>JAOPFQ010000006.1:7675000-7687500 GCA_030064505.1 Chouioia cunea | reverse complement strand
TTCATATTTATATTTATACATAATCTTTTGAATATTTTAATTGGTCCTTTTACTTTTTTCACGGATGTTCGATAATTCTTATTACGAGTTGTTATCGACGAAGGTTATTTAATTTTGATAGCGGCATTCAGTTGTAGATCGTGAGTTTATAGCTAAATAAAATACATTTTTCAATCGCTAAATTAACCTTGAGTACGTCCAAATAACTTATTATTTCAAAAAAATGCGAAAAAGAACAATCCGATATTTATGGCGAGTGATCGTTATCAAATTTTGATTATCGATAGCTTATTAAGACATTCAATTATTGACTTATCATTATTACGTCGAAGAAAAACAATCAAAATTTATTTTCGCAAATACGTATAGCGCTCGGCAAAAAAATCACCTGTATATATTATAAAAGTCGTTCGTCTTGTCATCATCATCATCATCATCACCTCGACAAATTAGAATACTCGTCACGTGTTAGGCTACGTTGCGACAAGTATAACGATTGGTAATACATGAAATCATCACTCGATTCACGAAGGTTACTTCAATTTTCGTTTCGCCGTCGTCTATATCGATCAAACAATCGTCGCGTGTTGTATGCTTTTTTTTTCTTTGTAAAATACGATATACGAATGTATAGATATATATATTTTTTTTTTCTTTTATCCCCCGCATTGCTGCTTACCGAGAAATAACTAAAAGGGTCTGTTTCCGCTCTTTCGAAAGAAGTCAATATTGGTTCGGTAAGCAATAGAGTACATTACACGTTGTCCCACATTCGAAATATGTTCTCGTATGGGAGGAAGAACGTCGACTACGTACATTTTTAAATTGCGTAATAATAGTCAATGATATTTTCCAATTATACAAATTGAATTTCTTCATCGACAAACTTACTCAACAACTTAGCACGAGCCGTTGCATTGTTTTCACGTGGAAATAGGAAAATGGGCGATTCTTTCATTGACACGCGTATATATGTACATGACTCATACACAACGTTTCATTTTTGCGAAAAAAAAAATAAAAAAAGACAGAATCACTCAAGATGTTTTACGCGACGCGTCAAAAGAAGGCATTGCTTTTATCTTACATATATACATGCATATACATGCGTGTTTTACCAGGAGAGAACCTGCTGCTGCTGCTGCTGCTGCTGCGTCCCAGTTTTCTCTATCCGATGGAATTTCTATGCGCCGCCGGCAAAACCTCTCTTTCACTTCGGCCCCCTTTCTCTAAATATATATATATAAGCGTTGCTTGTATTATACAAACGCATGTACGCGATTGACAGGTGGATTTTCAGTTTAAATTCATGGTGAAGTATATTTAGATTTAGGGAAGGAGGGAAGTTATCAATTTAGAAGGACTAAGTAGTTGGAGTTTGGCTTTTTTTTCCGTTTGGATGTTGTAAACATAAGGAAGAAAGTTCGTTGAACCATGGGTGGTTATATTTGTTTTACAACGGTGTACTCGAAAGGTTTAAAAACCACTTTTTCGAATTATAATGTACGCGCTATGCAAAATACGCGTTATAAAACAAAAAAAGAAGTACTTTATTACAATTTCTCCCTCGTTTTCTTTTTTTCTCATTTTTTTTTGTTTTTTTGTTAATGGATACACGTCTGTCTGGTGTGTCAAAGACACGAAAAAAAACTGCGCATCTACCCTTTGTTTTAGGTTCTTCTTTTCGTCTACGTGAAACACACGGTCGTTAGGATTTTAATTGCCGAGATGACAGGGAGGAGAGATCGAAAGTAACAGCTCAAATGTGAATTTATAATTAAAATTAAACTGCAGTTTTCAACGTAAAAGAGTCAACTATTACCTCTTTCAAATGTTTAAATAAAAAATAACCTTATTTTTATTAAATAATGCTGAATAAAAATATAAATCTTGAAACTGCTTTTTCTCTCTCGCTCTGTTCCCTCGATAAACGACGCCAGTCAAGCAAACTCGATAAAGAAAACGAAAAGAAAAAAAATGTTGCGATTTCTGCTATTACAGATCCTGTGCCTGAAGAGATGGGACTTGAGCAGCGTAAACGTACTTGTTCTCACGCGGCAGCGCCAATCGTCTGAATCGTTCCCTTTTATCTCTCTCTCTCTCTCTCTCTCTCTCTTTCTCTCTCTCTTTCTCGTTCATTTACTTACACATAGCAAGTATTATCATCGTCGTTGTCATCGTCATCAAGACAAAAAACCCACAGTCAAAGCTCAGAAAAGCTTTCAACCAAAAAATGCGGGAACTAGCGGATTGGATCCCCGGCTGGTTGTTGGGGATCTGAGAGAAAGAGAGAGAGACTTCCCTCGAAGTCTTTTCTTATAAATAGAAGAAGAAGGAATTTATTTATATTTATTCGAAATTAAAGAAGGCGAAAAAGGGGAAAAAAAGAGCAGAGATATAAACATGTCGTTCCTGTCGAATCTGAAGAAGGCATTCCACTTCGGTGGTAACGATGCTAAGAAAAAGAAGCTCTACAACAACATCAAAATGGACGTTAGTCCTGAGGAGTTCTGGGATATGGTGGGCGAACTCGGTGATGGTGCCTTTGGCAAAGTCTACAAGGTGAGACTAAGAAAAAAAACCTATTCAATAATACAAGCGCAACGTTGCTGTGAAGTCAACGATATAAATTATGATTCCTTGTTGTTTTTTTTATTGCTTGTAAATTTTAAAAATCAATTTTGTATTCGTTTAAATGGACGCCCTAGTTTGCCAAGTAAATAGTTGACGATTATTCTTGTTTTACGATTAGAAAACGAATAGCGTATAAATTACGAGATTTCTCCAATGTAAAACGTCGCGTTATTTTAACGAAATATTAAACTCGTTCGCAGTACGTTTGTCAAATGTATTTTTTTGTTCAACTCATTTTGTCAATCAATCGCAACGTAATATACGCGTTCAAATAATGTATTTTACAATTAAAAAAAGAAAATGATTATTCTCGAAATACGTTTTGATTCAACTCATTCGCTCGACGAATCAAAGTAAAGTTAAAAAAGAAACGAGGGTATATCGGTGTATAACCTCATTGAACGCCGTGTAACAACCGTAAGGCTTCATAATTTAATTGCGCGATGACACAACAAGATTATCCCGTTCTTCCGCTTGATCGATTTTTTTTTCCTGACCTACAAATGAACAATTCTGTATATATGTATTTTTTTAAATAATTTTATTTAGGCTCAACACAAAACAACGCATCAGCTGGCTGCTGCGAAAATGTGCGCCCTTGAAGGTGAAGATGATCTGAGTGATTTTATGATCGAAATCGACATACTCGCCGAATGCAAACATCCAAATGTTGTCGAACTTCACGAGGCTTACTTTCTTGAGGGCAAACTCTGGGTTGGTTAATTTTCAAAATGTTTTTATTTATTTCTATATAATTATTGCAATAATTTATTCGTTCGTTGTACAAAAATCAAAATATTCCAATATCCAGCTTTATCATCGCGTGACAATGAATACTTTGTACAACAAAAAAAAAAAAAAAAAAAAAAAAAAAGAGCAAACCATAGCATAGCACGTGGAAATAACTTTTATAAATGATTCGCCGAGTAAGCGGTGTTTTATTCATTCATCCTCGGTATGGTTTTCGCTCAACTCGAATTACCCAGACTGTCCATAAAAATAAAATGAATTTACTCGCGTAAATAGTAAAACGTCCTCGTTAAAAAAGGAAAAAACCAACAATTACCAACTTTCCATAATTTCCTTTCCATTCGCAGATGTTGATCGAGTACTGTGATGGAGGTGCCGTAGACTCGATAATGGTCGAGTTGGAAAAAGCGTTAACAGAACCACAAATTGCCTACGTCTGTCAACAGATGTGCAAAGGTCTTGCATTTTTACACAAGGCTAAGGTCATACATAGGGATCTTAAAGCAGGAAATGTTTTGCTCACTATGGCTGGTGGGGTAAAAATTGGTAAGCGGTATTTCTTTTCCTTTCTCACAATATTATATAGTTTGATATGATCTAAAACGCGAGGTTTTCTTTTTCAGCGGACTTTGGTGTGTCAGCGAAAAACAAATACACGTTACAAAAGCGTGACACGTTCATCGGTACGCCATACTGGATGGCTCCGGAAGTAGTATTATGTGAAACGTTTAGGGATAAGCCCTATGATTTCAAGGTAATTAGTAGTTAAATAGACGTTATCGCTCAAACTTGTTATTCGAAGCATTCGTGACTATCTTACACTTAATTATACGTAATTTCTCGAGTATACGAGGCATAAAATAAATGCTTTATATAAATGCGTTTTTACATATTATAATCACGTGTTAATTACAGGTGGATATCTGGTCCTTGGGTATCACACTCATAGAATTCGCTCAAATGGAACCACCAAACCACGAAATGTCACCAATGCGAGTACTCTTAAAAATTCAAAAGAGCGATCCACCAAAACTTGAGCAACCAAGTCGTTGGAGTAAAGACTTTAATGATTTCATTGCCAAAGCTTTGATTAAAGATCCCACGCAAAGACCTAACGCCGAAGAGTTGCTCAAACATCCGTTCATCAATCGTAATCTTGATTCTAAGCCAATTAGGGATTTGCTGCTTGAGTACAAGGCTGACGTTGTTGAAGAAGAACTCGTTGATGACGATGCCGAGGTACGTTTGTTTATTTACCTGATTTGTTTCTTTCTTTTTATTTTTAGGGGTAATTTGTAATTTCGGTGATGGATTTGCAAGAGAAAATGTGATTGGACGAAGTATGAACAGATCAAACTGGTGTACGATTAAACGTTTCTAAAGATGCACAGTATTCAAATACATTCACATCTTCTCTTAAATTGTAAATAATTCAAGCAAAACGTGACAATCTGTACAAAAAATAATACTTTTGCATGTGCTGGTCTTTTGAACGAAGAATGAGAGCTTTGACTAACAAATTTTCAGTGATATCTAATAATTCTTTTCTCTTTGACGAAACTAAAAATAGTCTACTTTTCTTTCTATCTCTATATAATTATTCAAATAAATTCTTCAAGTTAGACATTTCATGTGATTAGATTATATGTAATAGTTAGTAGAAAACGTCGTTCTTTTCTACTTCGAGTAGTATTTTTCCAAAATCTTTCTTATCTCGAAACAATCAAGTGAACATAGTTAATGAGTTTTTAATGGTAGCATTTTTCGATAAAAATTAATCGTACATACGAACGCAAAGAAACGAAAAACAAAAGAATTCGCACCTACACATCGCTAATGCTTGTAAAAAAAAAATCAAAGATGATTTATGTCCATCCGTCACTGATTAACAACAACAAAAATGAATGTGCCTTGAAATTTTTCCACGCTTACTATAGAAGGCGAAAAAGGCGAAAAAGCATCGAGAACAATATCAACGGATCGGTAAGCTGCTACCCAGTGACTCGATTGCCCTGTTCACTAAGAGCCAGTCAGTAATGTCCTCCTGCTTTGCTTGCAAAGTACACTGTGTGACAAACGATACTTGAATATTATGTCTTATATCTTGTTTACCTTTTTCTTTTTTTTTTTTTCATTTTTGTCATTATTATTATTATACATATATACATCTGCCAGTTTATATATAACAAAGGTTTAAAAAAATACGACTTTTTGCCTTACTGGTTAGAAGACACACGACTGATAGATATTTATCGTAAAATGATAGACTTTGTAAGCGTTCGTTTGCATTTTATATCTTGGCGAATAGATTTTTGTAGATTAAGCACGCAGCAATATTGTGTTTTTTTTTTTAATAACATTTTTTTATTTTTATTCTTATACATATAATCGATCTACGAATGAACGTATATATTGTTGTAAACAGTGTTTATTACGTTTTTTATATTTCACGATGCTAGTGCCAGTTGCGTAGCTGACGGTAACTGTTACGAATTACTTGTTTTCATGACTAAATCAAATGGGTTTTTTATGAGCTAATAGTTGATTAAAATGTTGAATAATAAGTTTTCGTTTAAACGACCGTTGGTTTTGAAAAATTTTACGATGCGTTCTCTCTACTGATGACAAAGAGAATCTACTTTAATAAACAATATTTTAGAATTATCGGTGAATATATACGACAAAAAAAATTGTTATTCTAAGTGTTCGACATGACGTTAATTTTCAATAATTGACGCAGATATTTCAAAGCCAGTGTATTTTTAATCGATGTTTATTCAAAATTTTAATGCGATTCTATCGAAATATAAAGTTTTTAATACTATCTTAAGCAAGTTTTAAACATTATGAAATACGTAAAAGCTTAAATAGTGCGATAGCTTGAGGCTTTAATTACTCAGCAGAGAGAACGTTCACTTTAATCGAAAAGATAAATACCTTTCGACCATGTAGCCTTAAAATACACCAAATCAAACTGACATGTTTAAAACATGTTGGAAAGACAAACAAAATATTTAAATGCCGAAGTAAAAATAATTTTAGTCGATAGATTTACGATTGCATGATCCAACGACGCCGTAGGTAAGAGATTGCCATTGTCCCTTTTTGCCTTGTACAGTGATGAATAAAAAAAAACAACAAATAACATATTCGTAAAAAAAAATTCGCTGTAGTCTGACGTTTACTTTCTCTTAAAATCCCTTCAGTAGATGAGAAAATAATGTTCTATGTGTACTTTTACTAACTCATTTGACTGTGTGATCATAAGAGATAAAGCCGATTTATGAAACGAATGTGCAACGCGGTTCTGAAGCCGACTGCTATCATTGCCAGGTTAGTAATCAACAACACAGAAAAAAAAAACAAGTCTGTTGGCTGTTCGTTTCTACGCTTGTTATGTGCTCGAATATATATATTTTTATGTTCTTAAAAAAGGTTTTTTTTTCTCGTAGGACTTTTTAACATTTCAGTTTCACTACCCCCTTGCAGTTGTTTGATTACGTAGATGGTTGACATTTTCAAATGGACTTTATATTTCTAACGAGATTTTATGTTTTACAGGAGCATCGTACCTCACAGCTTCCCCTGGAATTGGATCAAATCGGAGATGACTCTGCATCTGTACGCAGCGAGAATGACGTCAAAGGTAGCTTTTTTTTATTATCGTTTGTAATTATACATGAGAAAACATGATAAGTTGATGTTATTGTTAAATTTATGATCGTGGAATGTTTGAGTTAAAATTTTAAATAATTTAATTTATACGTTTTCGCTAAGATAAACATTTTTTTTTATTGCTAAAAAAACATTGACTGACACACGAACTTTGTTGCTTTTACAGTTGCGGAGAAAGAAAACGTCTTACCCGCAGTACCAGCGACAGCGGCGGCATCGGCTAAAAGAGAGGAGAGTAACAAGAGAGAAATCAATAGAGATGGCGAGAAGGAAGAGCGCAACAAGAAACTCCGGAAGGACGAGTCGAAGGAAAATATTCCCATACCCACGGAAAAGAAGCCGGTAATGATCTTGTCTTTCGGATGTAAACTCGCACGCGTGACAAATTGACATGTGTTGAATGGGCGAAACGGATATCGAATGTTATTCTTTCATTCGAATATATCGTTGCTTCGATTAACTTTTCATTTTTATTTTTTTCGTAATACATTAGTAGTTCGTTAATTTATATTAAACAAATGATTATTTCTTGTCAGGCTCCAAAACCACCAGTCACCTCAGAGAGCAACGAGCGGCGTCTTCCGAAAGGGCCAGCTCCACCACCTCCGTCGATCATACGGCAAGAGAGTAAACCCGACGACGTTGCGAAACCAAGTGCCATGGAAACGGCGACAAAGCCAGTAAACGGTGAGAGTAAACAACGTCGAAGTTCCGAAGGGACAAGAAAACCACCACAAACTCCCGAGAAACCTGATCAATCGAGATCCAAGAGTGTGGAGGGTAAAAATAGAAATGTCGAAGAGAAAAGAAAATCAGCACCAATCAAACCTGTGGAAAATATCGACGAATGGAAAAAGCCTACGTATAACAAGCAGAGTTCGCTCGAGGAAAAACAGAGGTAAGTACACTTTGTAAAGAGTTTAAACGTAGATGATTAATTCCACGATATTTGTTATCGCAGTGAAAGAAGATTGTCAACGGAATCAAGTCCGCAGCAACCTGTTCAAACTCGTACGTCCTCGGAAAGTAGCAGTGATAGTCGACGCAGTTTGGAACAGAAACGCAAATCAGTCGAGGAGAAACTTAATGCCGTATTGGAGAAACAACTATCCCGTGACGTTGAGAAACAACAACAAAATGTTTTACGAAAACAAATGTCACATGATCCGTCGTCTCCGAAAGCTGGTAGTCCACTAAAAGCGAGTGTCTCTACCGGCGACATCAAAGCTGCCAGTAGACGTAGAAGCAACGAGGAAGCTAAAAGTGAAGGTGGAAGTAGCTCGAGAAACGATTCGTTGGAAAATGTTAACGCTGTTACTTCTGTGAAGATCGAGGATACCGTCGATAAGGCAAAGGATAGTACGACAGTCGGTGGATCTAGTGTCAACGTATCCGTTTTCACTTCTACGCCAGTCAAGAGTGATTCGACAAGGAGTGGTAGTGGTGATATCGTTGTTATTACTAGTGAGTTACTTTGGTGTTGATAAAAAATACTAATTTCAAGAGAGAAAGAGAGAGAATTATGACGTTTGTTGTTTCAGGCACTCCACAACCGACCGATTCTGAGCAACACCGAGCAAATACTTCAACGACAGTTCGCATAATGTCGGATAGCCCAGATCCATCAAATAGCTTAGCCAGTAACGTAAGCCAAGTCACCGTTGTAACTACTCATCCACCTGTGTTGATCGATGCGGCGTCAACTCCACCACCTCCTAGACGAAGCTCTTCTGAGGTTGTTATCGTTGCTAATGAGACCAATAAAACACAGGTATGCACTATAATAAAAATTCAACATTATCGTTTTTAATGGCACATGTTCACCCGTAACCTTCTGTATTAGGTCAACGAAAGTTCCACAGAGGATGACGGCTTCACTAGTCTCGATAGTCTCGAGTACACGCCACAAGAGGCAGCCATTGTAATCGAGCAGAAAAAGATTGGTAAACGATTGGACGAGTCGGAAGTGGTAATTGTTAGCCCGATCGAGGATGATCAACAACAAGTGCCACTGCATGACACTAGTCACGTGTCCGTCGTCACCGTCGGCGATGAACGCGAGCAGGTCAAAGACTCGTCGGCATCGACTGCTAGTGTTGATGATGATAGAGCAAGGAAGTTGGTTAATGGACAGGTAATATTTCAAAGTATTTTTTAAGATTCATTGGTTCGTTCAAATGGACGACACGTCAAAACGAATTATATTTTAAAAAAAGTCCAACTATAATTCTATCGTATAAGAATGAATGGTATAATTCAGCATACTTGTTTAAAAAATAATAATTAAAATTTATTAATTTCGCTACTCTTTCCTTTCAGTTACGACAGTCACTCGACCAACCCATCTCAGCGAAATCGACAGCGAAATCAAAGAGTTCAACGGAAAGTGGAAAATCCTCGAAGCGTGTATCGCCGGACAGTTCGTCAACAGGCTCGATACGTTCGCGTACTCCAAGCAAAAGTATCGATCGTTCGGATGCCGAATCAATCTCAACGACTATCAGTCAAGATAGCCGAGGCTCGAACAAAGAACACAACCATGTTACAAATGGACCTAGCGAAAATGTTAACAATAGTGTTAACGAGAGTCATAGAACGGAATCCAGGCAGTCTTCCGAAATGGACGAAGAAGTTGTATTAAGGAGGAAGCCAGAGTACGTAAGAGAAATTCCGAGAAGGACGAAGGAGGATATCGAGAGGATACAGCTAATGAATTTGAAGAAAAAGACCAGAAAACGCACGAGGAAGTTCGAGATCGACGGGGTAGTTGTTACGACCACAACATCCAAGGTAAATTGAAAACGTATACATTTAATCTCTTTTAAATAATAGCAACTTAATATTTGTGCGTTATACGCAGGTTATATATGGTGACGATGAGAATGGTAAATTCTACGACGACCAAATCTTCCGCAAACAGGAACTTCGTGAACTGAAAATGTTACAAAAGATGGAACAGAAACAATTCCAAGACTTGTCGCAGAAAGCGCATTTCAACAAAGACCAACTCGAGAAACGTTGCGAGCAAGAACGTCAAATTCTTGAACGTACAGCAGAGGCCGAGCTTGAGACTCTTTTGCGGCAACAGCGCCAAGCTCTCGACAAAGCAGAAGCTCAGCAGGAGACAGACCTCAGACTTGCATCTAAGAAAATCAGAGCTGAACAAGAGAGAGAATTGAAACAGTTCAGAGAAGGACTCAAGCAAGATTTGAGACTGCTTAAGCAGGAGGTTGATCTTATGCCGAAGGTTTGTTTTTGACAAATCATTTTTTTCTCCCATTAAATCGTTTGTACTATTCCTTACCAAAATATTCAACGTTACAGGAAAAACGCAAAAGCGCATTCAAGACGCGCAAAGAAAAGTTAGAAGCCGAGCACGAGGAACGTGAAAAACTTTTCCTTGAAAAATTGAATGAAACGCATGATGCGTCGATGCGTCGACTATCCGACAGTCACCGCGAGAAAATTGCTTTAATGGAACGTCAATTCTTACAACAGAAACAACAACTGCTTCGAGCGCGAGAATTAGCGATTTGGGAATTGGAGGAACGTCAGATACACGAACGCCAACAAGTTCTCAAACGACAATTGAAGGATATATTCTTCCTACAACGCCATCAAATGCTTATCAGGCATGAAAAAGAACTCGAACAAATGAAACGCATGAATCAACGTAAGGAGGAGGAATTGATTAAGAGGCAAACCGTTGAAAAGAGAAATTTACCGAAGAGAATTCGAAATGAGATGAAAGCTCGGGAGATGATGTTTAGGTGCGTTTATCATTAAATATAATAACATTTGTACATAACTAAACTAAACATTGATTTGTACTTTTGCAGAGAATCGATGAGGATTTCGATATCATCAACTTTGGTCTCAGATCCAGATGCCGAGCGCGACAAGCTAAAGAAATTTCAAGAAAATGAAAAGAAACGTTATCGAGCTGAACAACAACGTTTCGAGCTGAAACACGCGAGGCAATTGGAAGAGATGCGTGCATCGAGTGAATCAACGATCAAAGAACTCGAACAGCTGCAAAATGAGAAACGTAAGATGCTCATGGAACATGAGTCAATTAAACTTAAGGAGCAAGAAGAAGCTTACGCGAAAGAGTTGCGCGAGTGGAAGGCGCATCTTAAACCACGTAAACAGGTATGTGATTTTTCGATTTATTAGATTTGTTATATCGAAAGTAATTGGGTTTTCATGAATTTTTTAGCATGAACGCTGCAGTTTTTCAAACAATACCATTTTATTAAAAATGAGCGGCTTTTTTGGTTATTTTTTGAAAGCGTAATCAATGCAACAAATTTACTGATTATTTCATTCTTAATGCAAAGCTACATTGTGCTACAGAAATCATTCGACATGCTTGTAAAGACGATTATTCGTGTTTTGTTTAATTTAGAAAATTAAATTAAAATGAGAATGTCGCCTATTTTTAATACAATTTTTGCGCTAAATTAAGTACTATCCGTTAAGTTTCTTTTTATTTATAGAGCGTACTAATGTTCTATTGCATAGTTTTTACGCCAATCAAATTGCAATTACAAACGCAATCAACGATAGTTTTGTCGATTCCGAAAACAAAGTTTTTATAAAAGAATCAACAACGTACGATTGTCGAGACGAATCAAAAACAAAAAATAAAAAACCTGTTGCACAGAACCTAGAAGCCGAGCTGGCATCGGAGATGGAGGCCTTGGAGACTAGGTACCGCGGCTATCTACCGTCACGACTAAGCGGCTTCTACTTGACCAACTTCGACTATTCAACCTTCACCACTTTCAAAAACTCTTCCATATCCCCTCAAAAACGTCGTTCATCCCTTGCCAATTCCACACCCAGTTCACCCTTCAATATCCCAAGAGTATCTCTACGTTTTGGTGGCTCAGATACGAGCTCACTTGGCACTGCTGGCACTTTGCCTAGGAGTTACTCGTCCGGTACTAAGCCTGATCTCCTACCCTCGCCGTCTCCTCGCAGATGATCCTCTGTGTTTTTTCCTTTTTTTTGGCTTTCGTGCGTTTTTGGTCGAAGCTGTGCTTGCGGGCTGTTTTTGAAAGGTTTCGCGAGTGTTTGAAAGTGCTTAATTGTGAATAACTTTTTTTGAGTAATTATTCGAATGATCGGAATTTCTAAATTGTACATAACGATGTGAATGATAATTATTTGATAAATTGTATAATATTTCGTGTAATGGTTGAATGGTAAAATTTAGCTTCGAGTAAAATAGAAAAACAACATTTCTAAATCTATACTTTGGTGTATGAAAAATGAGAAACACGTGTTAATTTAAAGAAAAAAATTGTCGATAGTTTCGAAAAATGCACAAGTACAGCTTGCAATGACCATCTCGTCCGCTTCTTCCTATCGTGTGTTGTCTTTATACCTGAACAAATCCTCCCTCAGCAATGAAATTAATACGACTAAATACTGAA
>JAOPFQ010000006.1:7337500-7672500 GCA_030064505.1 Chouioia cunea | reverse complement strand
TCGTAACATCACTTTTAATTATCGTTCTCTTTTCTTTGTAAATATCCGGTAGAGGAGACAATTCCAAAATAGAACGTGCGTTTATTATATATTATCGTACTAACGATATCTCTCAATGTAACATCAAAAAAAAAAATACCATAAGAGCAGTTTTATTAATTCTATTAAAAGTTGATGGCATTCTTTTTTTATCAAGTATACGTCGACACTGAAAGTACATAAATCGAGATCACATGTGCCTTTTCCATCACACAAATTTGCGTTATATATATTTTTTTTTGCAAACAACAATCCCAAACAAAGATCAACACTTATTTATCCTAATTATTTAAGAATATTGTTTTGTAAATTACAGTGTGTAATATATTATTTTTAGCTCGTATGAGTTTCCGTTGAAAATAAAAAAAAACAGCATATACTCCACTTGTAAATAATAGTTTTTTTTTACAAGTCTTCCTGTATATTCACTAATACGAAAGAGTAAATATTTATATATGGTATATAGAGCTTGTATATAACTTAGAATAATCAATTACCGCTAATGTTCATAATTAAAAAAAAAAAAAAGAAGTGAACTCTTCTCTCGAACTTTCAGTGTCGATGCACATCTATACACACGACTGAGTTTGTTACATGTATAGCATTCATAATGCGTCACTAGATTTTAAGCGCTTGAGATATGAAATATTATAAAAAATATCTTTATACGAGGTATGCGCCTTCATTGTCCAGGCTCTTGAGTTATTGTGCGAACAATTTAGAGTCTGTCGACAAAAGAGATGCAATTGTTTGGCAAGTTCAAAGCATATATATACACACGCGAATTTTATTCGATAAGAATTGTAATTATTCTTGATTAAAAACGAAACGAGAGTGAATGATGGTTCCGTTACATCGAGCGCAAATGAAAGTAAAAGGTGTTCACTGTACTATAAACGCATAGATTATATATATACATATATATATTTTTAGAACTTGCTCAGAACTGGATAAAAGATAAGATTAACACGAAGGTTAGCTGATAATTATTGTGGTTAATATCGCTTAATTTTATCATCATTATTCTTATTAATATTATTTTTAAAATTATGGAAATGATGCTTAACTATGTGGTAATATTATATTATTGAAAGAAAATTGAAGTAATAAATATTTTAATTTTACAAGCCGTTTGCGTTTCTCAAAACATCCGTACCTGTTAAACGGTGGAATATTTGTAAAGAAGTAAACAAAGCAACGCGTTTACGTTGAATAATTCATAAAATCACGATTAATTAATTTCGTCAGGTGACTTGTTTGATCGAGCAAACTGTAATAACGAATAGGCAAATCGACTGACAAAAACAAAGGGGGTCGGTGAATCAGTGGCAATGTAACGAATAAATCGGATTACTTGGTCGAATAAATCCTATAGGGAGTGCGAGAGAAGGGGGATGCATGTTACTCGTGCAAAGGCGCGAAATTCGAATTGAATTGAAGTGCCTTGGCGGCGCCTTGAGTGTCATTGAAAATGTGACAAAACGTGTCTATCAGGTCGCTATCTGTCTTTCTGTCTTGCTTCATTCAAGCTTCTTTAGCATGAAGAAGTAGCGAGGCAAGGGGGTGAAGGAGTAAGAATTAAAGTCAAAGACATTGCCACCGTAGCGTGTGAATTACAAAAGGGGAGGCGATAAAAAAAAAAGAAAAGTGGGAGGATTGCCCGCAGGATGATCTGAACAAGTGAGACAGTAGCGACGCTAGAGATCAAAGACGCGGCGAAGATCAAAGGGGATGCTCTACTCGCAAGCGCGCGAGCAAAGTTGAAGAGAAGCTAAAAGAAGGAGGGATAAACGCGGTGGCAAATTTTTTTTTTTGTTTTACAGCTTGCAACGTGCCAGTTTCTTTTGTCCTTGAATCTCTTCGTATACTTTTTTTCTCGCAAGAACGTTTGTAAAAGGTGTGAAGTGGGGTGAGTGAAGTCTTTTTTTCAAGACGCCAAGTAGGGTAGACGCCGAGTTTCCGAAAATGAAGAGACTACGTGGTCAACTACTCTATTGCTACTACTAGAAGACGCCTTTTTTTGAACGAAGACATCAAAGTGAATGTCATTAGAAAATTAATGTTAGCTTTCAAATATTCGAGATTCGACATAAAATTGTCTTTCTACCTTAGATGTCGTGTATTTTTTACACGTATAACAATTTGACATTCCATACGACATTCGTGAATTCATTGCCTTAATAACTAACCCACGATGCAACACAGAAGATAAAGAAAAAAAAAAAAGAAGATTGGAAAATTCCTCTTGTCACCGTCATTCACTGATGTTACAAACGCGGTCTTTGTCGCGTGCCGCGGTGCAAAACGATCAGTGCTTTGACAGCACTTAAAGCCTTGCCCCGCTCGGTATCACTTAAAAAAAAAAAAAATTCGTCTCGACGATATATAAGTTATGCAGCTCAAGGCAACGTTTTGTACGTGCGTGGGGTCGTAGAGGTGTAAACGGTAACATTTGGGCTTATCTTCTTCTTTTTTTTTTCTTTTCTTTTCTGGTCGTTCGATCGCTCGGGGCTGTTTATTCTCTCGCTTTGATATTACAATGGGAAAGCTTATGAACACTTGAGATAGCGTCTATATACTATAATACTTGTGACTCATAGACGCTTTCAACTTTTATATGAATTGTCGGCCAAGCGATCCTTCTTTTTTTTTCTTATTTTTTTTTTACTGTATATAGCTTCAAGAATATGTGGGTGGCTTTTATGTTAAGGCTTATAGAGACGAATGTATGGCTTTATCGAATTGTTCGAGACTTTTTATTTGTTCGACGCTGACTAAGCTTTCATAGAATGTTTGTGAAAGGGCCACGAACTATCGATCGTTAATTGGACAAAACATTTTATTGGATACTAAATTATCTTTTCCTCTATTTAAATCAATTCGGTTTGAAATCTCGGTAAAAAAAATCTCGGCTTTCCAACAAACTGGTTCTTCCATATGTCCCGAATTATCTACGTTTCGCTTTGCTGTCTCTTCCAAAGCGTATTTTTTTCACGACAACAGCGAAACCCTCTTATCTGTATAGTTTGCCCAAATTGTCTCTGACACATTTCCGATAGTTATATATATATGTATACGTATGTATATATACGTGCACTGCTTGCAACGAAAAAAAATAAAACAAGAAAAATCTCGCTAGCCATAGCATCGCTCTCTCGTTGAGCCGTGTTACCTCATTAAAAATAAGAGAAAATAAATAAAACTGCAACACACAACATAACAAAATCGTCACAGAGTTTCTCTTTGCTTTCTGCGTGTAATAAGCGGATAATCCTTGCTATAACGGCAGGCAGTGGCGGCAGCAGCGACCCTGAATAGGAAAAGAGAGGAGAAAGAAAGAGGAATAAAAAAAAAAAAAAGAGGAGAAGAGCGAAAGAGAACTGGCAGGCGGGCGCGGGTGCAGCAGCAGCAGCAGCAGCAGCAAAAACGACGGCGGCGTCGATTGGCCGCGCAGAAGCAGGCGCCTAACCTTTTAGCGCTCCGCGACGCTACACGCAACGTATATATGTATATATATATATATATATATATATATATATATACATTCTCAGTCAGAGATATCGTTTTCGCAAAGTTTGGCCACGGGAGGTCGCTCAACAACGGCATTTTTGGTCTGTTTCAGTAGTCGTTTGGCCGTCGTCGCCGAGGAGGAATCAACCTCGCGGAATCACCGTATCCCGCGGGCGTCCCTCTTCTCCTCCTCTTTGTGTGTCTCTGTTGTATACGCGAGAAGAAAGATAGAGAGAAAAAGAGCTAAATTCCATGAGGTCCGTCAACCTTTAAAATAATTTAAAAAAAAAACAAAAAAAATAATAATAAAATAAAATAACGAGAGAACTGCGACACGAACAACGTGCATGAGCAGAAAAGAAAGAAAGAGAGAGAGATAGAGAGAGAGAGAGAGAGAGAGAAAGAAAGAAAGAAGAGAGTATGGAGCAAAGCAATACAGTGCAAACGAGTGACACGTAGTGTGACTGTTACTACTGCTGCTGCTGCTGCTATTCCTTGATGCTGTTGGTCGTGCCTTCGGCGACGACGACGACGACGACGTCGACGACCTATACGAAAAGGTATGCGTGAACAATCATTCGTCCAAGCTTTTCATTTTAATATCAAATTTTATACATATATATACATACATACATATATATATATATATATATATATATATATATATATATACACTCATAACCTCTGAGGGACTTAGACCTCAAGACATTTACTTTTTCTCATTTAAATATCTTCCCCCTAGCTCTGTGTAACGATGGGATTGATAAATAGGCGAGGGAGTGGTAATTTTTGTCTTAAACCTCCCTTTTTTGTTAGTCTATTCGTGAAAAACGTACGGAAGGTCAATAAGAGAGTACGAGAGAGACAGAGAGAGAGAGAGAGAGAGAGAGAGAGAACCGCACTCGCGAATGGAATCTCTACTCCCAGAAAAAAAAAGAAACACACAGCCACACACAAACGCGCGCATACACACAACAAGGTGATAATCAAAGTTTTTTCATTCATCCAAAGAAATTATCGATGCTTCGAAATTCAATGCGGTACAACACATTATACGAAGAACGCACGCGAGCGTGAATGATTAAATAATGAGATGAAAACAAAGTCTTTCACGTTATATGGATGTGTATGTGTGTGTGTATATATATATGTATATATGTGTATCTTAGTGAATGGGTGAAACCAAGCGTAAACGTCCGCTGATCAATGAAGTTTATCGCGTGAATACATCAACATACGCACACACAAATACTCAAACACGTACGTATATCTGTTCGCATAGCTTTGAGCACATAGTTCTTGAACTTGATCTCACAACGCAATGAAAAAAAAAATGTGCATAATCAGTCCTATAAAAAAGCTTTCTGTTTCTTCTCGTATAAACGTCGGGAGATTTTAATTTTTGTCCTCTTTTTATTATTTTTCTCAGTCGTACGTAAACAAACATACCATATACGTATATATTCAAAGCTTTTTATGTCTTTTTAAGACACAAGAGAAGAGAGAGAGAGAAAGAAAGAGAGAAAGATGCTATCGTTTTTGTTTTATATACTCTCTTTTTCTCGCGCGTTTAATTTATATATATCGAGATAGGAGAAAAACGTCCGCGGTGTTTTCCAAACGCAAGCATAGTAGTACAGCGTCGGCAGAAGTTTATGGTTTTGACGTTTTTTTTCTTCTCTCTCTTCTTTTCTTTTTACCCCGTTCCTCTCTCTCTCTCTTTCTCTCTCTTCGTCATTCTCTTTCTGTGTGTCGGCTTGTCGTATCTTTTTCCGTCGCGGCGGC
Source organism: Chouioia cunea (assembly GCA_030064505.1). NCBI lineage: Eukaryota > Metazoa > Arthropoda > Insecta > Hymenoptera > Eulophidae > Chouioia > Chouioia cunea. Next base: position 7,667,166 of record JAOPFQ010000006.1, on the reverse strand, counting down.
GGTACTGGTGGTGGCGGCAGCGGTAACCAAGAGAAAGAGAGAGGATCTGCTTCTCTCTCTCTTTCTCTACTTCTCTTCTCCTTCGTATACTGGCTTGGTTGCTTGGTTGCTTGGTTGCTTGCTGCTAGCATTTTGTTCCTTCATTCCTTTCCTTTCGGCTCGCATCACTCGAGAAAGAGAGAGAGAAAGAAACGAATCAAACAACCCGCACCGCCATAACTCAGTTCAAGAAAAAAAATCGATTTTTACGCTTGACGATCTTGATGCTGTTGTATACGTTGATAATTTTCCCACTTGTTATTGTTGTTGTTATTGTTACAGCGAGGATTATAATTATTTTTCCTCGTATTCCTGTTTTTTTTTCGATTTTGAAACGATTGAATATCAACAATTAATTCCATTCACTCAAAGTCGCAAAAGCACCCTTCCCTCTAAAAGATATATATATATATATATATCGAGAGAGAGAGAGAGAAGCCACAATGGCCATGCTATAACGCAAAAAAAAGAGCTCCTGTGTACGCGTTACGTAGCTTCAGGTCGAAAAGAATGAGCACGATGTATGTCCCTTCATAAATGAAAGATCAGATCCGTTAAAGCGGCCTTAAAGATCAGTAGTAGCAAGCGAAGCATCAAAGTGTCGGCAAGTAAAGCGTATATAAAGTGACAACGACGACGACGACGACGACGACGACGACGACGACGAAAACGGCGTTGTTGAACCCTTTTTTTAACCTTCTCTTATATAGCATCACAAGCGTGAAAGAAGCTCGCGCGAAAGTGAAAGACACGAAGAAAAATTAACGTAAAACACGCAGCAACGGAGGCGGTGTCAGCTTTTCATTCCTTTGATCTTCAGACTCACCAATAAACTAACGGTTATCCAACCGATAGTTAATTCAACTAGACATCTATCTACTCGTGAGTGTATGTATGTGAATGTGGAAATCACGTTTGAATTTTGAATGCACTTGACTGCATTATGCATTGGCGCGCGCGCGTAGCTTTGATCACAGTCAAAAGTAAATATTCACGTAGATTTCACACGCCAAATACCAGATATAGATAAATATGTATGCTTGATACATATATATATATATATATATACATATATAACGGCATCTGTGAAACCACATTCTATTTTTGCATGTTTTGCTTTATGCTCTGTGTGTGTGCGTGTGTGTGCGCGCGCGCCTCTCGAAAACAAAAATATTACGAATTCATGTCACTGTGACGCGAAATTTCCAATGTTTACGTTGTGTGTGTGTTTGTATTTTTTTTGTCGAATGGCCAGTGAATGAATTATATACATTGATTCAACGGTGTAATTAACCCATCGTATGTATCGTTCGTTTCGTTATATATATATGTATATACTTGCGTTGGTAATTATTTATTTTGAATATTTAAAGATTTTGCATACGTACACGAATTAAATTCTTTGAAATAGGATATTATCTAAATGAAAAATAAGTCAATCTATTTCGTTCTTTCGATCGTTTGATCATCGTCGTCGTTATCAATATTTATTACCATCAATTACTTTATTGACGTAAAGAATCGCGATATAATCGCAAACTCTTACAAAAAAAATATATAAATTTCATCGTCAAAATGTCATTTTGATTAACAATTTATTACACGATATTTACGCTAATTGGTCGATAAAGAACGTTTTTGTTTTATAACGTTAATTTCAAATCCAAGCCATAAACGATAATATTTTATTGTTGTTATTGTGCGACGATAAAAAATGTATTTGATAAATGCATGCAAAGAAATCATTATATCGCATAAAATAATTTGAAAAATTAACTAATCGATCAATTAAATCATCGTAAAAGCTTCACACATATATACATACACGTACATAGGGAAGGTTACAACAATAACAGAGAACGACAAAAAAGAAGAAGCGCGATTTTTCTTTTGCGAAATCACCCCAATTGTCGAGGGGGAGGTTTTTAAAGATCAAAAGGAAGAGGCCGCGCTTCAAGTCTCGAGAGAAGAGAAGAGAAAGAGAGAAGAAAAAACACACGGGCACACAGAGAAACACGCGCGCGTGTATACGGGGCAAAAGCGAAATCGCTTTAGCGCGCTTTTCATACACATGACACTCCTTCTTTCGTCTTTCCTCCCTTCATTTTTCCTATATATTTCATTGTTTGATTGTTTCAAGGGTGTACGCGTGGATATAATACGTAATTGATGGGTAATTATATTATCGACTTGTAATGTCTTTTTTCGCGGACTTATTTCGTGGAAACAAGTTTAATCGATAGGTTTGTGTGCGTGTGTATGTCAGATGGTCAAGCATATGTTCTTAATAATAGGTATAGAAGGTAAGCGATATATATGTTCACTGTTTGTTCATCCCAATGAAAACCTTACAAGCTAAGTAAAAAAAATATATATACATACATACATACATATGTATATGTAAAGAAAAAAGGACATGTCGATCATAATCTATTTATAAAGGCATCTCTCTCTCTCTCTCTCTCTCTCTCTCTCTCTCTCTCTTTCACTGTGGTGTTTTTGAAGTTGCAAGAGAGAGAGAGAGAGGAAACGGCGTAGCTAAAATTAAGACGGTGTACTACCGTGCGCTTACGACGCACACATACACGCACGCGCGTGCGTGTGTGTATATACAGAAACACTTGACGTGCCACATTAATTCTCAAATAAAAGGAGACTGCGAGAGAGAGGTATGTCAAAGCGCATTGTTATTGCGCGAGACACAGATTACCACTCGCTTTGATATCGGTATATAGCTTTGTCAATCTCTCTCTCTCTCTCTCTCTCTCTCTCTCTCCCTGCGAATATAGAGAGGGAGAGAAACTTGTTCGAGTGCACTTTGTGTACCCGCACTGGCGGCGATCCATGCTCTTGAACTTCACTCAGCCCTGCTAATGCACGTTTATCTCTCACTCACTCTCTGTGTTCTATACCAATTTCTTCTTTTCGTCCTTTGAAACGAACGTTCGATGGCACTTGTTGACGTATACATCTGCTTTGCACGTGTTGCTATCGTTTGGACTATTGCCTAGGGATCTCTCTGTCTCTCTCTCTCTCTCTCTCTCTTTCTCCCAACGTTTTATCGATATTGGACAATCAATTGTGCAGAAAATGACTAGGTATTTAGCGAAATTTCCTCTACAATGTTTTACAACGACAAAAATTCCATCGTTTTGTTCATTTTTCTTTTTTTTTCCCTCGAAAAGACTTCATAGAATATTTGCTGCGATCATTATTATAAATAAGAGAAAGAACAAAAAGAAAGCTTTTAAATTGGCCCAACATGGGCGCATTATATATATATGTACATAAATGGAATCGGCCGTCAATCATCTTCGGTAAAAAAAATAAAAATGAAAAAATAAATAATAAAAAAAAGAAACGTTTTATCTTCCGCTCGTACAAGAAGAGCAGAGTGGATTAATTAAGAGCAATTCCAGACGAGGCACTGTTAATTGGCAGCCATATTGCATAAAGAAAAAGTGAGAGAGAGAAATGAAGCTTTACGTATATGATTTTTCACGGCGAATGGTTATTGAACTTGAGTTTAAAATTATGCTTTTTGTTTTCGTTTTATAGTTAATTGGTAAAGCAAAAAAAGTTAGGAGTTTACCATCTCATTTTTTTTTCGAGAGAAAAAATAAGAAATAATAATTAGTTATTTACAAATCTAGTAAAAACGAGTACTTGAAAAGCGGAACTCTAATATTTCCTCTCGCTTCCTCAATTTCACGAGATTACAAATAACCGATCCATTGTCGAGACTGATCAAAAAGAAAAAGTCCGACAGGATACGAATCCTGTGAAAATATCATTTTAAAATAAATAAAACCCTCATCTGGCGTTTCCTCTCCTACAACGTGAATATATCAACAGCAAAAAAAAAAAGAAAGAACGGAAGATTTCCACCTTCTTCTTCGAAGAAAACTGTCGTCGATGTGATTTTCGCGCAGCTGTAACAATAATAATTCTATATAACCAAGGTCAGCTTTGCTATTTATACGTGCGTTAATTAATGCAAAGGCTAATATACACCTACCAAGAAAGAGAAAGAGAAAAGAGGTTGAAAAAAAAAATTCTTTCGGTGAGAGAAAACGCAGCAAAGCTTTTCAGTCTGTGCTCTGCGCGTGTTGCCTAGACATCAAACGAAAATATACGTTGGTTGCTGTGAGGCTGAATCTTTCATGGGGAAAAAAAAGAAGCAGACTTGCATACGGCTCTCCTCGCTCTCTGCGAGTTTTGCGCGAGCTTCTGAAAACTTACGCGCGTTTTCTAAAGTGACTACTGCAGCCGTTTCAATAATTTATCCATCTAAATCTCTTCAAATCGTTGCATTATTTCTTACGTTCGAAAGCACTTTATTCTTCCCATCTTTGCGTCGTTGAATTGATTTTTTTTTTATTATTTTACCGATTTGTTTATTTGGAGTTTATTTGGAGTGGGCGTAATTGATCGAGAAAATTAACACTGCCGAAATTCCCATATTTTTACACGTTGCTTTATGATGATTTTTACGAATTTTTTTACGTACGCGCACTTGAAGGTATAACCTCGCGTAATTCATATCAAAGGTGACCTACATAAAAATAACTCGTCAATTTTTTTAGCTTTCAAGCGTATTCCATAATATCGTTCAAAAAAAACAAAAACTAAAACAGAATTATAGGTCTGATTCCAACTTTATGAAAATTAGCAACAATGAACTCTCTTAATTATACATCTCAAACTGAAGCGCGTATATGTCACAAGTCAAAAAGATCAAAAGAGTTAACAATTCACTATTTTTAATTACTCTCGAAGAAGAAAAAACAGAGTATAAAAGATATAGCGCACGCGAAATAAAAAAAAAAGAAGAAAAGAAGAAGGGTCATAACGCTAGCAAACAAAAATAATCCACTGAGCAGCCGGCAATGAAAAGACAAAAAGACTGGGGCGTCGAAAGAGAGAGAAAAAAAGGGGGAGTAAAGCGAGTGTAGAAAGAGAGAGAGAGAGAGAGAGAGAGAGAAGAGAAAAAGAAGCAGCAGCCAGGCGCGTCTCTGTGTGTCTTCATTGTCAAAGGTGCCGCGGCGATCTTTGTTCGTTTGATCTCGGGCTATTTTTCTCGACTTACTCTTTCTCTCTCTGGCGAGAGGAAAAGCCGATCAAACGGACCTGATAACTACGACTGAGTCACGACTCTCGAAGAACAAACCGCGTATAACGCGCGCTACCAATGGCTTTGACCTTTTTCATTACAATACGTATTTTTAAGATACATCTACCGTTTTAATATTATTTATTATCTTATCTATAATAAACGTAATTAAAACTTGATGCGTACGGTTGTGGCCTTGATAATATACAACTTGATAACGTTAGTCAATTTGTTTCTGGTTAATTTTGACGTAAACATGGGATTTTTGGCACGATTGTACGTTGAGAATGTTATATATCTTTTTTGTTTACGCGGGGTACCATTTTTTACAACTTTACCGATAAATGTTTGCTACAACTATTTATTTTACGTTCTCTATAGACGTGGAAACACGTTGCGGTAAAAAAGAGAAACTACAATTATCCAGTTATAACATAACGCATTGTGAATGTGTAAAAGCGCGAGTATTTTCATGCACGTCAGGTGTACGTGATTTTAAAATTTTTTCAAAAAAATTTGTCATGGACGTACAACCCACACATGGATGTTAAATATTTGTCACGGGAACGTACAATTTCCCAGACGACCCAAATGACATTGCTGTTCCTCGTTTATAAAGTCAATCATTTTTTTCCAACCACGAAAAAAAGGGAAAGAAAGACGGTTATAACTATAGTGCGACGAAAAATTATTCGAAAAAGTTTAGTCCGTAGTATAATCATATCCCAATGGTAAAAGCCTAATCTTGCTGACAGTTGATAACGAACAAAAAAAGAAAGCCTGTAATCACTCACTGTCGCTTTTGCCTTGTAATCATCTCAGCGGCATCTTTTCGCCCTCAAAAGAGATGCGGAAAAACTGACTTTAACCACGATTAATCATCTATCTCTCTCGTTTTAATTGACATTTGGTGTATAAGCGTAATGAGCCGTACACATTTTTCTGACTATATATATATATATACATACACGCATGAAGACGTAAGCTCAGCAGCTGTAGCGTCAATGATAAGAGTATATATAGTCGTCCTGGTGGCTCTTTGGCGGCTCTTTTCATCCTTTTGCGCTTATGTTTACAAGAGCTTGACCCCCACTCCCATCATCATCATCATCCAACCGGTGCAAATACGCGTGAAAAAAAAGGAAAGATGAAAGGAAAAAGAGCCGAAACCCGCCAGTCGGAGACTCTTTTCTTTTTTTCTCTTATATGTATTGTTACCATCGCGTCAATTTGTCGCGCTGTGACGTCTTAACGCCCTACGCGCGATTTTCGAGTGTTACGCGCCCCCCTACTGACGTATTACACGCATAACCACTCTCAGGTTGCAAAAGAACGATTAGGATTTTTTTTTTCTAAAAGACGGACGTGACCGTTTGTATCCGGGGGTTGTGCGGGACAACGAATTATGTTCTATGCTGAACAAATGGTTTTTTTGTTGTTGTATATATATTATGCGAGCGGGTACGTGTCTCGAGAGGATATATTGAAGATTTTCGATGCTATTCTATTTTTTAATTGTCATAGTTGGAAAATCACGAGAATTTGATGCTATATTTATTACTAAAGTTACAATTGTATTCGTATGATGGATGGGCTGGCAAAGTATATTCAAAATGGTGCGATACAAAAATATTTTTATTGTATTTATAGTCAGTTTATTATATCTTTTTCTCTCCCTCTCCCTCTCTCTCTCTCTCTCTCTCTATCTCTCTCTTAGTTTAGAACGAAAATGTTATTATCAGCGCAAGTAATAGAATAATCAAGAAGTTATATATATATACACTTATTTGAAAAAGCCGGAAACTTGGCAAGATATAACGTACAACATACCAAAAATAAATACACTCCATTCGAAAATATGGAAAAAAAGAGGAGCTTGCATTTCAATTCTACATTAGATATTTATATTTGATTATATACGTATAGCTGCCAACAAAAAAAAAACATCCACCGTTAATAGAATATAGAGCCGCGACTCAAAACTTATAATACAATCAGCGAGAAAGGCCCATAAACTAACGAAAAAAAGTAGTATTCGCGTATGCCTACGCATTGCCAAAATAGTCTGACATGAATGAAAAAAAAAGGCTTTCCGTTCGAACGAAAAAAGAAAAAAAAAAGAGAATAGGGGACTTAAATGTTTGATTAATAATTCATCAGTCGCCATATTTGGTTGTTGCTTCCTCTCTCTCTCTCTCTCTCTCTCTCTCTCTTTCTGTCTCGCGGCGCCATCGTTTGAAGTGTGTTGTGTATGCCTTCACCTGGGTTCGCCGCCGATCGTCGTCATTAATTTCACATTTCCCTTCAGCAATTTTTCCTGCCGAGCATTTAATTACACACAGCGCTCTGTACATGTATTTGTACGCGTTCGTGTGTATGTATGTTGGCTATGGCGCGCCTTCGAAAACTGGTTCTCGCGTATATAATACCAAGGCAACGCGTATAGCCGCCGAGAGCTTATCGCGATCTCTCTTGCTTGCGCGCGCGCGCGCATACAGCGGAAACCATCAAAGAGTCCTTTGAAGTTTTACTCTCTTGGCTGTCCTCGCTCTCTCTCTCTCTCTCTCTCTCGTTCCCCCTTAACACACTCAAGCTTTCAAAAAAATTTTACGCGCTCACCTTTAATCTCTCCCTAAGGCTCTTTTCTTCGATTTCAATGCGAATGACAAATAATCCACAAGCTTTTTGTCGCGAGCAGAGAGAGATCTAGATTTTGCAGCTTTGTTTTCGTTGGCTTGATGGAAATATAACCTTCGACGTACGCCTGGCTATAATGTAATGTTTAATAAAAAAATCGTGAAATATTCATCATCCGTAAAATGCCTTTATCAACCGAAAGAGAGATGTGATTCTTTTTTTTTCTTTCGTGTTGTAAATTCTTGATAACGCACTTTTCAAGAAGAGAGAGAGAAAAAGAAGTCTCTGCCTTATCGTATCGATGAATGATTGATTTATTTGGGACGAGATTGGGGGAAGGAAAGAAAGAGAGAAAGAGAGAAAGAGAGAAAGAGAGAGAGAGAGAGAGTTGTATAAATTGGGATGTATTTTCGATCTCTTATCATCGAATTTATTTCTCAATATATTAAAATTACAATTTTAACCGCAAACAACAACAATAACAACAACTTTACCGAGGCGCCAAACAGTCGCAGTTAAAAAAAAAGAGAGAATCTTTCTCTCCCCGCAGGGTTAAGTCCCGTTAACGAACGACGCTATTAGTCCGCGCGCATTAACATATAATTTAACCGTACGTACGTGTGTGTGTTGATGGTATATGGAGGGGGAGAGAGAGAAATTATAGGCGACTTAGTGCCGCCGCGCGGTGTTTATTATACAGGCCCGAGCGAGCATTAAATCGCACCGCATATGTATATATGTGTGTGTGTATGTGTGTGTGTGTGTGTATATGCTATGTGCGCATGTCGGCAAAAGATCAAAAGACTTCCCCGCTCTAATTTCACTCTTCGTCTTTCTCACGATAACACGCGTACGAGAAAGACAGAGAGTTTTATCTGTCTCTCTGTCTGTTTTAGCCCGAGGTTGAGCGCCACTGTTACGACTCAATAGCACACCGTGTACGTGTATGTATATATATATATATATACATATATACATACACGTATACTTTGATGTTTTGCCGGCACTCGTTTGGGCTAATTATTGACGGATTATTCACGACCTTGTATAGTTTCCTCTTCTTTTTAGATTTTTTTTTTTTTTTGCAGCTGTAAAATGAGGTAAATAAGCTCATAATTCATCGCAAACAGTTTTACGCTATCGGATTCTTATCAAGAGAGAGAAAGAGAGAAAGATGGGCTTCCGTAACGCGCTCGCGACAAAGGTCTAATTCGGAGAGTCGTGCAGACGTATAGATGAAAGAAACTTTGCCGGCACTTGACGCAGTCGTCGTACGTAATTAATCCACCTGGAGCGTAGCGGCGGCAAAGCTCTTTGGTCTTCTTCCTGCTCCTCCTCCTCCTTCTCTTCTCGTACTTTTTCTCTCTCTCTCTCTCTCTCTCTCTCTCTCCCCTCGTCTGTCCTCAACAGCAGCAGCAGCAGCACACCTGGTATGTGTGTGTGTGTACGTGTGTGTTTTCAAGTCGTATACGTAGGCGTACTACTACTTGCTGCTACTGCTACTGCAGCCTTTGGGTTCTATCCAAAGATTGAATGTGTCTCAGACAGCCAAAGCGTCTTTATCCACTTTAGTTTTTCTTTCTTTTTTTTTTTCTCTTCGTTTCTTTCTTTTTCGGGATCGGGAAAGTTTACGCGCTTCGATGCTTTATTTCTCTATCTTCTTTGATTTTTCTTCTCTTCCTCTCGAGGATTTTGAAGAGAGATATTTATGTGGGTTAGAATGGCATTGAATTTTTAATTGATTTGCTGTCGGTTGGATCTTTGTGATTGATAAAAAAAATATGACGAAAGATCCCAATGGGAATTTAGAATTATAATAAACGTGACTGTCTTTTACGTAATCATACTGTGAGAATAAAAAAATAAAAAGAGGGATATATATGCCCTCGTCATTATGTATACGTATAATATGCCGACGACGAAGCCGCGAGCAATCAATTTTAAATTTTAGTCTCAATAACCAAGAATCATCCAAAGCGATTATTAAATTCGTGCAACATTCTGTACACATACGAAATTCTTTGAAACATTGTCTATACAATCTTCTCTTTTCTTCCTCGGCAAGTTTTACGAGAAGCATATACACACGGATGTAATAATGTGCGAAGCTAATTGCGACTCTCTCCCTCTCTCTCTCTCTCTCTCTCTCTCTCTCTCTCGGCGCCGACTCATTGATCATAAGAGTTGCACACGTTCGTACATACACGTACATGGCTTTTCCGCGACTGGCGGTATAACCTTTTGACGCCGTTCATCATCAGTAAGCACGCCCCGTAATATTCTCGGAATTCGTAGACTTTTTTTTTTTAATTTCGTTAATTGCGGCAAGCGCGCACAGCTTTTTTTTTTTTTATTACGCTCGTTTTTTTTTTCTTCTCGTACCCGTCTACATTACGCAACACGCGTTTGTTACGAGACGCTTTGCGCGCGCCAGAGAGAGAAAGAGCCCGTAGGCTGTTCTGGCTTTTAATGTATTGCTTATTTTGATGTTCGATTATTCGATGGATTTGAGGAGAGAGGATTGTCCGTGTACGTGTGCGTCTAGGGAAAGTTAATTGATCGAACGTTGATTTTTTGTTTGATTTGTTGGTTTTGACGATTTCTATCGATTGATTTTGTTAATTGACTCTTTTGGTGACTTTTAGATGAACCGATTAATAAGCATAAAGATCGTCGTTCTGATTTTCATGTTTAAAATCATTTTGAAGAAACATCAAGACAATCTATCGTTTCGAAATCATCATCTCCAATTACGTGGTCCCAAAAGAGTATCGCACACACATCAAGAAACTAAAGAATTTCGATCAATCGCATCCTCTCGGTCTGCAAGAGTTTCGAAGCGAACGCTGGAATTTAAAAACTTTTTTAAAAGTCCAACCGAAAGAGATTGCGAGAATGTCTCACAAATACACACAACACACAACACACACACACACACATATGTGTATGTATATAATACCTGGCGTGCTAAGCTTTTTTTCGTGCTCACTCGGGGGTTCTCCCCTTTGGAATAGCCGCTTGAAATTCGGACGAGTATAAGAAAACACAACGCGGCGGCGGCAGCGGCGACGGCGGTGTTGGTGAATGACGAAGAGCGAGCGAGAGAGAAGAAAACAGCCGGTAAGCACATAGTGCGAAAGAGAGAGAGAGAGAGAAGGACGAACGAGAGTTTGGTTGGGAGAAAGGGAAACGACAGCTGGTTCTCTCTCTCTCTCTCTCTCTTCCTCGCTTATGGTCACTATAGCTTGTGTGTGTGAGTTCAGTTGCGGCTCGATCATAGTCAACGTAGGGTGGTTCTTTCTCTCTTGTACTGTGTGTAAAAGAGAGAGAGAGAGAGAGGACACAAACGTTTTTCCCCACTACCATCACTATAAGGTCTTCGGGGAATCGTAAAAATTGCTTTTGAAGTTTTACCGACACAGCGCGGCGCCGTTTGGTTTTTCGGGAGAGAGGGGAGGAAAACTTATGGCGAGAGGAGGGAGATAGACCAGAAACCATATAGTAGTTCTCAGTCGTTGTGGAAAAGTCTCACAGTGAACACAACGCGATTACTATTTATCGTTTTTTATTTTTTCAATCACAGTGTGTTTTATACTCGTTGTTGTTTAGTGTGAAACAGTGAAAATAAAGAGAGAAAAAAAAAATTTAATAATTATTAGTGTACATTGTTTAAAGTGAGGTTATGGTGTACGCACATGATATTATGAGCGAAATATGTTTGCCATAAGTGGGCAACTGCAGCGGCGAATTACTTTGATGAGCCGGCAAACAAGCAAGCTTCACTAATGGTTTTATATCTGTGATAATGCGACCGATTGCGACTCGTAAAATTAAACAAGTCAAAGAGGTATATATACATTTGATACATATGATTATTAAACACACGCTAATTGTCTTTATTGTTCTTTTTTTATTTGATAAATGAGAGGAGAACGCGATTAATTAATCTGTCGACAAGCGGATTTCCTTGAGACAGATAGAGAGATAGAAAGAGAAATTCATTAGCCAGACGAAATTAATAAGGTCGAAGGGTCTTAAAATGTACAAGACGGACTTTCATATACGGGCGTGTATGCACGCTCGCTTGAACAATACCCCGACAATTTATGTGTATACACACACATACACGTTGCGCACCTACTTTGTTGCCGCTTTCTCTTTTACCTACAAGATTTTCTGCTACTTGCTTCATTGTTTTTTGTTTTCTTCTTCTTTTAAGACTGTGAAGCATTCGTTTATGGTATATATTATCCATGATTGCATAACCTACAACGAACATTCATAGTTGGATAGATAATGAAGCAAACAAATAAAATCTTCTTTTTTTTTTTTTTTTTGATCTAGCGCATAAGTTACTTATAATCATGTCCCTACTTATAATCGAAGCGGACGCGAGTGAGAGGGAGAGAGTAAGCGATAACTGCACCCATACATTGAGAAACCCGCACCTTCGGCTTGACTTTGATGTCTCCCCCTTATTTAACGCAGCAAGTTATATTGTACTCTCGCGTGATTCGATTTGTATTGTTGTGTGTGCATGCGTTCATTCATGAAATCTCGTCGAGTGCGAATTTCGAACCCATTAGAATGGGATTCGTTCTATTCAGAAAGAGAGAGAGAGAGAGAGAGTAGCGTATAAGATCAAGAGTTTTCTTTTTTTTTTTTAAGTTCCCCCTCTTGGTACTAAAGAAGATTGAAAGTGATTAGGGATTCGCTTAGTGTACATTGAATCTATGGAGTGAAAAATTAACTATACTTATATAGTCGTGGGTAATCTACTTTGCGGGATTTCGAAATCATTGAATTGTAACATCAAAGATGCATAGTTCTTTTATGTGTGCAGTGAACGCGTGCAATCAAGGATGTTGAAAGAATTTGTTTTACATTGGAACACATATTTAAAGCAGATTATAATAAAAAGATAGAAAATGTAATTAATACAATATGTTTGTAACTAAAAGTCAAGCTCCGATCATTGATAGATTTCAAAAGTTTCTTGCACGAATAATTTGCATATTTAGGCATCTCAATCTCCTACTCGTGGAAGCTGTATAAACTACGCATGCGACAAGTTTTTATCTTCAGAAAATCTGTCGTCAAAAGTTTAAAGAAAAATATTCATTCGTTATTTCAATACTAAGCAAATATAGAAAGAGAAAGAGAGAGTGAAACAAAAAATTAATGATCGTGTGACAACTGCGGTTAAAGCGAAAGCTAAAACAAGGAAAAGCAAGTCGGTAACCTTTTTTTCCTCGGGAGAGTTTAAAAAAGTAAGCGAGCGCACGACAAGGATCGCGACGGGATACTTAAAACAGGCAACGTCGGTGACTGCAAACCAGGGAAAGTCGTCCTTTGACTTTTCTCTCTCTCTCTCTCTCTCTTTCTCTCTATGTGCTTTACCATAAACGTAAAGTCTCCTACTTGAGCCACGTGCGCGAAGCTAAACGCTGTCTCTCAATTGGGGGTTATGATTTTTCTTTACCACGACGGGACCACCGCAGAGAGAGAGAGAGAGAGAGAGAGAGAAAAGCGGTCTTGCTTTCTTGTTTTCGGCGCCGTTCCCTGCTTTGTTCTACCACGGGCGCGGCTTTTTCCTGTACTACCCTTTGATCTTTCCCACTGTAGGGGGTTGTTATACGCCATAGTAAACCCACGAGGATCATTGATAGCAAAGAGGGATGGGGAGGGGAGAGAGTTTAAAGGCTGTCAAATTTCATTTGGCCTGATGTTTACTTTGCGTGTGTTGAATACACTTTGTCTGTGTGTGTACATAGTTAAAAGGTGCCCTAATTCAATTGGAAAATCTAATAACCGCGTCAATTTTTCCCAAAGTCGATCAATTTGTAGGATACTATGGTTATATTTGATTTAATTTTGTTTTTCTACCCTTGCCTTACATTATACACGTTTTTATTCAATTGCTTAACTTTAAAGCTTTTAAAATACGACAAGTGCTCAACGCCGCAAAAAACTCATATAAAAACTGCATTGTGCAAAAAATAAGAATGAAGCAACAACGTGTTTAGTATGAAAATATACCGCACGATCTTATCATCGTGCAAGTCAATGTAAAAAAGAAAGAAGAACCTCAAGCTGACAGATATTCAAAACATTTTTAATAACTCTAATGTCCACGGGCAAAAGTCTGGTCCACGTGTCGGCACGATAACACAAGCCGCGTTTCATCTTCAAGTTTAAAGAAAAAGGAAAAAAAAAAGAAATGAAAGCTGAACGTGCGGATACGAAAGTCGACGAGTGTTATCTGGCATTTGCAATCTCTGACATTTTTCATGCATGTGTACTTGCGAAGCGGGTGTTTTTGGTGAACCGTTGTGCTTCATGAATAGAAAATAGATGCTAAGGACTGATATATACACAAATCCACACTATACAACTAAAAAAGAAAAGGCCAACATCCAAAATGTGTCCAAAGTATCCTTCTCTTTCCGAATGATCCGAGATTAGGAACGATGTGGGTGGTTTGTATGTATATAATATATATGTGTATACCAATGAATTTTCTCGTGTCTGCAACGCAACGCCTACACACTTGAGAAACTCTGGCGTCGCGCCACGCGGCTTTCATCTGTCGATGCAAACAGCAAACGTTCGTGACCTTCGTACTTAGTAATATAATAACCGGATTGCTGTATGAAAATTCCGCGTTCTTTTTCTCTCTCTCTTTCTTTTCGCGGCCAGATCAAAGCTTCTTCCTCGTCCGTTATCCGTATAGCGTCATCTCGTTTTTATGTTTAATATATTTCTTCCTCTTGGTTCGTTATTTTTTTTATCGTTGGTTTACTTCTCTTTTTTACTCTCTCGATCTCGATAAAAAAAAAAAAAAAAAAAAAAAAGGAATAAAATGCGAAAGCCTAAACTGGATGGAATGTGTTATCTCACGGCATATCTTGCGCGTATTTTAGGCTCTCTTTACAAGCCGAAGAGAGGCGTATAAAAGGAAAGCATTACATTACGTTTGACCGCGCGAAACCTCTATGTAGTAGTAAGTTTCTGTCTCTCTTCCCTCTGCTGTCTTCTTCGTGATGGCATTTATCCACGATTAAGCTCCAATTAGAAGACAACAGAAGAGGGGGGGGGGGATGCTGACGTGCAAAGGAAGTTGTCTTATTTGGTTGAGTTGTGCGTGGAATCCCGTAATTGAAACTCTTCTTCTCTCATTTCACGCGGTTAATGAACTCTTTCGAAGAAAATACACGATCGAATTGTAATGAAGCATCTTATCGTACGTACACTCATATATATATATACACACGCGTACGCACCAAGCGTGACGTGTATTAACCAAACAATGCAAATATTTTCGTATTTTATATATATATATATATATTTATAAAGCAGAGAAGAGTATATAAAGCAGAGAGTAAGCTTTAAATAGATTCTCTTCAGTGCCTCGCGTGCAACTCGCTTCCGGTTGTCGTCGTATTCTATGGGGATTATATAGAGACGCGGCGCGGCTTTGGTCTACATCCAAACTCAAGTCACGCATTCCTAACGATACATTGCCTGTGAAACGTAGCTTTTAATGGATAATTTTGATATCTCTATCGTTGGATTTATTATATCACACGCGCCGAGTGATTAAAAATCAAAATAAATAAAATAAAACAACTATGATTTTGCACGTAGTGTTCATTTTTGCATAGTAGAATTTGGCGATTTTATAGAATGATGATTGTATAGCGCACGCGCGTGCAAACGAATCTGGTGTACTTTGAAGTCACCGCATAAAAGGGAATTTCATCAGCGAGCAAAAGTATGTGTGCTTTACCAGGCGCGCCAACTTAACCCATTTAAAATTGCCGCGGCTCAAAGATCAAGAGGGAATCACTGGCTGTGTAGCAGCGGTTTGTACGTGTGCGTGTTTTTTTTTTATTTCATCTTCACCATTCTGCAATTCTTTCAAATAGCTAAAGGTTTTTTTGCGCATAATCCTAGATTTGTTAATTATTCGTAATACATTCTTTCGATCATTTGAAAATGTGTATTGAAAAAAAAAAAAGCCCTCGCTTACTATTAATGGTGGACAAAGCATAGTTTGTCATGACATTGTGTCGCTAATAGCCTACGACCACTGTTACTACCGCTAACATCACGTGTGTTAACAATGACACAAACGCGATCACACTTTCTCGTATGTTATAACCTTAAAACTCCTAGAAAACTTCTAGCCATACGTAGAACAACTCGACAGTCCCCTTCGCGATTCCCACGTAGAATAATGACGATAATCCCTCCTCTCTGTCTCTCTCTCTCTCTTTTTTCGTGCTCGATAAAAGTGTTGGAGAACCGAGGGCTCCTGTTACGCCGAATCTCGATCCGCCTGGACGAAAAAGCAAGCGCACAAGAGAAAGAGAGAGAGAGAGAGAGAGAACGAAGGAGAGAAAGAAAAAAAAAAAGGAGCAGGTACCGGTCCTTCCTGGAAATTTCGGCCTTCACCTTGCACGAACGAAATGTAAGATCGCTCGAATGCACACGACTGAATTTCCATTACCACTATACTCAGTGCCGCCATGATAATTTATCGTTTAACCGCGAGAAAGAAAACTCAGCGGGTTCTTACTAACTTGGCTCTTTGGGATATCCTCTTGGTGGCGGCGTTAGAGCAAAGAAGTTTTGGCCACGTGTTCACTCGGTTTGACTCCGATGTCCTGGGGTTTCTCTATATGGGTTCTTACAAATGCATTTTTTTTTCTCAGGAGGAATTAGTTCGAACTATCTTAAGAGAATTTAGGGTTGTAGGTAATTAGAACGCTTCAGTTAGTGGGTTTGTCGTGAAATTATTTGCTACAGAAATTAACATTCGAAGCACATCGAAGTAACGTATAAAAGTGACCAATCCGTACTTTATATAGCGAGTCGGCATCGTAAAACGCGCAAAGGAAGAGAGTTCATGCCGCGAAAATTAATAAACGTCCAAATAAAGATATTTCATCGCGCGTTAATTAAAAAACACAAGAGAATCTCAAGACGGTGTTTAGTGCTTGTGCTCTCTCTCTCTCTCTCTCTCTCTATCATTCTCGTTCTTACTTATAGACATATTTTTCTCTTTAATTAAACTTCAAATGCGGGTCGACGAGTATCATTAATGCTTTTATTTTTTTCAAGCAAAGCTTACATTCGCGCCACGCCCTTAAGTAACGCAGTCACGTTTCGTACTTTTCTCATTTTTATTTCCGATGCGCGAGACGAGCCTTTTATTCGTACGTCTTTGCGGGACTCGAATAAAAATGGAAAAAAAAAAAACAAAGAAAAATGTGCCACACAGTCTGGAGAGTGCCAAAAACGAAATAGACGAAAGAAAGGAAGTTTGAATGGCGTTCATAAAGTTTTTGAAATTTTGATTTTAGTTTCTTTAATTTAGTTAAACCTGAATGACTGTGACGTGTAACGAGATGTAGAACACGATTTCTGTAATAAATATTCGTTCGTTATTGACCAACTCAATATAGGCAATTGATATTCTTACATAATTGTCACTGTAGCTCACGTCTATATAAATAATAAAATGTTCTCAGGTTTTAATTGCCAATTAACCATCGACAAATAATTTCGAAATTCTGAAAAATTAAGATTGAGGCTTGCGAACTCATACGTAGAATCCTGTGGGCCTCGTGCGTTAATCGTATTTTCGTCCATCCATCACGCACCAACGCGCGGGGTCTTTTCTTCCAGCTGCACATCCTGCATTCGTGAGCGGCGGCAGCGGCAGGCTCTCTTTTATACATCGGGTGGTCTGCAAGTTGCTCCCCCGCGGTCTTTCGTATTCATCGTTTTTCTTTTTTTCTTCTTTTTTTTTTTGCTTTCAATTATACATCGCTATTGATTGATTCAATCCAGCGACGTTACTCTGTAAAATTTATTTTTCTATCTCTTTTATTTTTTTTTCATTCAATTAACCAAGAATGTGAATTCACTGGTGTTAAGAATAGAACGGACTCGGCCAACATTTATATTAGAGTAGTATACTTTTTTCGTGTTTATAGTCGGAAATTTTTTTAACGTTTGTGTCCTTCGAACCCCCGTAGTCTTTGAAACTAGTGGCATAGAAACAGCCACACAAGCAAACATACAACAACAAACTCGATGCTTTGGGAACACCCGTTAGTACTCGGCGGGAAGGCCGTTCTTTTTCTCCTCTCTCTCTTGCTTGGTCGAAGCAAGGCGTTCCGAAAACCTGTAATTACGGACCCGGTGCACATCAAGCGGCGCCGCCGCCGCCGCCGCCGCCGCTGCTGTTGCTGCCGCCAGCCTCTCATTCGTATATCTCTCTTTTCTTGGCGTTCTCTCTCGCTCTCGCTCCTTCTGTGTTTTTCTCTAACTTCCCACTCTTCGTTCTCTCTCTCTCTCTCTCTCTGTCCGCTCCTCTCCACGCTTACCACTCGCTCGGGCAATCCTGTTTGCGTCCGTCTCGCTCTCGGCTTGCTTTCCTCTGTTCTCTGCCGACCCATCTCACATATACGTATAACACACACACACACACACATACACACACGAGCGCGCGCACGCCTGCTTACAGCACGCTGAGCACAGCCGCTTACCTGTTGTGTATGCCGAGCGGCGCGCAACGGATTTCTTTTTGAGTCAGCCGCGGCAAATGTACCTGCAGAGAGAGAGAGAGAGAGAAAGAGGGGAGGAGGAAGAGAGGGAGATGGCGGTGCGCTTCTTCGTGGCTTTCCTCCTCTCTCTCTCTCTTTCTCTATTCCTTCCTTCGCTTACTCTTTTTTTTTGCTTCAACTCGACAATATAAAGATTAGCCATAGAAGGAACTCTCGCTTGCTCGCTTGCTCTTTCTTTACGTCGATTATCGAGAGAGAGAGAGAGAGAGAGAGAGAGAGAGTGAAGCCTTTACTACTGCTGCTGCTGTTACTGTTGTTGCTAAGATATACGGGCCCACATCAGCTTTCGGCTTAAGCTGCTTCCTGATACTACACAACTCATCAACGATAGATGTACCGGGAATTTTTTTTTAAATACCCGCTGACTAAGAATTTTTGTGGGAGAATATAGACCACTTGAAAATTATCGATGGCTTTACTTTTTCCGACAATTTGTAATGGATGCTACCCTTATTCCAAGCATTAGAATTATCTTTTTTTCTTCTTTTTTTTTTTTTCAATTGAAGATTCAACTTCAAGTATTTTATAATATATTTCACAACCGATTGATTATAATTTGCGAATCGAAGCTACGTATGAGATATGTATAATTCATATAATTTATGAATGTGAAAGATTTAGAAAATGATTATCATAAGATAATGTTCAAGTCATGCTTACATTTACATTTCGTTATACACGATCAAACGCGGCTCATTCGTAATTTCTTAGATGATTTTTATGATGCGTATCTGTATATAACTGAAACTCCATTATTGTTAACGATTATTTTCGATTAAATCTTGAAAAAAAAAGGTATATATATACATATACAGCAGTCATTAATTCTCCACGGCAGAACTCAGCTCTTTCGGATGCACGTCAATCGTGGTGCGCGGTAAAGACAAAAGGGGTGGTTGTAGCATCTCTTCTCCCTGGCACAAAAACGAAAAAAAAAAAGAATGAAGGAGGGGGGGGGGTCTAAAAGAAAAAATAATTCACGAACGGCTATCGTGATCCGTCAGTCACTTTTGTGTTGTCGTCGTCATCGTCGTCGTCGTCGTTCATGCTCGACTCGACGTCAAGGTCAAGCTGCACGTGAAGAAAAAAAAACGAATTGAAGTGGGGCGGCGGTGGGAGCAGTGCGAAAAGCGCCTTAAGCTATAGTTGTACCGGCTGCTTCCAATTTTCAGGTGGCCCACGGCAAAAAAAAAAAAGAAAGAAAAAGAAAAAGTTAGTGTGTGCGGTGGTGCGCGCATACTTTTACGTTTTATCTATATGGCAAGCAAAGCGCGCTTTTGATTTGTCGGCGCTTTGTTCCTCGCGCATACCCATTCATTATCTCACCGCGCCGACGTTGTTGTTTTTTTCCTCTCTCTACCTCTCTTAACGGCTGCCTCTACGAGCCGATATTTAATTGTCACTGTAATAACGTCCAATTTCACGGATTCGCTCGAATCGAAACATCAAGCGCGGCAATTTCTGAAAGCCCGATTGGTCTCGAGAGACCCCGAGAGAGAGAGAGAGAGAGAGAGAGAGAGAAAGAGAGAGGACTGAAAAACACTCGGTAGGATAAAAAGTCTGCGGTGATGTTGAAAAAAAATATGGCGCTATTAATGCAACCGCGGCACATCCAATTAAAGAGAAAAAAATCATTAAGATAACATCGAGGAAACGAAAGAGAAGTAAAGTAAGCGGGAACGATCAAAGGCATTTTCATTACTAATTGCAGATGCATAAATTCGATAGCTTGGGTATCAATCTTAAGCCAAGGAAGACGGAAGTTATGATGCTCTCGGTGCGCGCGCGTGCAAGAGAGAGAGGGAGAGAGAGAGGGGTGGGAGAGGGAACGAGAGAAGAGCAAGGCGGCAAGAAAAAAGAGAAGCAATGGAGAGGCCGCTGCCCTGAAAAACTAGTAGCCTCATGTAAGAATGCCGCTCGACAGCTCTGCACTCTCTCTCTCTCTCTCTCTCTCTCTTTCATCCTGTGGACTTAAGAGAGGGACTTCCTTTATGCACTGTGTTGCGATTAACCTTTTGCATTTTTTGTTGTTATATTTTTGTGTTTTTAACTTATAAGAAAGTTTTTTGGATGCTGCGTTGAGATTTCAACGAGTTGAGTATTATTACGTCGTATGGATGGTTATGTTTGTACATAAAAAGAAAAATATAGCTTGTGTTTATAAACACTTGTGATTACTTTAGATGTGAATTTTAAAAGATTGGAGATTAAATTAAATTGAATTATGCTAGGTTTCTATTTAACCAATAATTTATCACTTACTTGACAGAGTTTTTCAAAACTCACAACTATCAAAAATTGCACGTTCTTTTAGTATAATAAACACGATAGTTCTGAAAAAGAACAAAAATTAAAAAACTAATACGAGGAACGATCGGAAGTGAAAAAATGCATACATTGTCTGCTTAATCGATAGATAGTCAGTCGGTAAAAGGGGGCTACACCGTAGCAGAAGAGAAGTTATCGCGGTGGTAGAGCATTATCGAGCACCGCCTCATCGCCACCCTTTTTTCCCCTCGAAAGCGTATACAAGGGGGATGAAATGCCTATTGTCGGAGTAAGCTTACCGGCACTCGTCGTACGATGGCGGTAAGATTGCGGTTTTTGTAGTCCTCTTATCGACTGTTGCTGTAGTTGTTGTATTTTTGATTAACGGCTTTACCCTTGCAAAATTTAAAAATTGTTATAGTAGTATCAGTGTTCAATTGTGTATTGTTTATTGTAAATTTTCCATACGAATCATATTTAACGTGTATATAAAAAAGAAAAGAAAATGTCATAGAATTCCTAGTACGAGTTCCGGTAAAATAATACACGTTACTGACTCACATCCTCTCGAATTCGTCGAAAGAATTATTACCGAGAAATGAAACTGTAACCCCGCGCTCGCGAGACTAGCGTAGTGTGTGCTTGCATCGAAAAAACAAATAAAGGTCGCGGGCGTTGAGAGCGAAATATCAAATTTCATCGCAATTTCCCAATAAAAATGTCAATGCGCATTCCTTTCTTTCTTCACACAAGTAGGATTTTTCAATATCTCTATATGTTCGTCCAACGGCCATCACTTCACATCTCTCTTTCAAACACCCCCGCAGATATTTTCGTCGCGACACATTCCACAAGCTCATCTTATATTTTTCGCACTCGCGCCTTTCGATATCTCTTTTTACGGCGTTTTTATTCCAACCACGCGAGAAGAAAGAGATATGCGAAGGAGCCAAGAGCTTCAAGAAACCATTCGGATGAAATCTGGTTTCGATGGCGCGAGAGAGCGGATTCTCGCTCTCTCTCCTCTCCTCTCCTTTTTGCATTTTACGAGGATTCCTGCTATTTTTATGTGTTTGTGTCGCCAGAGAGACCGGCGAGTATTTTTTTCTCTTACTTTCCGTTCGTTTTGGTTGTTTTCGAATTTCATTGAAAAATATCGCGAATACGATCGGTTATCCAGTTTTTTATATGTTACATATGTGACTCACTGTGATAAGGTTACATGAAAAAACAAAGACTTACCTGGTAATTGCAAAGTTTGTTTTTGCAATGGAACATTTCTTTTCACTTTTTTGTTGACAAAACGTGGTTTTCAAACTCATAACTACTTTGTCAAAGTTTTCTCAGTAGCGTAATAAGTACTTCATTGCTTTGTCGGTGTCAATTAAAAATGTAAGCTCGAGTGCAAAAGACCCTTTCTCTAGTAGACTCGACCCTCGAAAAATAAAAAGCACAGACAAAAATACTAAAACGGAAGGCACACTATGACGTTTTGGTGCGCCATCTACGCGGCATCCCTCCTGTATTTTTAACTACTCCTTTCATTTTTTCGTATCTTTACGTTTTTACACTTTGCGTTAATTTTGTTTTCATTGACTTACTACAATTCTATATTTCTTTTTAATAGTTTTATTTTGTACAATTTTCTTTAGTTGCTTCACTTAAAATCTATTTTGACGCAAACGCTGTAAAAGCAATAAATACAAATCAGTGCTGTGTCTATCGTGAGAGTTCTCAACTTTATCGTCTGCACACTGCCCCTACTCCTTTGTTGTTTACATTTTTTATTTCTTGCCTCCAGTGTTTTGCCGGGGTCAGTATTGTTGTTGGATTAATTCTGTCAATGCGAATGCAGGTTGAAAGTGTTGTATAGTTTATTGGCGTGTTGTCATTTCGATGATTTGTTTTTACTTTGTAAACATCTAACTAAATTTACCACGTGAGTTTTGGATATATCTTTGAGGTTATCTTGACAAATCAATTATTTGTCCACTAGTCATTCATTCGCAACTCAGTGAATGATTGCACTAATTAATAAAAACTCCACTCTAATTTATTTATTTTTATTTATACTAATTCGATATTTTTTTGTTTTAATTATTTTCAATAAAATTGAAAATCATAAATATTTGTAGTCATTTAGTTCATTGTACTGTGAAATAACAGTTGTCAGAATCTGAAAAAAGCCTTACAGAGAATTCCTAGTACTTCATGACGCTCGTTAATCTGCCCTCTGTAGTGTGAAACAATCGGTACTATTTCTATTCTTTTGAAAAAAGAACAGATCAATAACCATACTAAATAT
This sequence comes from Chouioia cunea, assembly GCA_030064505.1. Taxonomy (NCBI): domain Eukaryota; kingdom Metazoa; phylum Arthropoda; class Insecta; order Hymenoptera; family Eulophidae; genus Chouioia; species Chouioia cunea. Next base: position 7,644,167 of record JAOPFQ010000006.1, on the reverse strand, counting down.
ACGTCCAAGGTTGCTATTCTTCATAATTAAAACAATGTATTGTGCAAAAATTTGTGGTAAAAGTTTGAACTTTGTAGTCATGTTATCTAAAAATTAATACCATGGCTGTCAGAAAATACTTGAGTGATTTTATTCTGAATGCTGGCCAACCAGCGTACAAATCTCCCAAGCACAATCTGCAAGTGGTCGGAGTCCTGGGTATATCGACCCCACCTCCAAACGCTGTGCCACCCCAATGTCTATATGTATGTGCGTCGATTCAGCATCAGTCCTGGCCAGGACGCCACGCTTAGTTCAGTTTGCTTTTAGCTGCAAGCCAGTCGAAGTGTGTTGTTGCATCCAACAAAGCAAATTAAATTCTGTATAGGCTCTATTAAATTTTTTGGTGGTTTTATAATAATAACTTCCATTTCAAAAGGAACGCATACTTGAAATATAAAAAAAAATCAAAGAGAGAGAGAGAAAGAGAATCAGAAATTCTGCCCTGTGGGGCTCTCTACATCAAAATGGTATGTACACTAGGCCCTTAGACTCAGGTATGAATGCGCTCAACTAAGATGATTCATTATGACAGCTTTTCATATGTGGTCTGTCTGAGTGTGTGTTTCTCTTTTCCCTTCCCTGGTGCTTTGGATTTTCCTGTGCAGTTTTTTTTCTTCTCATTCTTTCTCTTCTTTTCACTCTCATTTAGACTCTCAAGGGTCAGATTTCAAAACACAAGAGTTTTGATGAATTTTATCCTTTTTAATTTGCATTTAATGACAGAGCTGGCTTAGAAATAGAATAAACAGTTTTTATATAGGAAACGCTCACTTGTTTGATTTTTTATTTTGACTCGTGTATCTTTTTGAAAACTTGTAATCATTTTGTAAAGTAGTTGTCAACATATGATTTTACAGTTCTGTTATTGAATATATTTTTTTTGTGAACAAATGTATTATCAACTTTGCATTGGTTCCTACATCCCAGTTATGGAATCATATTTCTAAAGGCCCTTGCCAACAATAGGCAGCATTCAAGTGGGACAATGGGATATTTTTTCAGGCAGTAGGATAACATTCCTAACATTCTTTTCCTCTTTCATAACTCAAGCTGGAAAAGGAAATTAGTAGTGATGCTTCCAGTCCATCCATCTGGTATACGCCCTATCGATTCGTCAAGGGTTTTATTTTTCCTAGCTGGAAGGTGTACTTACTTTCCAGGCTTGCCTCCGATCAATATCGCAGACCACAAAAGCTGCTGCGCAGTGCATTGCCAGCGAAGCTGAGCCTTGCCAAGTTGGGGGCTAAGAAGCCAAGGAGAGGCTTGGATGCGCAGCAGTTCAACCCCTCTCTCTTTTGCTCTTGTTCTCTCTTTTCTCCTCCTATGCTAGCCAGAAAAATGGGCTCTCCAGCTTCCATAATTGGTACATGAGTCATGGTGAAGCACCGAGTTGAGCTCTATCGATCCACTGCCCCGGAACCTTCTTTGTTCTATACTCCGTGGCAACCATTGTTACACCATTGTATCAAAGCTGATCAATAACACACGCTGAATAAAAAAGGAATATGGATGATTGACTTTTCATACGAATGATTACAATTCATTCTCCGTTCTTTAATTTGTTCATTGCTCGAGAAAAATAAACTTGCTCTTGTTGATTTTAGCGAATCAAAAATACAATAGGCAATTCCCTTTTGTAGTTCTGTATATTATTAAAAATTATGAAATATTTATTTTGACTAATTTTTGAACAGTAAAAGAGTAAATCACAAAAACTAAGTATTTTGTTTACTTTTGTGTTGCAGGTTGAGATTAGCCATGACCAGTAATAAGTGGCATGTTGTATTGAAGTTCAGCATAGAAAGAACAGTAGCACGCGCTTGTCGCGTCAGATAGAATGAGTGGACCTCAACCACATAGCGAACGCTTCAACGAAAATTCTCCCAGGCCCCCTGTTCCTGGTAATAATTTAATTATCACTCGGTTAACGTTAACACAAATAAAACTTTAAACTCGCGATACAACTAAAACATTTAAAAATTTTGAGGTTATAAAAATGTAAACAAATATACACACGTGTTCTAACCCCTCTTCTTTTGAAAAAAAAAAAATGTCACAGGTGAGGAAGGGGTAGTAAAGAGCAGCAGGTCGAAGGATCCGCAAGCTAGGCGTTCAAATTGCGATGCCAGCTGCGCGCCACTTGGTTACGAGCCGGAGGGTCGCAGTGACCGTGTCGTCGTCATGGAACGAGAGTCATCATCATCGTGTAGCAGTAGCAGCCAAGCTCAACTCGCTTGTTTACAATGGTCCCGAAGCTTGCACGCGTTGCTCGAGGATCCCAAAGGACTCGAATTATTCGAGCACTATCTACATCAAGAAGGACACATATACGCGTTATCGTTCTGGTTTGCCTGCGAGGGCCTCAAAGAAGAACGTGATCCAAACAAACTTACTGCCATTATTAAGGTTCTCATCAGGAGGTACGTCCGTTAACATTTTTTTTTTATCTCTGTAAGTTTAAATCTTGTTCGACGACTAATTCAAATAATTGTTTTGTTTTTTTCTTTATTTTTTGACAGATTCTTTCAACGCCCACAGCTAGCGGTACCAGATGACGTACGCAAAGAGTTGACGCGACGCTACCGCGATGGTCAATCCGACAAATGTATGTTCGACTTGGCACAAAAGGAAGTCGAACGTTTGCTCAAGGAAACGGCTCATCCGAATTTCTTGCGTTCCGACGTTTATCTCCAGTACGTGCGTTGGTGTCAATCGGCAGAGGCAAATGCCTCTAGCGGTGCTCACGTGGATACCGAGCACGAGGATAAAGAGTGCCCTAGCTCGCCGGACGAGCCCTCTATATCGTGCTCTGCAAATCTATTGCCTACTGTGCACGAAGACAGTACGTTTATCATCACGTTCAATTTTCGAATTTCATAATCGAACGACAATGACATTGGACCTTTGTATTTTTTTCGTAGGTGAATTAACGTCGCAGCATCAACAATCGCAATCAACGCATGTACCGCTGCATCATCATCAATCACAACCACAGCATTCGTATCATCATTATCATCATCATCATCACGGAACGCAACCGAACGTTTCGACGACTGAGCACAAGCAAGGGGAGCATTCAATGAGACTGACCAAAGACATGCTCATGGCCACGCAACAGTTTAGGGCCCTTGAGGTCAGGCCTAAACCTGAGGCCTATGCTGGGTAAGAATTGTTCGATACGTTATAGCAGTCATCTATACACACGTACAAACACATCTTCATTATCATTTGTTCGTTTTTGTTTTCGTTGTTATTTATTTGTTTCTTTTCCTTTTGTTTTTTTTTCGTCTTCATTTATTTGTGTGCTTGCGCCTGTGTCACATACGCACATGTAGCATTTATCTGCAACCCGGAGCTAGTCCTTATCACGCGGCGGTGCAGAGGCGTCCACAGTACTCTTCGTATAATCCTGTTTCCAGGCAAGATTCCGAACTGCAGAGCCTCAGCAGCGACGCTCGCACCGAGTCTGACAATCTGTCGCTCACTGATGCGTCACTGTAAGTTTCATTTGCTTTTGTTTTCATGTTTCTTTCTGTTCTTTTGATGTTTTGCTTTTTTCATCATACGCCATTTTACATGGATGTCGTTTTTAAATTGACGTACCGTCATAATCAATTCACCTGAATAATTGTTCCTTTAAACAGCAGCGACAGTGCGTCGATGGTAAGGCGAAATACACGCAAACAATTTCTACGGCATAACCAGCAGATCAAGAAATCGGCAATGATCAATCGCGAAACCGACATTCACGATACGATAATACCGAGGACGCAACGCGTTACGCGTGAGCAAACACAACCCAAAAATCCCGTGGAATTCGCAAAACTCCTCATCGAAAAGCTCGAACGTGTAAAACGCGACAGAGACAACGAGGAGACACTCGACAGAAAACTGAAGGAGGTTGATGCTGCTTCGATCAGTGGTTTCAGGTAATTGTTTATCGTTTAACAAACAGTTCCATTGCGAAAATTCAAGAGATTCTTACGATCGATGCTTTTTCTTTTTCTTTTTAGTGATAACATGTGCGATTCTTTAAGCACTGTCGTCCCGCAAGTCGTCGCTCCGACTCGTAGCTTAGCCGATGCGTTGCGCGAGAAGCTTCAAGTGGAAGAAGACAGCGACCAAGCAATCCTCGATCAACACGTCTCTCGAGTGTGGTCAGATCTTACACCTTCGAGATCACCTAAACTCGCTTCACCACGACCTCGATCACCTGACAAATGTCGTCGCCAAGCACAAATTCCACCTCAACCGCAGGTTTATCCATCGAGACCACCGTCTTATCGAAGTCAACGAAAAGAGAAAGATGTATTCTCGACGTTTTCCGGAGATAGTGGCAATGTGCACGACTTTCAGGAGTCGAGCGAGATATATAATACTGGTAGCGTGAGTAGTTTGGGCTCGCACCTCCCCAAGAGCAAGTCTGTGCCGTCCGATTACGCGGATTCTCTGCATACTCAGGATATGTACTTGCAAGGTATTTACATTATTTCTATAAATATTTTTAAAAAATGGCCAGCATTTCAAAAACTCATATGCAAATTTCATGTAATTTGTAGGTCAAGAACAGAGGTACCGAAGATTGGACGCTCAACGTTCATCAGTTACGAAAAAATCGATGACCGAACTGACGGACAGTGGCGTCTCGGTAGTAAGCGATGCAACGTCGGCAGCGCATAAGGATCGTTTAATCAGCTGGTACAAAAAAGAAGGCAGTTGCGCGAGTGGCGTCAAGGCAGAAACGATGAACGTCAATAAGCTCAACCGCAATAAAAAATTTGCCAATTCGCCACAGCAACCGTTCATCGGCGATCCTGGAATGCCTCTTCTTCCACAACCGCATACGGTCAGTATTCGTCGTCTGAAACACTCGTTCGTGTTCGAAAAAAAAACACCAATAATAGAATACTCAGAATACTCAACAACGATCTTTGTATTTTGTATTGCAGGCAACGCAATTAGAGGAAGCAAAGAGGCGATTAGAGTACGAGCAATACGAACAGAATCGAAGTAAGCAACAGCGTTATCCAAGTGGCGAGACGATGCAAACGTCAATTCAAACGAGTATTGCAAGCAATCAATCGACTCTTAGGCGAGGAGGCAAGCAAGAAGCTCCAAGTGATTTCACCACCGTCGTGTTCAGTTTTTGCGACGAGAAGGTGCCCTACAGAACTAAGATTTCTGGCTATAATGTCACGCTCAAGCAGTTCAAGGATGTTCTTCCGAAGAAAGGCAGCTACAGGTAAATATATTAAAAATTGTATTTATTTCATAGACTATAACGTAATGCTCGCTCGTTGTTTAAAAACGAAACAATAATGTTTTTTAATTTTTTACAGGTATTTCTTCAAAACAGAGTGCGAAGACTTGGACATGCAGGTTATACAAGAAGAAATAACCGACGATAGCGAAGTGCTACCGCTGTGGGAGGGTAAAATTATGGCTCAAGTCAAGGCGCTCGAATGAAGTAGCTTCCCCGCCGACGAAGTGTTCGTGTAAACTTCCCACACCCTTATCATTCGCGTCTCCGTGTCGTTCGTAGATAAACGACAGTGTCGAGAGATCGCGAGCTTCCCTCAATGAGAGATAGTAAGGGCTAATTGTTTGCTCGTTATCGTTTGCCGGTTTTTAACGACATTTTTTTGTTTTTTATTCGAGAAAACGAAGTGTTAAACGGAGCTTTCGACGAAAATACTTTTGTAGTCGAGGAAAAGCCAAATTTTTGATAAAATTTTGTATCGTTATTTATCGGGAATATTTTATAATAAAAATGCGTGATTGTTAAGATAATTCGTATGTTTTGAACGTAGCAATAATGGCATCACCAGTCAATGTTTGATTAATTTAATTAACTTTTCTCGAAATTAAGGATGTTTGATAACAGTTGCATTTTTATAAATGTTGGTCATTTTTATTGATTTTCTTTTAATAGCACAGCAAAAGTGTTTTTGTTGAAAGCTTCGTAGAAGAATGTACATATAATTATAATAAACGAAAATGATCGCGACCAAGCTCCGTGACAAAGAGCCGAGAGAAAGCCGAAGGCCTCAATCGACGTTTTATTTTTCTCCCCTCTCGAAAGACTTATTACAATTAATCGTCTTCGATCGACTGTACAAAAAAGCCTAAGTAGTTAATCGCCTTATCGAGGTCTGCCTAGATTTTACATAGGGGAAGAAAAAAAATGAAAAATTATACAAGGAGCGACGAAAAAAATGGTTTTAGTCGATAAGGTTATAGAAATTATGTATATTATATATACATATATTATCTAAGTTATATATAATATGTATAATATATTATATATATATATACAACGTGAGTTCGAGGGGAGAGTCATATCGACGAAAATCGTGCCGCGTCTTTTATGTAAAATACGAACCGTACGCATTTCTCAAGAACAAATCAATGAACAAACTAAACACGCACGATCGTCGAGTTGTTAACTCTAGCTTCGTTTTATTTGTAAACACGTAATCGACGAAAACTTTTATACGCTGCGAAAAAATAACGATTACTCGATGTTGCATAAAAATGTTTGCGGCCAGAGTAATAACTCGACGATTTTGATGCGATATGTGCCTTTTTCAAGTGCGCGGCTGTGCATTACGTTCTCTCAGTTGAATTTTATTATTTTTTTTTTGTATAAAAAAAACGAACGAATAAAATAAAAAAGAAAGAAAGAAAATTTGTCGCGTGACGATTTTTGTACCTAGTATTATTTTAGATGAGAAAAAGAGATTGTTTTTTTTTTGCACGAGGAGTAACTGTATAAAAGACTTTTTTTATCGAGCGCTAAACGTGCTTTTTTCTTTATATACATTTATTTGTACAAAAAATAAAAAAACGTTTTAGTTTTATTTACGTTTTCGCTTGTACAAAGGACAAAAATGCGTAGCGATTTTTTTTTATTCTACATCTTGATTATGCAAATTTTGATTATCGATTGTTCCTGTACCCAATTATTATTATTGTATATCGAGAAGAATTGAGGATATTGATAATAATAATAATAATAACGCAATTTTCTCATTGAACAACGACTTTGTACATAAAAAAAAAACAAGAAACAGCCACACTTCATACCACCCAATTTCCTCATTCCTCCCGCCTCCCTAAAAACACCGCAAGTTTAATTGACATTGTAAGTAATTTTATACGAGTAGTTGATAAGTAATAGCGCGCTAAAAAAATGGGTTGACATACAACCACATCTTTTTTGTTTATTAATTAATAAAATAAATGTTATTATTTATTCTACAATCAAGTTGTTTCTTCTTTGCCGTTTCCATTTTCATCAAAACTGATAATATTTACATGCCGATTATACACGTGCTAATTGTCTCGTGGCTTGACTCACTCGTAAGAAATGCAAACACAGTGTTCCGCGAGCGATGATATCATAAATTATTAGTCAAACCGCACTTGGCTTAATCATGCTGTGTTTTAAATTAATCGGGTTTATTGACACAAACGAGTGTCGCGTGCTTTCACGAAGAGAGAGAGAGAGAGAGAAAGAGAGGGAAAAAATGCTGTTCAACAATGAACTTAAACTACACTATATACTCGCCGGTCGGATGATTAGAGTCGATTCTATCTAGGCATTATATAAGAGTGCATTGCCGTTCTATTTTTCGAACACATTCGATTGTGTAACAACAATGCTTTGACAATTATCGTTTGAAAACAAAATATAACAATTGTTTCTTTATTTGATTTGAAAGAAACTTGGTTATTTTTTATGGTCGGTAATTATTTTAAATATTCAAGTTACGTTATATACCGAAAATGTCATTTACAAATTAGAAAGGTGTGTACTTTGTCGGATTACGAAAAAAAAAGATATTAAACAGGTGGATTTCTAATCACCATAGCACGTGTCGTTGATAAATCATCTTGTCGAAAACATTCATGTTATTCTTGGACAGAATCTTTTCGGTAGTCCGCAAACGCAAAGATGTTTTATTTTATTGAGTTGACCATCTTTTTTTTTTCTCAATGTATGATTTAGTAACCATCCGAATATAAATCAAGATTATTATCTTTTAACATTTTTATTTCGTGAAAGTTGAAATACACGCGAGTTTTTTTTTAATTTATTCACACTATATCTTATTAAAAATGTATAAGTTTGCATATAATTATACGAAAGCTCCGACAAAAAAAAAGTCGGTTTTTAGCTGATTCTCGACCAATTTAATCAGGGGAAAACCAAAAGAAAACAAAACAAAAACAAACAAATTCATCAAAAGATACACGATGATGCTATAATAGGGTCGCTCGTTTGGTTCGTCGACAAAAAAAAATAGAATGAAAATGTTTGCCCGCGTGTTCGCGAGTCTCTCTCTCTCTCTCTTTTTTTCTTTCACTCTTTAATCTATGGGGAAGCACGTGATGCCGTAACCTGTTTTTTGATACGAGGCTGTTTCAAGCTTACGATTTTTCAAGAATATAAACTCGTCCTTGATTATAATTTACAAAGCTTAGGTCACGTTTCAGTTTTGTTTTATTTTTTTTTTATTTTTTTTTTTTTTTAATGTAGACGATAGGAGTTTACGAAAAGAACCAGTTTGAAATTTAATAGTATGGCGGTGGAAAATTTTCGAATGATTTAGGTGAAACGAGGATAGATCATCAACATAGGACGTAAAACAAACTTGACCAAAGATTGTTGACTATTTACCGATTTACGAAAGCTCAAAAATTCAATGAAGCAACACGACTTAAAATGAAAAACCAGTCCACTTTGTCTTACGCAACCAAAGTATATAAGCAGGTATATATACTTTGAGTGCTGTTGACCTCGCGATATAAATTTTACTCTTGACATTCACGACACACATATGTGTGTGTATGTGTCCATTAATGCCGCGCGCGGTCAGTGTCTCATATACATTATATATTTATTTATTTGTATTTACGCAGAGGTGAAGCTATAAATCGTGGGATTTTATATTTATGTGCGAACAAACAAACACATACGCGGATAGAAATTACGAAGATTAAAAAAAAACTAGTAAGTGGTGACGTTAAATTGGGATGTACGTATACAAAGAACGAAGATACTTTTTTAGTTAGACTACGGAAACGTTGATACTTTAGAAGAGATAGAAAAAGAAAACAATAGGTGAGTAAACCGAAGGGTAACGATTGAGAAATTTGAATGATGAAACTGCCATTTAAAACATACACCGGTGCAAGGTTTATAATAGTCGTTATCAATGGCCACGTGCTGAGCAACAATTACCAAGCATTTAGAATGCGCTAAACGTTACAATGAATTCCCAACGATACGAACAATTGAAGAACAAGGTACAGTGACGCGGTAAGTTTATGTACGACAATACGGAAAAAAAAAGAAAAACTTGTCCTTCGCTTGGATTCAAGATCTAGAAGTTTACCTATAAATCATCCAAATATCAATTTGTGCTTGAAAGCAAAGAAAAAAAAACAAATAAAAATGCAGTAAACGTTTACCGAAATTACACGAAAGATTATACATAAATAATTAATACGTCGTGGTATGAGGATGATATCGTTACGTAGGTCCTTCGCTTTTAGCGAGGTAAAACACCAATTTATGGTGAAAATTAGTTAAAGGACGTTGGTATATTTTATTTCTTTATCTTCTTGGGAATTTGTTGTTTAAACATTGCAATGCAGATATGAAACGAGCGTCAATAATTCAAAATCAACCACGACAGTAAAATTCGAATTCATTCTACGTCAATTGCTGTTATTGAATTATTCGATTACGTCATTGTAAAATCTTATCAACTTTATTGTTCATTCCATTGTACGACGTATATTCGTACGTAAAAATCGTCAAATTCGATTGTTTTTTTTTAATATCCTAACACTGCTGTGAAATTCACGCACGTGTGGTCGACATGATTCTTTGATTATTTTTTTATTTCTAAAATTTACATTTTTTTTGTTCGATTCCCAGACGACGGATGTGTGTCAGAGAAGTATAATGGATTCTCTCGTGGGAACTGGTTATATATTGATTTCAATCTCAATGATGCAAGATTGTTTTTAGAAATTCATGCTTTTTGAAGTTTTTTTTAACGATCGCTGACTCGAATTGTAAAAAAAAAATTTTAATTTGTTTTACGATTATTACAATTCTGGATAATTTCACGAATCGATCGTTGTTTTTTTTTTTCAATAATATACTATGAATCCCACCGAATTGCATTCCATTCGTAAAATAAACTTTCTTTTCCTACACGTGGTATATTACAACTTTCGTTTACATTATTATGACAATGACGTCTAGGCTCGATTAGAGGCACTTATGCACAATGTGTGATGTTGAATAAAAAAAAATTGTTTTTCTTTAAATTTCGCGCTCTCTTTCTCTCTCTCTTGGTTTATCATAGGACTTTCTCCGCGTGTAATCGTTCGATTAAAAAGCTGCAGTTGACATCTCGTCGATCATTTCTCGTGCGACAGAATCAGCTCAGCGCGTAATAATTCGCGCGTGACATATATACATTACTCGAAAAAAAAAAAAAGGAAAAGACAAAAAATGGGTACTCAATTGAATATTGCATATCGTTTTATTTATTGTTTTTTTTTATTTTTACAAATGCTTGTGATCATCACTTGGTACGTACGGTTATAAATTAATCGTGTATAGAGTACGAGATCGGTTACACGTATGTATCAGTATGCTTCCTTTCCTTATTTACCAAGCGATGCTGTGATAGAAAATAGGTCGAACAGTTTGTTGACGTCGTCCGATGAAAATATTGTTATGCATTGCTGTCTATTAGAAGATTCTTTTTTTTTCCATTCGTGAATTCTCTCGGGTGTGTACGTGCAGGAAAGCTCATACTCGTACAAATATTAAAATGTACATTGACAATGACGATGATATTGTTTTGATTTTTTTAACGTACAAGTGTTTACGCAGGTTTTTAGTACTTGTTTACTTAAGCGTGTATAATCGTATGCAAACAAGTGTGTAAAAAAAAACATATTAAATAGATAATAATAATTCATGCAACAAACAAAAACTACAAGACGCATAACACAGTAGATAAATAAAGAAGAAACGGTAATATTCGACATTTCCGCTTTAAGAAGACGTGAATCAATAAAAATCTCGGAATCTAACTGTAAAGTTAAGTTTTATTATGGAATCAAGCACTATTTTTCTTTCTCTCTCTTTCGTTGAATCATCTTCTTTTATTTTATTTATTCGATCGATAAAAATGTGCAAATATTCCAAACGATTTCGATCTACGAATTTTCATTGAACGAATCCAAGATAATGCATCTTAACCATCATTAGTTGAAATTGAGTTTGTTCTTAGAAATTGTTGTGTTTTTGTAGATGTAACATCTAGATTTTTCTTTAACGGATAATAGTATAGCATTAGGATTAAAAAAAAATTGTAGAATATCGAATTTATCTTTAGTATAAAAATGATAAAAGTTAACACGATTTTGGATGGATCGCATGCGACGTTATGATTGTGCCGTTATAAATGACATCTCAATAATTGAACATACATTTGTATAGTAACAATAAAACGTTCGACTTCCTTATAGACTATAAAAGTGTATTCTTTATACATCTGTTTCGAGTCTAAGAATATATCGAGTAATTCTTCCTCTCGCACTTGTTACACGAAGAATTACGTATATTAATTTCCATCTAATTTACAATTGTTTGACAAAGAATTATACACGTCAAAGAAACATCATAAAACCGCAATTAAAAGCTTTGCAAGGCTTTACACCTATATACATATAGACACACACACACACACACATATATATATATATATATCGTTATGATCCCGTGACAACAGTAACAGCAGCCAGATCTCGTGATCCTTTCCGGAGAGGGAGACTACGTACCATTTAATGGAGATGCGTGCCAAAACCTGTTTGCTTCACACACACTATATATATATATACATATATGTATATGAGGGAGAGCGCGTGACTTCTCTCTTCTTCTTCTTCTTTTTCTACTTGTTCTTATTTCTTCTTCGTCTCACGTGACGATATACATCGTAGATTTCCTTTTTTCTTCATACGTTCGAAAAAGGAAAAGATAGAGAGCAAGAGAGAGAGAGAGAGAGAGAGAGAGAGAGGGTATAATATACGCGTACGCATTTGGAAAATTGTTCTCTTATTTCTTTATTCAAAAGGATATTTATGAGTTTTCCTTGTAAATCAAAAGTGATAAATATTATAAAAAATTACGAAGGAGCTTTATATTAAGCAAAAAAAGCTCGTATCTGTTTGCCTTACGTACGATATAGAGACGCGAGAACGATCACGTGATTTTTTAAAAAACTTTTTTATTTTATCTTCGATATGTTATTACTGTATATATCGTACGTATTCGCGTTGTCACCGTTTCATCAACGCTTATTTCGTAATGTTGTCTAATATCGCTATTGGATAAACTAACGTTGCGTTACGATAAAATTTATATTTTCTAAATAAAAAAAAAAAAAGAACGGTGTACGTATTTTGTATTTTGTATTTATCACATATGCATATGTACCATTCCCGAAAATAAAAATAAGAAGTTCGGCACAACCGGTTTTTTTTGTTGTTTTTTTTGTTCGTTCGATCAAGAGCTTTGAACTTGTAGTAAACGTAAGTTTAACGGCCTCGGTTAAAAAATAAAATTCGTTGGCTTACGTTCGTTTACGGATATATTAGTATCGCGTGTGTTTTTATTTTGTAACGTCCGAATGTATTGTATGTACAATTGTCAATTTTTTTGAAAGGAAACAGATCGTTAAGATGCATCGCAAAAATAAAAAAATATTTATAGAGATAAGCGTATATATAGATATGTCGTATGATTTCTGTGCTTAATAGACGCACGCACGAGAGAAAGTAGGAAACTAGCAATGACGATGACGCATAGGAAATCCCATATAAAAAATATATATATATATATATATATAAACGAAAACTCAAAATAAGCGTTATAAAGTCAAACATATACATGGAAGATTTTCCGAAAAGCGTTTGCCGTAAAGTCGCATCGATCGAGAAAGACCAAATGAGAAAGAGAGAGAGAGAGAGGAAGAGAGAGAGAGAGAGAGAGAGAGAGAGAGAGAGAGGGAAAAGAAAGATGTAGAAGAAGGAGAAGGGATAGGTGGGATTTATACAGCGCGCATGGATTGAGCTGAGCGTTGTATTGTTAGTAGTTTCTTACCACGCGCTTATATAGTAGTTTTGTCAAAGCCACGCCGTAGATCGGCAATGACGGCCTTGCACTTGACTCGGCTATTACTACTACAACTTGTGTGTGATCGGTTGATAAGAAGTGTGTTACGATTACCGGTGTGATTATATTTGTATATAACATACAAATATATATATATATATATATATATTTATATTTATATATGTATATATATATATATGTATATCTAAGGGTGAAAGATTAAATCAAACAGTTTTGATTTTAAAGGTAAGTTATACTAGACAAGTGCTCATTTTCTCAATGTTTATGTTTGTTTTCACGACAAACGTTATTTGTAAATGCACGATAGATTTGGTGCGACGGTTATAGATAAATCACCGAAAGATAGAAAGAGAGAGAGAGAGAGAGAGAGAGAGAGAGAGAGAGGGAGAAATCCTTACAAGTTGAACGTTTAAAAAACGAATATTTGATTTTTTACAAACGATACGTTTCAAGGCGTTGCAAGAGTAGCGATAAATATTTTTTTTTTTCAAGTACGTTTGTTGTGTACTCGCGAGTTTGTAAATCAAGTAACAATGTAGCTAAGTTTTCAGTTGATATTATTCTTTGACAAACGAAACATGTTTTTCCATGACGCAAAAAATTGCCAAATGCGATACGGTAATGAAAACTCGACCATACGATATCGCTCGATCAATCACGTCGATATCGTGAATAAAAACAAAAAAATATAATTAAAAGCAATTTACGATCAATCGAATTGTTTAATAAAAAAAAAAAAAAAAAAAAGGAGATAAAATACAAAAGGGTGTACGTGTATTGATCGTTGGGTAAAGAGAATCCTCGCTCAGTAGTATTACTTACGAAACCGTCAAAGTTTTACGTAAAGGCTAGCAACGCCGGCCGACGACGATGAGTGAGATTTTCGGGAATGCGTCACGTAAGTTGAAGCTTCCTTCACTGGCATACTTTATTATTAAAGAGTATATTAGGTCGCGCAAAGGGCCGCGAAGATATTACCTTATTATAGCCTTGAAAGACTACACGTGTCTTCTTGCTTTCGTTATAACTTTTCTTTTTTTTCTCTCTTTTATCGGTTATGGAATGTGCAGGTGTATTTTGTGTTTCTTTTTTTTTTTTTCTTATCGTTTGATTAATTGCAAATGTATGTTTTCTTACAGGAAATCGGAGAGTGTAATATGTTTTTACGTTGACCAATCTACCAATGTAATTTCTGTATCTTGACGTTTGTCACGAATGTTTTTTTATTTTTTGTCCAAACGTATCGAAGACTACGCAATTTTTAAATAATTTTTACATTTGTATGCTTTTTCGTTCGGGAATTTTAATTTCACTGAAACAATATTTTTTTCTGTACTATAACATCGACGCAAATAATTGAAAAAAAAAGAAATTTTGAAAAGCTTCAATTGCGTCATTTATTGAACTAATTTCAAACGAACAATATACCAAGATGAAAAATTCCGCGTAATTGTCGAACTATTACGTAAGCGATTGTTCTCGTAATGACTTTTTTTTAAACTCTCGTTACGAAAACAAAATTGCTCCAATAGTCATCGATGATCGTTAATAAAAAAAAAAGAAGAAAATTATCTATAGAAACATTTTCAAAAATACTCTCCTACATATTCCAAACACGTCGTCATATCCGGCGTCGTTAACGATTATTATTTCAAAAGTTTCCGATGTTTTCTCAAAGAATTATTATCACATACACGTAATAATAAATAACGAGCAATTATCATATATTCGATAATACTTATGATATCCATCAAAAAAATCAATCGAATAACATCTTTTCGGCAACACCAAGCGATTGTGTATATAATAAATCGAAATCTCTGGCGAAACGTTTATTGTACGTCGAGCGATCAATTAAAAAGAAGAACACAATTATAATTCTAAAGTGTGCCGTTCTCAATAATTAAAAAAAAAAAAGAGAAGGATTCTAGTCACATGAGAGTCACGAGACTCTCGATAGCTTTTTCCTTTCTCTCGTTAGCTTTTTCCACGCGCGACGACGAATGAAAGTATCGCCTTATTTTTTTTCCTCTTTCTTAATTTTCTTTTTTTTTTTCTTTTTTTTTTTTTTTTTTATTTTCTTCGATAGGCGTCGGCATTTTATAAACGATTTATTACATCGATAAATACGTGTATATCATTTGGTTTGAGATAACTACGACGTATCATAAAATATCAAATACAATTATATATTGAGGTCAGTCAAGTTGTATTATACACAATAACGATTTTAACACTGGCGCAAACTAAGACGATTTTACTGGTGTAAATGTGTATGTGTGTATGTGATGAGCTTCCTGCACTTAATAGTCATTTAAGAGGTGAAAGCATTTTACTCCTTTTTATATGATTTTTACGGCAATTCAGCTCGTTACTATCAACGTTCTACTCGCAAGAGATTCTTGAGTTGAATTTTTTTTTAAATCTTTTTTTATTTTGCGTTACAAATCGCATACCAAACAATATATATATGTATATACTATGTATGGATTGAAAAAAAAGAAGACATTTCCTGTCGTGCGCGTGGTCTGCATCTACGTGTGTGTGTGTATGTGTGTGTGTGTGTGTGTGTGTGTATCTTTAACGGATATGAGCATCTCAATTGACGACATACATCTTCTATATATAAAACGTAACGTGCATTCGTTTATTGTTTCGCAGTAGTGACTTGATACACAAGAAGTAGAAGAAGAGGAAGAAGAAGAAGAAGAAGAAGAAAAAGAAGCATAACGAAAAATAAAATAAGAAAAGATGAGGAAAGACGGTAGAATCAGTGATGAGTTAACTGATAAAGGTCTCGAAGGTGGTTACATCAATCATGCGCTTAGTGAGACTGATCTCGTTAACGATTCATTTAGATCACACCGTGAAATCAGCGGATCTTCCGATTTTGTCTGTGAGTATATTGTATTATTTTTTTGTTTCAAGTATTACGACAAACTGATATAACTTTTACGATAATTATATTTTATTTCTTTCATTTTGTATTACGATACTTGACAAATTACGTATTTAACGGGCATAATACAATTCATTTTTTGTCTTTCATAATGTTATTGCATAAAATACCGGAAACGCAAATATTACACGATATAATAGTACAAAATAACGTTGCACTTTTGTGAAAAATTTAAGTTTTGTTGTGTAACCTAATAAACATGTATATATATCATCGTAAATAAATAACAAAAAAAAAATCGATGTCACACTGATATCCAACGATTGATTCGCATGCGTCTCGATCTTTCGCGGAGGATGCCATCGCAAAAGTAAGTCATCCGAGCATTAAAAAAAAAAGTTCTCACTGTTTTTACAATTTGTCATCGTTGTCGTTCAATTAAGAAGTTGCACTACATATATACGTATATATTTTTTCGTTCTCGCTTATTTTTTATTCGTTAATGTTTGTGAAGTAGTTTGCTTTTTTTCCTTCTCTTTTACGTTCTACGGAACAAAGAGTGCGGTGATGAAAAATTGTCGAGCAATTACTTCATTTTTTTCGAATATGCAATGTATCGCAAAAAGTAGTCTTTATATATTTTTTGTCCAGCAGTAATAAATTGCACGATCTTAAAACGTACAAATCAATGTATAATTTCGTTTTAAATTGAAAGCGTGCGTAGGTATTTGTAATTGTTCGTTTTTTTTTTTAAAGATAGTAATTAGCGTTAATTGAAAAATCATCCGTTATAAAAAAAGAAGCGAACGTGTATAAATAGGTATAATTGTAAAAGAGTACAAGCTTTAACGAAATCTCATTAAACAGTGGTGGAAGACCCAGACACGGGTGACGACGAGTCGAGCAATAAACAACACGAGAATTTAATAGCAAGGTGTACGAGAAAATTACGACGTGTTTGTACAAGGAAAACACTTTACAAACGGCTACCTGTACTCAATTGGTTACCAAGGTACAATGGACAAGATGCCCTTGGTGACCTTGTCGCTGGTATTACCGTTGGACTCACCGTAATACCACAATCGCTTGCTTATTCCAATGTCGCTGGATTACCACCACAAGTATGTTCACAAATGTACTTTTACCGTGTAATTATCGTATCGATTTCAATCGATTGTCGTTATATTTTTCCTTATCCTCCGATATAGCGATATCAAATAGCGTTTCATTGAATAAACAATATATCTCATTGATCAGTTTGTTTATTCTATTATTTTTATCTAATTCGACAATCGATCGCAATCCAACGAAACGCACAATTTAGAACAAGACGAAAACCAATATTTATCGTTTTCAGTATGGACTATACGGCAGTTTCTTGGGCTGTTTCATCTACATAATCTTCGGCTCGTGTAAAGATGTACCTTTTGGACCAACTGCCATGGTCTCGTTGTTAACTTATCAAACAGTCGCACATTTACCAAATCCAGAATATCACGCAATACTATTATGTTTCCTCATTGGTGTCGTTCAATTATTAATGGGCACATTTGGACTTGGTTTCGTTATCGATTTTGTTTCGGGACCCGTTAGTTCAGGTTTTACATCAGCTGTTGCGCTAATAATCGTTACATCGCAAATCAAAGATATACTTGGTATACCGGCGAAAGGTGCAACGTTTTTGCAAATGTGGACGAGTATTGGTGAACACGTACACGAGACTTCAGGTTACGACGCGGCACTTGGTGTTTCTTGTATCGCGTTATTACTTGTACTCAGGGTAAGTTACCGATGCGAATAACGCTCGTTCGATGTACTAATTTTGATATTTTACGCACATAGACCGTAGCTTCGGTGAAAATAGGCTCGGATGAACAACAACGTTACAGTAACAAACACAAAGTACTAAATAAGATACTATGGTTGACCGGTACATCGAGGAACGCTCTTCTCGTGATTATCTGCGGATTAATCGCTTATAGCTTTCCTACCGATAAAAATCCGTTCCATCTCATAGGTACGTATTTATTTGTGTTTTTCATCAGCGAAAAAATAACTTTTAAACTCCATTGACGATTATTTTAACGACAATCGTAGGGCACATACCAAATGGAATGCCGTCGGTACAATCACCACCGTTCGGTTACGCGAAAGACGACGATAACGGCACGGTTACGTTCATGGAGATGTGTAGTAACCTTGGTAGTGGTATTGTGGTGTTACCCTTAATTGCGCTACTGGAAGATATTGCAATTTGTAAAGCTTTCGGTAAGTCAACCAAATAATTTGACGTCGATGATATCGTACAGCTTTGTTACAATTGATCGATTGTTGTTGTTATCGTTATTATCCGTAGCAAATGGTAAATCGGTGGATGCAACGCAAGAACTCATAGCGTTAGGTTTAGCAAATATGGCAAATTCGTTTGTCAAAGCATTTCCAAGTAGTGGCTCGTTAAGTCGTAGCGCGGTGAACAATGCCTCTGGTGTAAGAACACCACTTGGTGGTATTTATACTGGTGCACTTGTTATACTCGCGTTACTATTTCTCACGCCTTACTTTTATTTTATACCAAAAGCTGCATTAGCGGCTATTATTATTGCTGCTGTCGTTTTTATGGTCGAAGTTAAGGTTGTCAAACCAATGTGGAGAACGAAAAGTAAGTATTTTTATCGATATATTTGTTTCGTCTATCGAACATAAGCGTACGACGATTATTTGTTGATTTGTTTTCGTTTTTTGTAGAATCGGATTTAATACCTGGCGTTGGAACGTTCATCGCTTGTCTTGTACTGCAAGTAGAACTTGGTATTGCAATTGGTGTGGCGATAAACGTTTTATTCATACTATATCACGCGGCTAGACCGAAAATTTCCGTGGAAAAACTCAAGGTAAGATTCAAAAACATACAAACAAACAAACAAGAAATAATTTAATTCAACAAAAAATATTCACACAGAGTTGCCGCGGTGTAAACTACTTGATGCTGACGCCAGATCGTTGCTTAATCTTTCCATCGGTGGATTACGTACGTCATTTGGTGACAAAATATAGTCGTCGAGAAGCAATGCCAGTAGTGATCGATTGTACACACATTTATGGTGCTGATTTCACTGCTGCTAAAGTTATCGAATCGTTAACTAAAGACTTTGCAGCACGTGGACAACCGTTGTTCTTTTACAACCTTAAACCATCGGTTTATGCAGTGTTCGAAGGTGTTGCACCTAAAGACTTTGTCGTTTATTATACACAAGAAGGTCTTGATGATTTACTCAAGGAACGTACTGTCAACTATACGAAAGATATTCCTTAGTTTTACGTAGCGTTATTTTCACTTCTTCTTCTTCTTTTTTTTTATTTTTTTTTTAACTATAAATGCGCGTGTATTAAAATTAGACAGCTTTGTTTATTTTTTTAGACGCGTTATCTTACGTCTTGGTATCTTTTATAATTTTGCCAATTTTACATTAAACGTTATACTTGTCTCTCTCTCTTTTTTTTTTTTGTTTCGTTTTAGTGTCTCGTTTATTATATTTTTTACGACGCGATGGGCCTCACTATTGAGTGTAAAACGTAGGAAATAACGATGTATTAGAAAAAGAAAACGCTTACATTAGTGGAATCAGCGCGAGAGAGTACTTTTTTTGTGCATCGTGTACATACTTATATACATAACCAAGCAAGCAATCTTTTCGTTTGTTTGCTTTATTTTTTAGTAAGTATCATTGTTGGTTTTTCTCCTCCTACATCCCGTTGAGAGATATATTCTGTGATAATTTTTTGTAATAAAAGAGATGGAAAAGAAAAGAAAACACGAGGAAAAGAAAGCTTGTTGTTGTTGTTGTTGTTGTTGTTGTTGCTGCTGCTCCTGTTGGCGTTGTTGTGCATGTACATATATAGCATCGTTACTTTTCGATTTTCACGCCTATAATGAATGTGAACAAATTATTTGCAAGAGTGCGTACAGCGTGTTTTTCTTCTCGAATAAAAAAAAAAACATAAATCACCAAAGATTCTCGTGTATAGGATATAAATGATTAATACTTGAAAAAGCGACTTAAAAAAAGTTTTTTTTCGTCGTTGTTGCGTTGACTACGCGCATTGTAGCGAGTTTAAAGATGATAAAACTACATGATTGTACGATAAATTATATATTTATAAATATAATGGTCAATTGCTTGTTAAGAAATCACGCTGTCTTTTGTCGTTTTATTTCTCATTTTTTTTCTTTTTATTTTTTCTTTTTTATTACTATTCGTGCAAAATTAATAATGTATATATTCTATATTTCTATAATACAAGTTTCATTTTTATTGTTGTTGTTTTTTTTTTATACAAAACTTAATACAAAACTCAGTCAATTTTTTTTTACGTCTTATACACGTTCAAGTACGTCGCAAAAGTATAGTTTGCCGTGTGTTCATCACGGATAATAAATCACAAAAGTGCTACAAATATTATACAATTGTGCATCGATCGCATATCACACAAAAAAAAATCGCGTGCCATTATATATAAACGATGAAATAAGTCCAATCGTATCATTTGCAAAAATTAAAATACATGACTATACGTATATAAAGATTCGATAAATGCGTGAGTTTATCATTTCTTTTTTTTCTGTTTTCGATATATCAATGAGATATATATATATATATATATATATATATATAGTCTCGCCGAAAACGAAAAAAAAAGTTTCTTTTTATAATTGGAAGTATCACGTGACGTGTCGTCGTCGTCGTCGTCGTCGTCCTTGCGAAGACGTTTGATATGCGACAAATACTTGTATTTTAATATCGTTGACTTTTTTGCAATAGCCTTGCGATAAAATGCTATATATATATGTATGAATAACAATAGTAAACAAAACGCAAAATACCGACACAACCGTGTGTTTTTGAGTAAAAAATACTTACAACGATATGTTCGTAATACAGTGGAAGGACCCGTACACAGGCACCGAAATACTTTTTCTTTTTCTTTCGAAATTGACTTTAGAAACGGTTTCGTAACGTTTTGTCCTGATGTTTTTAATTCATGGCCAACCAAAGTCAATACCCGTCAATTGATAGAAACGACGGTTAAAAGGACGGTAGAAATCTCGTAAACGTTCGATTGCCATTGGCTCGATATAAGGATGACTACGTCCTTTATTTTTACCAAGACAGTGTGGAGTACCGTGTTGTTCACTTTTCAACAAACAAGGAAAACCTTTCGTAGTGTTGAAGTAGAAATGTTTCTCGGTGATAAGTCGTTTAAGTCCAAGGAAATCTTGCACACGAGTAATTTCAAATGCTGGATCACTGATTAAACGTTCACCCGAAACGAACAGTAATTGCGACAATGGAAAATAATTGAGCCATCTTTCGAGGTGTTTTGCGTATACGCCTATTCTCAATGGTGCCCACGTCGTATCTACAATCTTTCGAAACATTGCATTGTATAAATTTGCGCTTGCGTTTGTTTTGTTTTAACGCACAACAAACAACGCTTACCTGAGAACCATTAACGAAAGCTAAATCTTCAAATTTAGGCATATCGGCACCACGTTTACTTTTCACTTGCGTGTAATCCGATATAGCTCTGGTTACAGGATCTCTTACGACAACTATAAGTTTTGTACCAAGGTCCATATGTTGTACTCGTCTTGGTGCTTCGGCCGTTACGAAATACGATGGTGTTTTTTCCATGGTTATTTGTCCTTCTAACGTCGATGGCATTTTACGTCTTTTCCAATGGAAACGTTAAAAAGAAAAAAAATAAAAATAAGCGATTGCATTTATTATTCGAATTTAAACATTTATCGTTTTTCTCACCTATACCAATGAAAACCTTTGGCGTAATGATGATCGAAAAAATGTACTTCGGAACCAGCTGCGCGAACATCCGGATGAACGCGTAAAAACTCGAGAAGTGCTCGTGTACCACCTTTTTTCACTCCGATAATCAACGCACTTGGTAGTTGGCGTACCGCTACGAGTTCTTGTTGCTTTAATACTTTATACTTGTGCGGTAGTAACGTTGATTCGATGGCATCCTATTAGAAACAAGATGAAAATAAATAGATGTATTTGACAGTGAGAAAAAAAAAATAAACGTCGATACCTTGATGGTTTCGTTATCAGTCCACAATGGTACTAGTTGTACTCTTGCGATAGCTTTTCTTTCCATACTCTCGACATCGTCGAGCGGTATTTCTTCAACTCTTACCTCGTCGAATTTACGATTTTGTACGATAACACGCCGTGATAAGCGACCAAATAGACATGTGTTTTCAATAAGGATAAACAATAAGGCAAGAATCATACATACGATAATAGCAATACGACGTGTCCATGAAGTTTTATTATTTCCCGATACAACAACTGATGACAATTCCATTCCGATGATAATGATGATGAAGATGACGATGACACGTTCATCGCTTCGTACCGCTTATGTGGATACTGAAAAATGTTCATACACGAATCAAAAGTAAGAGGAGAAGGGATTGTATCAATGGAATGCCATATAAGTTTGTTTACGTTGATAGAAGCGACGTTAAGACTACACTAAGCGCGAATTGTACTATTTGTTGATAATACGAAAAATAGAACAATGTTCAAATGTGAAAAGCTCACCTCGAAGCTCTCTCTCTCTCTCTCTCTCTCTCTCTCTCGCCCTGTTTCCTCACGCCGTTTTGCTACTATGCAGACTTTTAGACCATCGAGAGCGTTGACTTTTAACCATCTCTCTCTTTCGCGTTGCCGTACATACAATACACGAGGCTTGCAATCAATAGACTAACGAGAGTGCTGCACTGGTCCTGCGCAGCAGCAACACTAGTAGTAACCCCAATCTCAATGGTACTTTTTTCGCTTGTTAAGCTCTTTTTCAGAGAGATTTTATCGATTTTTTTCACGTGCAAAAGAGAGGGAGAAAGTCTTGTTATATCCTTTTGTTTTATCGAGAGCTTTCGGATGGATACGTGTATGACATATACGTTTGTGTGTGTGCGTGTGAGTGATATTGCCGACAGAGTTTTTAAAGATCGAGCGTTGGTAATTTAGAACTGTTTTTTTTTTTATTTAAAACTTGCATCTTCGTTCGCTTACCTGTTCAAATTTCACTACTAAATTCTAATTAGATGATACTGTCATTACGAAATTACTGGTTGGTAATCAAATAACGACGTATAAATTATTGAGAGGAAAAAAAACATTCCTTGACGCATCAAATAAATCTGTATTCTCAGCAGTACTTTAATTTATGTTACAATATACAGCGCGCGTCCATATGTAGTCGTCGTTTCTTTTTTTGTTAATAATATTCTATCGATAATAACGTATTATTATCGAAATTATCATCGAAGAAAGAGAGAACAATATACAAAGTCAATTATCTGTCGTCGGCAGATAACGATTATACAATTGTCGATGTTCACATTTGCATTATTTGTTTTTTATCTTTTTATTTGGAGACTTCGTTCATAGAAAAGCACGTAAGGTGTAAATTGTTATTATTATTATTATTATTATTATTGTTGTTATTTGGGTGACGCACATATGAGACACTTGATTTTTGTTTTCAAGGATAAATATATTTAATACTTTTCATTTAAAGAGAATCAAAAATTGATATCCGTGTAATTTTATTTCAAGTGTTTTGCAATCGATTTTGAAAATTCAGCGTTTGATTATCTTAAAGATACGCAAAAATGACGTAAACGTAAAATATCAACTACGTATGCCTTAACATTTATGGAAATTAATCTGTATAATTAGATAAGGAAATAACGATATTTTTTTGTCGTATTATGCAAAAACTGATTTTTACAAATGATACAATTATTTGTACAAAGGAATATATTGAAATATTCGAGCAAATTATAGCTTAATTGTGATTTAATTATTTACAAATAATGTTCACAGTTTACAAGCTCGTTTACAGTCGAGAAAACTACGTAACTATAGAGAAATAGTAGGAGAACGACGCGATAGATATAAATGTACTAAAATGTTTGTTTTTCTACCTATTACGTATAATATAGCTAACTGGACGTATAATTCGAGTCATATCTCTTTGTTTCTTATTGTTTAGATCAATTTGTTCTATATAGAGATTACATCAAATAAACGTAGGCCATAGCAAAGAAATAAACAAATACATCTTTATACTTATTTTTCTTGTAATTGATAAATATTCAAGATTGAAAAGTATATAACGAGATAACTTTCGTAAACATTGGAAATATTTCAACACTCAATATATTAGAATACGTTAAAATTTTTTTTTTATTTTCTAACTACGATTGCAATCAATTTTGCTGGTTAAAACGTTATTATCCTTTCAAGCTGTTGTTTAATATTTGATCGAAAAATAGCTCTATTATATTACGTATTTCGTTATCATTATTCATATATATATATATTCATTTTCTTGTAATCATGACAAAAAAATATGTTTACGTATTTCAGAAGAATAGCTTTAAAAGCTTTTATTCTTTCGTATATATATATATATATGTATATATAATCACATATAGTTGCCCAATCGAGAAAAGAAAGAAAAAAAGGCAACATCGCAACAACGCAAGGATTATTACAAGCACGTAGACTCACTTGTGAACGTTAACGAGCTGTGATTTAAAAAAAAAATAACAAACAAACAACAAAGTAAAAGTCACTTGTAAAGATGCACATGAGTTATTCATACAACACGTAATTTTTTTTTCAACACACACACACACACACGCGCGCGCGCGGGAGCGCTGATGTCTTTTTTTTTTTATTATTTTACTTTAAATGTATTTCCAGAAGATTACCCAGTAGCTAACATTGAGGCAGGCAAATAACGCAGGAAATAGAAAACGTGACCATCGATCAATGCTAACAGCACGTAATTTGGATAGTTGAACTTTTGTTGGTCCAGGTGGTGGTCCTGCCGATTGTGATTTCTGCGAACGTCCCGATAACAGCATCGCGTTCTCCTGCATGCAAGGGCAACGAATTGAATCGCGATGATGGCTGACTCTCCGCCCAATTTCCGCATTTCCGGAGTACTAGTACAATCAGTTGATTCATTTCTTTCTTTTTTTTTTCTTTTCATTCCATTTTTTTATTTACTTTTTTCTTTAAATCTATATTGTGCCAATGCGTTTGAGTATGTGTCGTATGAGGTTGAACTGCGGTATATACCCTTATTTTTCGTACTTTTTGCATTTTAACGTAAACAATAAAATTAAAAAAACTTTTGGAAATGTACCCTAACATCTTATGTTTCATCACGTTTAGTACGAAAAATACGGTTTGAACCACGTGCACATGTACGATTTTTTTGTTATTGTGCAATGATCGTACGTTATCCCACGCACTAAAAAGTACTGCTTTTCAAAGTATTCTGATCTTACGAAGAGGAATGATGTATATGGAATGTAGAATACAAAAAAAACACAATGAAATATCAATTGTTTTTTGAATCCTCTCAAATAAAAATCCGTTCAAGAGTTTAAATTCTGGCATCACAAACTTTGATTTTGCTTGTCCAAAGTGTACGTCTGTGAACCAACTGACCGTACGCTATATGTACAATGGGTTTGAGTAGAAACATTTGTATTTATTAATTTTTTTTTTTAACATAAAGACCTGAATTGTGGATCAGTGCTGGGTTGCAATGATTTTTTTCCATTGGAATTTCGAACTAACACCGATATATGTGTACAGACTGTTATGACATACACGACAAACTACAAATTAATTTTTCTTAAAAAAAAAAAGATAAAAGTAGGATATATTTAGTGCCAATTCGAGGACGTGAAATTGCAAGCCAGAAGCAAAACTCTATCAAACACACGAGACAAAGGTAAGGAAATAAAATAAGAAACATAGGTATAGAGGGTGATAATAAGAGGTTTTCGTTAAAGGGAAAAAGGATTACACAAAGACGCGTTAACGAAACGAAAAAACAAAAAGAACAAAATACGTTAATGCATGCGTTACCGTTCTAGCGATGTCGAATATTTTATCCAATTTAGCAGAGTCAGGTCCTGAAGTTGAAGTTGGTGGTGCAGTTGACGGCGGTGGTGGTGGTTTTGGTGCTGGATCCGGTGATTCACCCAATACAAGAACGATATTCACTAGGCAATATTCCATTAATGCCATAAACACGAATATCGTACACACTGACATAAATGCATCAACTGCTTTTAAATACGAAACCGGTGGTAATGCTGCTTGACTTTTAGCATGTTGCGTTGATAATGTTAGTAATGAAGTTACACCAAGCGTTACTCTTGCTGGCGCTGCTTCTGGTTTGATCCAAAACGACACCCACTGGGGATGGAATATTTAATTTTGTTATTTTTTTGTCTTTGCGCGTACGAGATTGAATCGAATGTTTTGTTCTATAAATAACTTACCGACATTATGACGATCAGACACGTTGGTACGTAAGTATGAAACAAGTAATAACCGAGTCGTCGTTTCAGTACGAATATCACTTCTAAACACGTGAAATTACCTAACGAAATAACAATATCGTCGAGTAGACAAAATTGAAAATAAAAAAAATTAATTAATAAGTACACTATTTACCAGTAGAGTAAACTTGAGTACAGTCAGCGGTATAATTTTTGATGAGTTGCAATTGTGGTAACTCGATGTTTTCATCGACGACAAGTGGCACATCGGGATCCCATTGGAAGATCATTTCTTCGGTGGTATGCGATACTATTTACGAAGAACGAATAATTTTGGAAATGTTGTTTTTCCAAAATATACGTATATCTGAACAATATTATACTTACGACTTTCCATTTGTAACTTGCACTCTTGCGTATCGTGTGGGTAAATCAAAAAGTTCATGGCGCACGATAATTTCAACGTTAATCTACAAATTTTTACGTATACAGTGAAAGATTACTTTTATAAACGAAAGATATTTCTGATTTGTTTATTTTTTCGACGTACTTGACCATATACAGAATAGTTTTGTCTTTGTAAAGCCAGAGATAGTGATTGGGTATCGTCATGGTTTGAAAAGTGACGGATTTAGCGTTCTTGAAGAACGAATCTGGTCGCCACATATTCTTCAACCAGTCGACTTCGAGTAATCTTGTGATTGTTAAAAATTGTAGATTACATCAATATACGTACGTGTATATGTGTCGACAACGCGAGATAAAGTGTAAAAAAAAACAACGTATTACCTATATTCGGAAGTCATATTCTCGGGCAGTCGTAGTCGGTTGTCTTTCCATGTTTGCGCGAAGAAAATGTCGGCCGCGTAAGTCTATAAAAGTACGTAAACATTTTTTAATGAAATTACTAGGAAAAAAAAAAAGAACTAACCATCGATCCTTCATCGATAGAATCAAGTCCCATAACTGTTACGTGAAAATAAACGACGGTTGCTTGTCCATCTTTTTTAGGTGGTCGCATTTTATCGTAAAGCTTTGGATCCTCTGGTAGCAGATCGAAGAATTCAAGACTTTTCCTATGAGACAGAGTTTAAGTACTACAATAGTATTTACATCTTTTTTATAATTCGATTCGCTTGCTCGTATAGGGAATACGTAAAGGTGATGCACCGTTGTAATTGAATATGGAATATTAATAAAGAAAACCGTTTGTTACGTAATCATTTCCCCGATACATATATCAGCGACAAATAATGCGCTGTAAATTTGATACAAACTTGCTTATAGTCTTACACGTTCGATTTTTCTCCTTGGAGTACCTGTACTCAAAGAGAGAGAGAGAGAGAGAGAGCGCGCGCACGCGTGTATATTTATAATATAATAAATCTATATAAAAAAAGAACATAAAATAATAATTATGAAAAACAAGTTATTAAGAAACTTAAAAAAACACCGAAATACCGCATGTCTACGAAAGGATGTAGAAATGAATATGTTTAGGGGGTGTTTGAGCGCAATTAACGCTTACTGCGCTCCGACGATCGTCAAGAATAGTTGAAGTATTAGCAGTCGTTCCCTCATGGTTAGAAAAAAAAAAATTTTCAATTCTTTTCTTCTGTTTCTTCCTTTTTTTTTTTTTCTAAATATGTATATGTCAGCGCATCTGCGTGATGTTGTGCCGAATATGATGCACCCGCGACGAGCTTGCGACGAGAACTGATGCAGTCGACGACAAGATTCTGCTTGCTTGCTACACTGTCATCCCCTCCGCGCGTATATCACATCTTTTTCTCTTTCTTCGATCGTTCGTACAACTTTTTTTTTTTTTTCATTGTTTACAACGTCTTTTTTTCCGGCGGTTTGGAAGGCTCATTAACTTTCCACTCAGACGCGTGTGTCGACAACGATTGTAGAAGTGAGAGAGAAAAAGTACGTTGGAAAAAATGCTTTCCTTTCTTTCTTTTTGTTTCTAGCTTTGCGCAGCACGTCTTTCAAGTGTCTCCAGAGGAAAGACGATCGGTCGGCATTCTAGGCAGGTATGTATACTCGATGCGACGATGGCTGACCT
This sequence comes from Chouioia cunea, assembly GCA_030064505.1. Classification (NCBI taxonomy): domain Eukaryota; kingdom Metazoa; phylum Arthropoda; class Insecta; order Hymenoptera; family Eulophidae; genus Chouioia; species Chouioia cunea. The sequence continues at coordinate 7,615,528 of JAOPFQ010000006.1, read as the reverse complement.
ATGCACTGATTTTTACTACTCGTATTGTTTTTTTTCTCTTTGGAATATACGAGATCGATTTTTTCGTTGGATGGTATTATGTCGATTGACGCCGTCCATGTAAAAGTACAATTTAACAAAATTTTTGTTTTCAAGGAAAATTACACGTTATATTTTCAATATTCTTTGTTAACCTAACGACTTGTTGACATTACCGTTGTATTCGAAATCCAATGCTTTTTATATCGCAAAAGCTATCTACACGCTAATTAAATTCGTACGTATACGTCAGACACAAAGTTAACGTAGAGAAGAAAGTTTGAAACGGAATTTTCTTTGAAGTTACATAGCTATATTGCACGCGTTAACATCAGTTTTAAAGAAAGTACGAAATAAAAAACAAAAAAAGAAGCATTGTCGTGTACGACGACAGCTACGCGCAAGGATTTTTTTTTTTGATCGATCGTCTTTTTTTTCGAGGAGGAGCCAAAGCCAAAGCCGAATGGCGTGGCCTCGTCTCAAGGTAGGTTGTACCGTGTAAACATTATGTATTTATAGTAGTCTTTTTCCGTTTTTGTTTGTCCGTTAATTATCTGAATACGATGATCAATGCTCGTAGTAGATGACGTATATGATATACGTTGTAAGCTTTACGATTGAACGAAGAAAAGAAGAATTGTGGACATTTTTATTTGTTTGATAATTCGAAAGAGCGTAATCCGACAATAAGGTCACGGCTTCAAATTTATTCTTCTTTTTTTCAAGAGAAATAGAAAAAATAGATCAAAGAATTACGAGACACTTTTCTTACAACGTACAGTGTATTCCACTCGAGTGAAAAACTCGCGGTTTGGTCAGACGTATACTCGCAAGCGTGTTGGAACAAAACGTCGAGTTGTTTCTGTACAAAAAAAGAAATTTCTTTTTACGCTTTGACACGTATATCAAAGCGAAGAAGAGACATCACTCAACGTTGAGTAATTAGATCAAGCATATTGCAATTATCACTAATGACGTTGGAAATGAATAAAAAAAAAAATGAAAAATCGATCGCGTAACGAAGAAACGTTTGGTCGTATATAATTACTATGCGATCTGTGTTCATCGCTACTACGCGAGGAGTTTTTTTGAGGTTAAGGGCTGTTGTGTGTATTATTTCGTGGTGCAGCCGAGCGAGAAAACCGCCCTAATCAGCTCTTTTTTTTCTATCTCTTCGAGATGCTGCTGAGCGATGCGGTGTTGCCGAGACACGACGAGAGAGATTTTCTCTATAGATCTGATCACTGATTATATATTAGAGCACTGATTTTTTTTCCTTCGGTTGTTATATGTATATTTTTTGTAAAATACACGATGGAAAGACCATATAGATTTGAAAATAAATATCAATTTAATGATCGTTCAAGAGGACCGATAAAGTACGAGTATAATAGAGGCAAAAGACGTCAATGTATTTCACGGCGAATCAAGCGGATACAATTCAATAGAAATCCGAGAATAAAAGTCGCATACGCTTGCGTTTCTCGAGTGCTCCTTCAAAAAAAAAAAAAAAAAAGAACCTATCCAAGTAGACACGCGTTTTCCTCATTTTGTAATATTCATTTCACGTGAAAAAGAAAAATACTCAACAAACGATGATCTCGTTTAAAAAAATAAAATCAAAATAACGGTAAACAAACAAAGAAAAACAAAAAAAGCGAGTACGCGTGTACCGAGGAGATTTCAATGCCTCATGACGTAAGTTAGCGGCGCAGGCGCGAGTGTCCCGAAAAGCTAAGAGATAGAGAGCGAGTTGCAATTTTCGATATTCGACAATGCCGCATTAATTGCGCCAAGACTTGGTGGGAGGGAAGAGCAAGAAGAAGAGCCTATTTTTAGAAATGCCGAGTCTGTTCTTTTATTTTCTTTTTTTTTTTTATTTTACGAGGACAGAGAGACGAATTCGTACTGCGTAATGGAGCTGATTGAGGCGTATTGTTTGAAACCCACTGTATTGTTCGTTACGAAGTACTTGTGATATTTTTTGTGTGTAATTTAAAATTCATTTAAGTTACTTTCGATAAGAGATGTAAGATTCCTTAACGATACTTCACTTCAAGAGCGTTCTCCATGTGTTTATCTCACTTTGTAATTCAACAAATCGAAATACATTTATTCCAAGAAATATTAAATCTTGACTCTTTCGATAAATAAATAAAAGTAAAACACAAAAAAATAATCGCAACATCCACCTCTCAGCCTAGTTTTTTCTTTGAGAGAATCGAGTGGTCGTTGCTTGCTGGCAATCAGGTCATCTACGGTGTGAGAGAGAGAGAGAGAGAGAGAGAGTAAAAAAGGGCCTTTGCTATATATTCGCCCCAATAACGAGTTTGAAACCTTCTTTTTTCTCCCTCCTCCCACACATACACAACAACATCAAGGTAGAAAGGAGAACGCGTGACGTCAGCTCGAGGGGCCGTTATCCCCTTGAGAGTCCTCTCTCTCTCCCTCTTTCAGCGTCTGTTGAGTACCGAAAATTCAATCGGTGATGGGGTCTGACGCGCGGTATCTTGCCTCTTCTTTCTTCTCTTTTCACGCCTTGTCGAGTGCCAAGTTACCGTGACGATGGGCTGTATGCGCTTGGATGACGAAGGATGAATGGATTTTCTATTTGAACGTTTACCGTGATTGCTCGTTTTGTTTGATATTCTAGTATTTCGTTTACTTTTTATCGTTGTTACATCTGTTATAGACTTTTTCATTGTGGTACTCGAAACAACACGCTTGTTAAAGAACAGTAAAACGATTATCTCCTCGATTGTTCATTCCGACAAATAAATTAGCCAATCTAAATATAGGTACTGTAAGAAAAAGTTAAAAATACCCTTTGAAAAGTAAGTAGTCGAACTTAGCGTCAAGACAGACCGCGTATAATACGACAAAAGAGGAAGCCTTTTTTATGTCAAAAACAACGACGTTACATATCGTTAAAGTCATGGATTGTTCAAACACAAGATTACACGTTTAATTGACCGCGAACAAGAGTAAAAGATGCGTTCGATTTCTAAGAGAAGAAAGAAAAAAGAGGAAAGGAAGTTAGAATTAAAAGAAGTGGGAGGAGGTTGGCAGCTAGAGACGATGCACGATAAGCACGCTCGTTCTTCTTTTCCCCCTGACCTAACAGAACAGGGCTATTTTTGGAAAGTGTCAGAGAATTGGACAAATGCCGACGCACTGAATTATTCCAAGCTCTAAAAGTGTTGATCGAGTATTACTTTGTTGTACAGATTTCTTTCTTTTTTTTTCCAAACGATTTGTATTTGTAAGCCGACGATTAAAAATTTGAGCTTGCGAAACGATAAGGGGTGTTTGAAAAATTCGTTTGTAATATCAAAATTGTATTCTAATTGATAAATCAAACGAATGTTTGTGTTATTCCGATAAAATATTCAAATATTCAATTATGCTTTGAATCAACTAATACTATAGGTTGTATTTTTGTTTCTAATATTTAACTCGAGTAAATAATCACCGTTTACCAATCGAATTAATTCTGTATTACCCGAGCAACTTACGGTAGGTAAGAATTTCGTAGCAGCAATGTAATTAGTCAGCATTGACGATTCCACGAGATGGCGTCAGCATCCAACTTCCAATCAAATAATAAAAAAAAACAATGCAAAATAATATATACGTAGAACTGTATGTATATGCACTTAAAATAATAATTATTTTAATTGGATAGGAAAGGGTTGATAATAACAAGAAAATAAATAAATAAATAATAAACAAGTCATATATACTTATGTAGGATAGATGACATTTATTTCATTATCTTGTAACTATTGATTTACGCTACTGATGCTATATTCATATAGATTACCTACAATTATGTCAATAATTATGCATGAATTCAAAGATGCGTGAATAGCGCGCGCTTTTTCTTATTTTTTTGTTCTTTTGTTTTTTATTTTCAAAAGAGCCGATATAATTGATGTATGCCATTTCCTCTTTCGTTAGTGTCTGTAATGATTGTATATACGTAAATAATGATGTAGAGGCATTTATCATTTGGACGAATCGTGTGTAAATGTGTTGGATGTTGTATATATATATATATATATATATATATATATATATATATATAAAGAAAAGAAAACATCCTTGAAACAGCGATAAAATAAAGAAACGAAAGAGAAAAACAAAATATTAAAATGAAAAAGAGAAAAACGCTTTTATTACGGACCAAGCGATGCGCTTAAAATTTTTGTACAAAATTTGTTATTTTTTTTGTTGCTTTCTTTCTATTTCTTAAGTACTGAAAAAATTCGAGCGAATTGCGCGTCGCTTAGTCCATATATATTTATATATGTATATATACATATATATATATATATATATACATACGCACACGCTTGAATTCTCGCGCATAATAGCATCATTCTTATAACAGCGTTCATTTTTTTTTTATTTAAAATTCTCGTGTCTACACTTAAAAGCTAAAAAACGTATATAATTTATGAAATAATCGTCATACCATTTAGTTTTTTTTCCGCATTTGGTACGAAGGAACATAAGACGGGTGAGATGAACATTGATCTCGCGTGTTTGTTATAGCTGCACCGCCTTAGCCGTACAATAAACAAAAAAAAAAAAATTAATTAATTTTATGCACGGAGCGTCTCTCTTTGTGACTCAGTGTTTTAATACCTTTTCAAACTTGTCGGTTTATTGCAGTCGGACAATCTTTATTTATTTATTTATATATTTTTTCGAAGTTTATTGCAATTAAAAAATTGCACTTTAAGTAATACTTTTGCCAACGTCAATGTCATATGTAGACGATAAAATGTCAATTAGTCAAGTTTTATTCCCTATTTTTAATGAATATCTTTTTGCCCATAGATTATTTAATATTGATTAAAAATAAATAAAATGTTTGTATAATACTCTACGAACGTAAATACGTTCTTGTCATTTATTAAACACAATTTATTAGTAACTATTGCCCGACTGCACCGTATCAAAATTCGCTCAATATTCCCGTAATGAGTATAGAATCAAACCTACAATATGCATTATTGAATAAAATGTAAATAAATATATATGTCTATATATATATATTTCTCGCTTGTCGGGGAGGGTAGGGGTCGATGCGACGAACATAAAGCGCTAAAATAAACATAATAAATACGCAAAAAGCGTATGGAATTATCGAATCACTTACAAATAATACTCTGATGAACCGCGTTGATTAAATTTTTGTATGTTTGTTTGATTGACTATCTTACAGGAAAAAAGAAGTAATGAAGTGAACGCGGAATGTGTATCTCGTCGAAAATTCCCAGTTGGCCACTTTTTCTCATAATGAAAAAAAAAAACAAAAGTCACAAATTTAATTAAAATCTTACATATCATGAGCGACACAATTGCACATCATTAATATTAGTAATAGTAGTGTTAATATATTTTTTTTTCGCTATAACTATCTTTTTATTGTTACTATTATGTTATACTTTATAATTAGTAGAAAATTTGCATTTTTCACAAATCCTTGCAAATTAATACAGAAATAGTTTACAGTAAACTATTAGCTTCGTCATTATTTGCAATGATACGTGGAAAGCCAAATCCCCATAAATTTATTTTATTTTATACAACTTTTAATTCTCACTTTTTTTTTAGATAAGATTCTTTTATATCTTTATAAAAAAACGTTAAAGCTAAAAATAAAATTTCGAATAACTAATAAAATATACAAGACACATAAAGACTATAAGTATACATAAATATAAAATCAATACGAATGAAACAAAATAATGATTTTCCACGGAAGGAAAGTAATTACTTAGTGTTTCTAAAAAGAAAAAAAAAGAAAAAAAATGTATATGTCAAATTTGTCTTGAGAATTTTCGACGAGATTGTTTCTTTCTATTAGGACGTGCTTACGTCGTTGCATACGCAGCAGCGAAAGTGTCGCTCGTACCATTGTCATTATTCTCGCTCACTGGCCAACTTTCTCTTTTCATAGATCTCACGCTACATCATTCCAACTCTTTTTTTCCTCCCTTAGGTATGACGTCATAAAAATCTGTCTTTTCATTTTAGCAAAATAACGACGAATAAACAAAAGTTTTTACGCTCTCTTTCTCTCTCTCCCTTTGTCTATATATCTATATCACGTTGAGACATTCGATTACCACAAAGGAATAATCGATGATTTTCATTTTCCCCAACGGGGTATATGTATCAAATACAAATTCATTGAACGTGTCTGAACGTATAATTTGCTATAAATTTCGATTTGTCGTTTGGTTATATAAGTCGACTCTGTTTGCAAATTGAAATTTTTTACGAATCGCTGCAGGTGGAGTATTCTGCGTTGCATAACTTATTATTCCGTTATATTTTTAATTTGACACTATAATTCACGAGACACCAACTTATGTATGTATGTATGTATATATACACATATATATATATATATTTGTATATATATGATATATATATATATATATATATATTTGTATATATATGATATATATATATATATATATATATATATATTTGTATATGATATATAAATATATAATATATTTATATACATATATACATATATAATTTTTTTTAACGTTCGTATAATTTTTCATTTGATTACGCAAAACAGAACGAACGAATTGGCACCACTCGCGGAAATTGCACGTTTCATTTTCCGAACAGAGTCGATTTACATTAATGATTACTATTAAATACGCGTTCAAAATCAATGTGTGTCACATTTACCCCACACGTTTGTTTGAAATTCTTAAAAAATATACGTACCAAACAGCGCGACGTACCTTGTAAAAAGAAGAAAAAAAAACAATCGAGAAATAAAGAATATCGACCGTATAACGTTTAATTTTTTGTAATATACCTAATAGTTCAGAGAGTGAGAAAAGAAAAATAGCTAAGAGTTTCTTTTGTCATGATCATCGTTAGATTTTCTATACACACTGCCAATGATTTTTCGCAGTAAATGAAAATCGTAGGAATGACTCGCATTTTTGTTGTTGTGCTTGTGTGTTTGTGTGTAAAACGTTACGACTTTTAAAAGATCTACCAATTCGAATGGATATTCGACGACAGTTATCGGGAAGAGTAAGAAAGTTTGTTTCGTTTGTTTGTTCATGTTGTGTGAGAAAATTTGGTCTTTCTTCGAGATTATCTCCTCGACGGCTTGATTATTGCATGTAAAAGTCTGGATGATCCGAGTCCTTCTCAAACCTTTTAGCTTCTTCCTGCATGCTTTCCTTGATCTTTAGTATGGCTGCCGACTCAGTCTGGTCCTGTGAATCAACGAACGATAATGCCGGTTACAACAGCCGCCGATTTTGTTTTAATTGTTTTTTTTTTTTTAAGGCAATTATATGCTGGACCCATCGTGTCAAATTGCTCATGTGTTCAGCAACGGGTTCCATGCGCCTTTTTCTTGAAATTATTATTATCGAAATGTCGATGAGTTCTACGTGATATTTTGACTTTGTCGACAAAGACATAATCTCAGATCGTCAACTCAAAGACTTTGGTGTTGGAAAAGGAAATGCAATAATCGTGATGTAAAATATAGAAGCTCCTATTTAACTAAAAGTACGTCTACTCCAAACACTCATCTTATGGGATGCAAAAAATTATTTACTGACTGAGACAACCGACAGCAAAATTTTATCATCATTTTACTCAAAAATTTGTTCGATTATTTGGAGATTATTCAGTCAATAAACACGTGTTTACGATGAGGGAATATCGATAAAAATTGTTACAAACATAATAATATATATGACTTGCAGTATGCATGAAAACATTGATGATAATTAAATGAAATGATTGTGCATCTTTACTACACCTAATGAAAATTGTTGTCCAAGGGTTATAAACATTCCAGTGAAAAATGAAATAACCAACATCTACAAACGACATGAAATGCATTGTAAATAAAAAAAAATTGTGTTAATAAAACAACATATACCTAATCCTTTAATGTAAAAAAAAATTTGGTTTTTTCTTGCATTGTATTATATGATTTATGTTCCCATTCCAACACCGTTTCGATAATACACATGTATATTATATAATAAACAGGCGCGATGCTTGGCGGCTGTGCTTTGGCGGGGCTCGAAAGGAGACGCTGTAAATTGTACGCGTACGACTTTTGGTGTAGATGAATTAAAAAAAAAATCAAGTTTTTATTAAGGAATAGGGTTATTATGGATAAACGATATTTTTGAATCAGAGTGCTCTGACCCACAACACATGGACGTCTAAATGAATTTCAAAAATAAGTTGGAAATACAATTAAAAAAAAGATAATTGAAAGAAAAAAAAAATATATATAATATATATTTTTTTGGCATTAAATTTTGTTCTCGCTTTCGTCTGCCCCCCGTGCACACAAACACTCACCTCGCGATTGTTAAAAGTTAACATATACAAGCAAAAAAATTGATTATAGAAAAATATGTAAAAAGATTATTTCAGTAATTGACTAGATTTTTTTAATTCGCAAACAGTCCGCAATAATTCTTATACGTTTTTATTTTTCGTTACTATTTTTTTTATCGCATCCATGTGCTACAGGTCAGTACAGGCCAGTACTACATACGCTATCAGAACCTTTTTTTTTTAATTATAAAGCTTTTAAACGATTGCACAGACATTATGTACTTTTTGACATACTTGCCTTGGAGTCTCTACCCGTGACCTCCACACTTTTAAGAAGTGTATTTCATATTTGATTGATAAAAGTAATTCCAAAAAGAATTTTTTTTGTACATATATTATATATTTTAGACGGATAAACTGTCTGTGCACGCGAGGAGAAAAAAACATGATTGCAGAAGCAAACAAAGACTGGCAGATAGTCGTATATAAATAGTCCGGCAGCCAGCACCCTGAAGGTTTAGTCATTGATAAATAAAAGAAAAATGCAATTTACTCAGTGTAACAAGATTACATTTATTGTCTCGATTTCTCCCTTGGCATAGAGCTTATATCAAGTTTACCAGGCGTATAATATATATTACAACGTGGGAGTAAAATAAAATCACGTAAAATTAAGTAAAAAAAAAATATAGAACCTAGGTACCAAGGCGCGTATTATGCAATAAATACTGAGTTAAAATTCTCTTAAAATGGCAAAAAGTACATTTTTAACATTGAAAGTATGGCAAGAGATCGACCGGCAAGACAAGGTTGTTATCTTTTTTTATTTTTAATGAAAGGTTCTTTTTTTTCTTAGGTTACGAACCTTGGAACCTGAATCGATTACACGATTTTGATCGCTTGATCCACTTTTTTTCGTATTTTTCTGAACGCGCACCAGCGGCAAGCTGTGCACACCTTTTCCTACGCAATATGCAAAGTAAGGATATATATAAAAAAACACTCACTCTTATAAAATCTACACACTCAAAAAAAAAAAAAAAATAATGATAAAAAAAAAATAAAAAAAATAAAAAATTACAAGAAATCCTTGAACCTTAAGCATTTGTACAAGTAAGAGCACCATTAAGATTAGTGGTTATATCAAGAGGAAAAAGAGTGTGACTAACGTGCCACTGGAACGATTATGACGGATATACACGTTTCTCACGATTTACATGTTTATAGAACAATGATGATTAGTCGTTCTTATCAACATTATCTCTCGTGGGGATATCATTGAAAAAGTAACTAATAGCAGCATATCGTAGTCCAGTACTGACCTATAACCACCTGCGGACGGATGGACTTCTTCGTTTATTGTATTTTTGTTTTTGTTTTTTGTTTTTTGTTTTAATCAAATAACTTGTCACAGAGTTTTTTTTTCGATTTCATTTCCAATTATTCATTTACTTACGCTCAATTGATTTCAATCAGGTTCAGTACTCATATCGACTATGTCTTTACATTCTTGTAAAAAAATAGCAATATTCCTATGTACAATTTTGTTTGTTAAATTATTCAATTCACACAAATTTAAAAAAAATCGACCGGCAAATCGCATTCCAGCGTTGAAACTATCTAAACAATATAAATTATATGCTCACACAACCTAACTATCTACAATTTTAATACTTTCTTGTGATCAAAGTGTTGAAATTAAGTACAATTCATGAATTATTTTGTACAATTTTACACGCATAGTTTTTCGTAAATCAATTGATGGCTCAATTTTTATATGATAAATTTTACTAATTTTTCTTCACTTGAATTTGTATGTTTGATAACAAAAAAAAAAATTCTATATATATATATCATGTTAAATTACGTATAAGAGCTGATTGAGCGTTTCGCCATTCGACTTTGTTCCGCGATCGCGAACTTATAATGAGCAAACAAATGCAAGTACTGTGCCTACTACGGTGAAAAAAAGACTAAATTTATTTGGCAAGAATTGTCAACTGTTTGAGACATTATTTTCGTGAAAAATTTGTGTCCATGCTTACACGGCGAATTAATTAATAAATGTAAGTTACTTGGTTCAATCAATAGGTTAACCAATCATACGCAACAGCTGTTTAACTTACTTTCTAAAATTTCTTAAATAAATATAAATAGGATCTAGGCTTTCTATATCAGTTTTTAAATTGTATCATATCTATATGTATATATAGATATATATATATATATATCTATATATATATATGTGTGTGTGTATTCGACCCTTTTTGATTTTTAATTGGAAAATAAAGCTAAAGTTCTCGATTATTTTCTTGATAACGACCAATTAAAGCGATTGTTTTAAAAAAACGTCAAACCAAAAAGAGTCGAAGTCAAAATCTAGTTATCGCGGAAATAAAATAATTTTAAAACCTATTATGCAACCTCATGAGTATTAGTAAAAGCATGATACAAAATATCCTATAACAATAGAATCCAATTATGTAAATTTAATGATTCTAAAGCTTCCAGCTTAATTAAAAACTAACCTATCCTCAAAGTAGGAAGGTGCAAGTAACAACAAATGCAATTATACGTATTAAAGTCGTTTTTCAGTTGTTGCTTAAAAACGCGATAACAATAATTAAAAAAAAAATAAAGAAGAAAAAAAAAAGAATGTCTCATATTCATCTGTTTGCTCGTTCCGAAACTCTGTGCATTATTGTAACACGATTATTAATGCGAACATTATCGTTATGTCCATTTATTATATTTTTCGTTCACTGATCTTGTATTGTTTTCTTTCCTCCACTAGTTGCGTCCTGGTTGCGATTTTAAAAAAACTGTCGAAAATAGAGAACATGCATTTAAACGATTAAATTGTCTGATTACCATACATTTCTTAACCTCAAACTTATATGTGTGGAATGCAAAAGGTAAACAATGCCTTACACACTATTATGTCCCATAAACCGTTAATAAGACTGTGTTTACCTAAATTATTATGAAATGAATGAGTGACATAGTCCATTATACATACAAATCAATAACAAATTACAAATTTATAAAATTTTCAATCAATTTTACATTTACACGTTGAAAAAGATTGTCAATTCAAATATATGATTAATAACGCAAGACTTGTGAAGATTTTAAACTGTAACTTACATTGCGAGTAATGGCACAGTTATCGTCACGATTGTAACGTTTTTTTACCATTTCAAAATCATGGACGCAATCACATACTTATTAAGTTTGGCATGAATCAATAGATGAAATGTTATTCAAATGTCAGGGTGTAAGAAAGCAGTAAACCAAAGATTTCTTTGAAAGCAAAGAATGTACAATATAAGAAAACAAACAAATCAAAGAAACCAGATGAAATACCAGTTAAATAATTTACGTTAATAATGCAAGTTTTCTTTGATTTATTAGAAAAAAAAAACAATATATGCAAAAATAAGAATAAAAAAATTAAAAATAAGGTATTTTGTCTCAAGTAAATCATTTGTCCAAAGGACAGCCTCGGAAAAAGACGTCCGATAGCCAGTTGCGAGCAAATATATGTACAATGCAAAGAGAAAGTATGAAAAGCTGTGAGTGAGAGACGCTAAGAAAAGCTATGAATTGGAAAACTCACGTTCTCGCCGGGGCCACCAAATCCACTAAGATTATAATCGCCCATGCCACTACCACTGTCTTCCCGTGGCGTTCCTGGCCCACCATTCGCTGGTGAATTCTTCATACCATCAAGACCATCGCCATTCAGCACTGGACCCATCGTATTCGGACCCATTGGTCCCATAGGTCCACCCTCTGGTCCACCACCCATTGGAAAATCCTACAAAGAATAAAAATAATAAAAATCATAACTTTATTTAAATGTCTGTAGCGCATCGTTGGCAATGAAACAAGCGAGAGGATATTTACGCCAGGCATGTTGCCACCGGTAACAGGTTTCATCATTGTATACATATTTTCGCCACCGCTGTTACTGCTATCTTGTGGACTGGGCATTATTGGTGTTCCTGGACCGGGTGGACCCGTCGAACCTGGAGGTCCACCATAATTACCCGGTGAAGACGACGAATAATTCATTGGCTAAACACACAAATTCATATCGTTTCAGTTATTTCAAATTCTTCTCATCAATGATTTATCCAAACAAAAAATAAAATCAATACTTACTGTTGAAGTATTAGGTTGCCATTGAGGCCGGCCACCTGGTCCAGCCATACTCATAGGAGGCATTCCAGCACCACCAGGACCACCAGGACCTCCAGGTGCAAGATTACTGTTGGGCGGTGGACCTCGAAGTCCAGGCCCATACGTACCAGGTCCCATTGGTGGCATACCACCTGGTCCAGCCCTTGGATGATTCATTCGTGGATTCATATTCATACCTGGTGAACCTAAATTAATTAAAAAAATTGACGTTAGTTCGATTGATGGATGCTATTTCAATGACACGCTAAGGGTGCGTAATTTTCAACGATTATTTTCATTTTATTTTTGGACTTGTGTACGTTATTGGCGGTTAATCACTTATTTCGGGCTTGGTGCAAGTGACATTTTTTGCTGGTGAGCAGAGTTAAAGCTACGTTGTTCTATTAAAAAAAAAAAAAGAAAAGAAAGCAACATGCTTATTTCTTTTGAAGTAAACCACACTTTAAAAAAAATGTATTTATTCAATAAATTTCATTGTAGCATTTAACCATGATGAAATTAATCAAAAGAATTAATCATGTCTTTCTATCCTATTATTATCTCATGGCAGATTTACGTATTTCTAATAAATAAGTCGATTTATTCATCTTTTTCGTGATTATAAATATTAATGTTATTGTAATTTTTAAAATAAAAGTCATAATTCATAATTTGGAAACCTAGCTCTGCCTCAATAATACATCAAGCTAAGCAAATAATCATGCTGGTGCAGCAATGATTCTATCGGTGCAAGGCAGGTGCGGCATTGCGCTAATATACACGTAAGTGTATGTGTGAAAAAGCAATCTGACTGATGAATCTACGAGCAAATATAAATAAATTTAAAAAAAAATCATAAAGCACTACGGCTACTTTGAAATAACTAATATGTACGAACAATGGTAGAAAGTAATATTGGAGTGGAGAGCATTTTTGCATTGACAAATAAATATTTTGTGTTTTTCTTGAAATAATTAAATATTTTGACTCATGCTAACGTTACATACTTATGTATGATTGTATGATGCGTGAAGAATAACCGAGATTATTGGGCATATTTCTTTTAGAATTTGGAAAAAGATTTTAAGAGGCCAGTTTAGCGTACGTCATGCTCTGTAAGTGAACTGGACAAAACCAGTGCAAAACCATAAGACGACAATAGATGAAAACATAAAAATAAAGAAGCAAAAGCAATTAGTAACTTTGAGTGTAGAGTGAAAAAAAATTTAAGAAAAGCCTGTTCTCTAAAAGTCATGTCAGTGTGAATTCAATTTGCTGGGTTGCTTCCTACCTTGCCACCCTACAAAATCTGCAGCTTCGCCTGAGGAACACAAGAGCACACATTAGTACGGCAGGTAGGTAAGGTCAGATCAATCAATGGCGAATAACAAAAAGCCTAGTTATTTATGCATGTGGCACAGATTTTTTTTCTCTTCTCTTTCTTTTGTTTTCTCCTTTTGGAAAAACAAATCTTTCCAGAAATTAGTAAATGACAGTTGTTAAAGATCGAAATAATGAATAATTAATTTTTGAAGCGTGAATGTAGAAAGAATTTTGTCAAACCTTCGTTACAAACAAAAAAAACAATTTCATTAATTTTTATCGTTAAGCAATCGAAGCGAAAAGTATAATCGATTCGAAGATACGAAAAAAATAATAATAATAAAAAAAAGAATTTCGACGGTACCACAGTTACAAAAAAATTTGCCACTAGACAGTTCAAAAACCAGTCCACTCCACATCACAGCAATCCAATAAAAAAAATTATCAAAAAAATATTACTTCCTCAATTAATATATTGCTGTGTGGTTTTTGATACGCATGCGTCTATATATAGTAATAATAAAAATGCCATTCTCCTTTTTGCAACGCTTCTCAATGCCAAAAAGTAAAACTCTTTAATCAACAAACTACCGTGGCGATATGACTTACCTTGTCTAGTTGGATCCATACTGTTGGGCATCATTGGTTGTCCTGGTGGCTAAAATAAAAAAAAAGAAAAGACAATTTCATAAATATTCACGTCCAATCAATATATCATTCGGTACCGAGCTAACAGTACATACCCCATTAAATTCATTTCCCATAGGCATACGAATGTTGCCTGGTCGTGGTCCTGGTCCTTGATATCTAGGACCTTGCATGGGGAACTGTAACAACGACAAATCAACTTGAAATTAAACACCAATAACGATGGGTCATTAATAAAGCTGCAACAAAAGCCAATTTTAACTATTGATCAATCACCAAAATAAATGTAAAATTAAACAAGCATGAATAAGTTGGTCTTTGTTCTTTATGAACAGATCATTTTTGTTCATGACAAAAAAATTCGATTATTAATGTGTGTGTTTTTTACAATGGCTCGCTTGCTTACTCAAATTTTTTACGGAAATTTGTTACACATGACAAACATCCCTTCTTTCCTTTTATTATTATTACTATTATTATTTTTTTGGAATTGTTTTCCCACAACCAAGACAAAACAAATGAACAGCACACAAACCAAAGAACCAGTGTTACAGAAACATAAAATAAGTATAGGACGGATGAAAAAGCAAGATATCCACGATAATGAGCAAGTGGTTACTTTTTTTTATTTTCTTTTAAATGAAAGCTACGATATACGTTATCTTAACAGCATTGAATGTTACATATATTTTTTGAATATACATAAGATGCAATGAAGTCAAAAATGATTTTTTTTTTAATGTTTAATGTTTAGGCAAAGGAAACACAAGAGGTGCACACAACACTACAGAGAAAGAGAGAGAAAGAGAGAGAACAAGAGAAAGAGAAAGAGAAAGAGAGAGAGAGAGAGAGAGAGAGAGAGAGAGAGAATGAAAGAGATTTAAGGCAATGAGGCTTTTCTTTTGTCTCTTCGTTTCACTGAATGAAAGAGGCAGCTTACCTGAGCGGACATCATCTGCGAGTGTGGGGGCGGGGGTGGCTGGGGGTGCTGGGGAGATGGCTGTGATGAGGGGTGTGTGGGCGGAGATGGTCGCATGGTCGAGTTGTTCTGCAACAAGCAACGCAAAATACGCCGAACATTTAGCAACAGACACAAACTGGCTGATAAGACATAACAATAATCGCGACGCGGTTGTTTTCCCGATACGCGGTACTTCTCCTTTTGTTTCTTTTTGATAAGGAGGGAATTGATGTGAGTTTGATGAATGTGTGATTTGAGTTTAGCTAATGATTTCTTTCGCAAAATCTTTGTTTTTTTTTTATTTTTTGTACTTATGAGAATTGAATAAACGTATGCATCGTGTGCAATGAAAGACAAAAAAACAATAAAATCTCATAGATAAATATCGATTGAACATCTTGTAATAAATTATTATCACTGGTTCCTTGAGTCTTGTTTCACAACTAAGTGGTATATCTATGTGCACCTATTCTAATTGATACATATTACCTACATATTTTATTTTTACTAAAGTCCCACGCGGTGTGTCAACTAATGACTACAATATAAGCAAGCCCCGATTTAAAAAAGAAATCTATTTTTTGTTCTTTATTGTTGCTGATAATTCTAATACTATATATATATATATCTAACATTCATCCGTTTTGTGATTCCGATAGAGAGAGAAAGAGGGAGAGAAAACTCGCTAAGTAGCTCATTAACATAAATAACATAATACACGAATGCACATACACGTGTTAGGTATAGACAGATGAAGATATTCATGAGTATACATAAATATAGATTAGAACAAGCAGTGGGAATATTGATAGATTTGTTTTACAAATAATTTAGCTTTGTCTTTTCTTGTTTTTTTTTTCTTTATGTAAAATGATAACAATTAAAATTAATGATTTGAAATGCGAATTAATAATTGAAACTTGAAACATTTCTCTCTAAAAAAAAAAAAAAAAAAACAAACAAACAAATAAAACAAAATGAACATAAAATAACATTATATATGAAATGATGAAATGTCCACTAAACAATCATTCCTTGGAAAAACATTCAATATGTTATCGCCACTAATTTCAACGAAGACAGAAAATTTAACGCATATTACATTGATTATGTTCCCGTAAGCAAAAGCGAACCCTCGATGTATTTAAAACGTGACATGGAAAAAAGGTGTAATAAAACCAATGGATTTTATTCAATGTAATTGTTATTACATGATTACACGTCTTTTTCCTCGTCTCGTTTCAATGTCAATATTTTGTTTTTTTTTTAATGTAAAAAAAATACATTATGATATAAAAATAATCAAAATATATACATATTTATATAAGACATGTAATGAACAAATCGAACTCGAGGATTAAATGCGCGTACAATGAAACGATACAGACTGTACATGTTCGGCGTGTATTTCATCGATTGAAAAAGTGAATCGACGCACAAGGCCTTCAATTTTTCAAGTCTGATAAGGCACAGATGAATATGAACGCAATGAGAATAATTTTGTCGTTGTTTTGAAACGAAATAATAAACATTTTATTTTTAGCAACTAAGAGTTTTGATGGCCGTCGTTATTCGTGGAATGAAATGTACTATAGCATGGCAAAATTGTGTTGCGAACTAACGTGACTTTACGTCACGCAATCTTGTCGACGACTGTAGCGTACAATGTTTTTTATATTTAACGCAACGTCCATACTTAGTTTGCCAATTATCAATTTCATAAAATTCAAGATATTCACGTAATAAGCAGCTTAAGTCAAAGTTAATCCTTTTTTACGGTAGAAACAACGATATCTTCTTCTTGCATAAAGTTTCTCCCGTCGTAGTTTAAAACAAGAAAAAGTAAACATTATTTGACGACCATCAGTATACCTAGTCGCTGTCGTGAAAAAGTAGAAAGTAAACGGGAAAGAGGTGATGACTGGAAAAATTTAATAGTTACTTACGAAAAAATTGGGTGGCATCGGTCCGCCAGGCATGCCGTCATTCGGTGGCATTTGTCCAAGCGGCGAAGGCGCCGGTCCAGCATTCTGTAAAATGATTATTAATTTTAATATTATGCTTATGATAATGTTCTTCGTGCACATACACGATACAATTTCTACAATCTCCTTTTCTTTTTTATCGTTAAATGTACTTTCATAACAAAATTATAATAATTTTAAACTGCGCATTTTTTTAAATGCATCAATTTTTAAAAATTGTCATAGTTTTTAGCATCAAAATTTTTATGAATTATTTGAAATAAATAGTATACTTGTTTCGTAGAATAAAAAAACGAAAATGAAACAAAACTAACCATTTGTTTCTTTTCATTGAGAAAAATTGATAAAAATAGTTATATATATATGTATATATATGTATGCTTACGTGCGCAATTCCATTTACTCCATAACCACTGTTTACAAATCCCTAAAATTAGAAAAAATAAACATGTGTAAATATAATTTACCAAGTGCTCTTTATCTTATTTTTTTTCTTGAGCTACTGTTTGTTCATACGGAAAATTATCGACAAACAAGTTGTATACTCACATAATCGTGAAAAGCTTTGGCTTCGCTACTGTGCTCGCAAGAATCTCGACGCTCCGGTGCCGCGCAGTACAGGTCCCAAAATACGCTAAAACATAAACGAAAAATTAATTTTTTTTTTTACGAAATATAAACTAAACAAATTTTTTTTTAATACTTTCGACACTTACCACCACCAAGAGTGAAGAAATCCTGGGGGTTCACCCAGCGATATGTTTTTCTCCCATCGGATCTGTAGTTTGAAAATAACGTAAATTAATACAAAGACAAGTTATGTTAAACGTTAAAAAAAGATTTGTAAAGATTGTTGATTACCTCTGACAAGAATGTTTGTGCAGCTTTCTGGGCACCGATGTGTAACAGGTATTCATATACATATAAAGCTAGTCTGTAAAAAAGCATAACGAGCAATGTTAGAAACTAAAACACTGTGCTATTATTAGTGAAATTAAAAGAAAAATCGCAAATTCTAGAAAACAATGAAAAAAAAAAAAAAAATCGTTGCCAAGAGACAAAAAAGAAAACTCAAAGCAGCACCGATAGATGGCGCTGGTTTCGTCGCAGGGGGACAGGGCCGTGTTCTCGGCTCTTTTTTTTCGCTTGACTCTCCTCTCTCCCTCGTCATCATCATTGGGCGCAAGTAAGCGAGAGCGGAGAAAGGCTCAGGCAATAGCGTATAGTCAAAGCACCGAGAGGAAATAAGACGCTCGAACGCCGTAGGGTCTCTCCCGGATCTCTTCAGGGGTGCTCAAATCAGCTCATCGTATATCTATTCTATTTGTTATTTTAGAGCTGAGAAATTGTTAGGAATAAATAGAGAAATTTTGCAGAATGACGATTACCGACTATTTAAAAGGAAGGATTATTGTTGAAGAGTCTCCGACGAAAATCACGTATTATTAGCTAAATTAAATTATTTCTTACTCTGTCGGTATTGTTTTTATAGATAAAAGTCAAATCGACAGCGTTTACAAATCGATAAAAGTTTCTCCTCACCATTCCGCATAAAAGCTCCAAAAGAAAAAAAAACTCATAGGTTCTGATAATTTGTGCGTAACGTGAAAACGTAAAAATGGCCACTAAAAGGAAAAGAAGCTTTACGGAACAAACTCAGTCGGTAAAGCTGGTACAATCATCGCATCCTATATTCCTCTCGTACATCAGCTGAGCCAATAGGTATAGAATATAATCGTGCGTCGTATAGGGAAAAGCGGCTTTCACGCGCGAGTGAGACCGAAGTTGTCTTTCTCGCGTGCGCGTGGCATACTTTGCGATTGCCGGAATAAATAACGGGAGCTCGCTCTTCTCGTGATATATATACACGCAAAATCATGTTTTTCAATCATCATTTTCCCCGGCTTCATCTTTCATTTACTAGGTTAGGTTGTACGCGCGTGTTTATCCGTGCTTGCGTTTATCGATTTTAAATGGGACGTATCGTACTTTCATTTCACGTCAACAATAATACACGATAAATCTTTGATCATGTTTAGTCCGGACTAGCGTCAGGAGTAAGTCTCGTAAATGTGAGCCATATACACAGGAACGGAGGCGTATACTATACTAATGTACGCTAAAATTATTAAATATTTTATGTACAAATGTACGTACTTCTCTCTGGCCTGGTTGTCCGAGGGTACAGCCGAACCTTTACCCTTGGAATACATTGTCTATTTAGGTTTTGTCTTTGATGATCAATAATAACACATTCACACACAGACACAAACACTGAAAAATTGTTCTGGTAAATCGTTCGTTAACCTAGAAGTAGCCGCCGTATCATTAACGACACGAAAAGCAGCAACCTCGGAGCCTGCATCGCCAACACACTACTGGAGAGAGTCGGTGAGCGTCGCCTTTACTACGTCGCCGCCAATGTACGAACCAGCAAGAGACAGAGAGAGTGAGAGAGAGAGAGAGAGAAAGAGAGAGAGAGCAATGGCTAGTGTCGCCGCCCTTGCGCACAAGCGTTACCTCCCCTCTACTCTTTCCCCTTCTTCATCTTTCTCTTGGTATATCTCGTTATTATTATATTAATGTTTTTTTTTTCATTTTGCATGCTTTGACCTTGTCAATAAATGTGATCTTAGATTTTTCGCATTATTTCCCTAATCTTAATGTTGAACACTCAAAAGTCTAACATATAGAATGTTTTTTCAGTTATTTTTTGTTCTATTTAACGCGAAAATGAGTGCGACAGAGTGGCGCATATATACATATATATAGTCTATTTGCAACGAAATGGCATATCGTGTGGGAGGTTAGTCGAGAGAGACAGAGAGAAAGAGAGAGATAGAGAGAGAGAGAGAGATTAGGTTAGGCGATATTCTGCCAACTGAGTGTGTATGTATATATCTGTATGTTCTAAGTTGCGTGTGTGAGCGTGTGAGTTTGCGCGCGCATCAATAATTCGCTTGTGTGCGCAACACGCGCTTCAGGGACGTAAAATTCGGAGTCGCCAAGGTAAACGTATACATACAAATATTATACACACACACACACACACACACACACACACATATATATATATAAATGCATGTGAGTAGTATACTCGCACACGATATAATTCCTTAAAAATTTTCTCGCACTTATTATACATATTACTTATGTATGTGTGCGCGTTGCAAATTTTATGTAACGCCATTACATGCACACGCACACTCACACATGTCGCGACAAGTGGTTCCTTGCATAGACCGGCTGTGAGTTTGAGACATATGTATATATATATATACACATACATATATAGGTAAAAGCGTATACAAGTGTGCATTCCGCCTACTCTCTCTCTCTCTCTTTTTCTCTCTCCGCGCATCTCCCATTGGCGTCGCCTTACTCAGGGACCAATTTTATAGTTATACACCTATGTCTTGTTGCTGCTGCTGCTGCTGCTGCATGTGCAGCAGTTAACTCCAGATGCAGTGTGGTGTACTGCTACTGCTGAGTGAGAGGTTGACCGACGTTGCGCTACTCACCTCAGTTGGTTGCTCTTGCTTAGACGGTTGCTGCAGGCTATCATTTTTCTTTTTAGGTTGGGGATGAAGAGGGTTAACATTCTTCGAAATTATCGTTTTATTATAATACAAATTAACGATTTCATTTTATTTTTAATCTTCATTCGAGTAAACACATTTACTGAATGTGTTCAATATGCAATTAAAGCTGTATCTAAAAGTGTTTTATTCTCGAAGAATACAACATTGAGATTACGATTGTTACGAGATACATTTTTCGTCGTGTAAAAAGCAGCAGCCGATTATTTTGAACACAAACTTACTATTATTTCTTATACAAAACAATAATCCAAAAATCCAGCTACTTTAGTTTCTATAACACTATTCCCTCCTTCTTAGTAGACGTAGCGTTTCGTGAACGTTATTTTTCTCAAAGGAAAAACCTCCTTCGTCGTTCATACAAACCAAAATAAGAAAAAAGAACATTTTTATAATAAGCATTACAATGCATATACATGCATCGATTACACCCATCATTGTTCCATGTTTGTACGTCCCTGTTCGACCGGCGCCTCTGCCTTGGTAATATAGGTATAGCCAACCTAACCAATAAAAGCGAAAGAGGGGAAGTAGTTGGCTGTGCCTGCTGTCGATAAAAGTCGACGCGCGCGCACACCCGTATGAAGGTATTATGCTATAGTTCGTGGAGGAGGGGGAAGCATAGGAAAGGAACATTGCCAGTAGCGGAGTATTATAGCCTCGTCTCACTTCCCCTTTTTTTCAATATTATCTCTCTTTGCTTCACCGACCAACACAATGCTAATATATCCTATATGTATATGTGCGTATGTGCGTATGCGCGTATGTGTGTATACATCACACACGAAGGGAAAGTATCCGAAAATGATGTATGGAAAGGGGAGACGTACTGAAAGCAGCATTGCAATTAGAACGTCTATTTCGCGTAACTACCGAGAAACTTGCTTCTTTATTTATTTTTTATTTTGTTTGTTTGTTGAAGGAGAAAAAAAAAAGTTTCATTTTTCGATGTTTTTCTTTTTTTCTTTTTTTCTTTTTTTGCGACAATATATAACACTTGTAAAGAAGTGGGGATGTTTAGCCTTGAATTCGTATGTGTATTACATACATATACACGTCTATATTTTTGAGTCACAACACGCACAGTGTGCGAGACTTTTGATGCATTGGGGAAATAGATGCGCTTTTGCGTTTGATTACATATACATGCATTTTAATATTTAAACAGATTTTTTTAATAAGCTTTATTTTTTTGAAAATTACACACACATGCAAGAAATAATAACGAAAGATTATTTAATTTTTGTAGAATAACATGTGCAATAAAGCATAATTCGTATATCAATGGATGGACCAGGCACTATTACATGGGAGGAGTTTGTGACTTGTGCCGAGGAGATGATGAGATTGTCACACAAGATCTCCGACCATTGGGAATTTCTCGGAGACAAGGTGTGTGTGTGTATTTTTTTTTTAATTTAAAGATTAATTTCATCCTCATTTTGTATTCATCTATTGACATCTAACGCATTTCCTTTACCCACTGCACGATGAAGAGAGAGAGAGAGAGAGAGAGAGAGAAAAGTTCAATTACTCGTCATAAGCGTCGCGCATGCTTCTACATCGACTTTGTTGGCAGGCCACACGCGCTCTCTTTTGTATTTATGCACACACGGATCGTCACATGTGTGCGCCGGATTTTCTAATTATAGGACTTTGATATTTTCAGCAGCACCGTATGTGTCTGTATTTGATCGATGTGAAAATTAGTTTTACTCATTTTTTTTTCTTTCTTTGACAATGATAAGTAAATCATTATTTTTATACTTGACGTTTTGAGTTTGACAAACTATTATACGAATTACGTAAACTTTTTTTTAATTTTTAGATATTGTAAATTAAACAAAATAATGAATAAATCTATTTGTCACATGCAGAAATTACCAGGTCAAGCATATTTGAAGCGACAAAAGAAGACATTCATTCCAAGCGATTATCCGATAGATGAAAGCAAAGCTGAGGATAGCGAGGAATGGAATAAAAGCTTCGATACGATTACAGATCCTTACGAGCTTTCTTGCGTTAACGAAAGACCATTGATTATTGAACATCATATTTTGTGGTCTATGAGTTATGGTGTTCCGGTGCTTTATTTCAATGGATGGAAATCTGGTGAGTTATTAGAAAAAAGAACGATATTTTGCTTTTGAAATGTTTTTTCGAACGTAAAAAAGGAAAAAAAAGAATTTTCTTTCTTTTTATTTTTGAAATTTTCGTCAACCGTATAGTGATTCGTGAGATTGTAGATTACTGCGTTATCATGCGAGTAATGCAGATGTCGATCTATAGAGAGCAGCACGGCCTTTTCTTCAACCGTGTGGTCGGTAATGTCAAGAACTTTATATCACAGAAAATATTTTGTATTTATAAAAGCTTACGATAAAACATAATCAAGGCAATTATTAATTTTCACTCGTATAATAGATATTAAAGTTATCAAATTAAATGTACATGGCTAACAAACAAAAAAAACTCTTCCACGATAATCTTTGGAATTCTTAAAAAAAAAAAAAAAGAGTCATCGTTACAGTCGAATCATCCTGCGAAAAAAATGAAAAGTCACAATACCAAAATCGACGGCCTGATCACCACTAGACCTTAATCTGAAAAAGTACGGCATAGCGATGGCGATTGTTTCGACGAGGGAGTAAAAGAGAGAGAAAGAGAAAGCATCCTTCTTAAAACCGCTCGTAATATTGAAAAATACTGCCAAATATTTTCGTTTTTTTTTCCTCCGAAATGGTCGTACACGCGAAAAACATTGATAAATTATTCGTCTCCTCGTGAAAACGTGTACGACTTTCAATTGAAATTTATCCGAAGCCTTGGTGAATTGTTTTTGTAACATTAAGGTCAGAAGTTGATTCGATGAATTAAACGAGACTTGTCTGAATATTGGCAATTTTCGGAACATTAGAAAATTAGTGGATAATGACCAACTTGTCTGGTAACGGAATATTAGGATTGATCTGGACGCAAGACCAATTTACATGAATAGAAATTGAACCGAGAAGATCACTCTTTAAGAAACGAAAGAAAAGCTCGTAGAAGATTGACGTCGCAGCTGTAGTTGTAGGTCTATTCAATATCCAAAGACGTTTGTGTAACCAATGATATTATTGGGATCAAGCGTGTTTGCTCTCGCGTTGAATGTAACTAAACAAATGAAAAAATGGAAAATGTAATTGCTGTTTTTTATTTGATTTCGTATTTACAGAATCTCCTGGCATCAATCCAGTAAGCGTGGATGTTGCACAAGGACTGCTTTTGAACGCCAAGTTGGCGTACAGCGAGCTTTCACAGGCCATTCATCCCATACTTGGACGAACGTTTCTCCATCTACATCCTTGTGGCTCGCATAAACTATTACAGATTACTAACAAAAGGTATATAGCGTTAAAATCGAATCCATCACTGTAACGTTTGAAACTTTAACATTTAACGAGTAGAACAAACAACAAAATAATAACGATAAATAAAGAATATGGATTTACAAGAAGAAAAGTCAAAAATGGCGAGAGTGGAAATATCCGAAACATATTGTACAAAAGGCGTCGACCTCGATGTAATTTTTTTCATCCATAGAAGCCAATCTTGTTTCTTTATTTTATCGGTATCTTTGTGTATGTTTCAGTGCCAACAAGTTAGTGAGCTGGCTAAGTGCTGTCGGTCCAGCAGCTTTTGGACTTAAACTACAAACCGAGTACTTAAACTTGACTATATACGATGAAAGAGAAGACGGATTGAATAGCGTTTTGTAATTCTAATGATATGCTAATCGACGATGTACAAGATGATTGTTGTTATGTCTGGCACATACACATATCGCACGATTGTAACGTAATTGTTTTATTTTTGTATGGAATACGTATCGTCATAATGGTTACTTGCGAGAAAATGGGAAACGAAAATGCAAAGTGGTACCTCGTTTATTTGAAACTCAAATAGACTAATAATTCACTTCAAAATATTCTCTCGAGCTTTATTCCTTGAACATTTCCCGTAGATATAATAATGTGCCTGGCGTGCTTTCGTAGTTGCGTCTATAAAACGACAAACTCGAAGAAATATTTATAATTAACGTATGTTTCAAATAAAATTATATAATATTTAACAACAATTTGATGTAACGATTATTTTTTAACTTTTCATTTGGTAATTCGATCAAGTTTTTAAATCACTGAAAAAAAGAAAAGGTCAGCCCACGGGAATTCCCGGGGATTCCCAGAACCGGGAGCTCGCAAAATCTTTGGTTGACCCATTTTCCCCAGTTGTTGTCGTTGTCGCGCACGTTCTTACTCATCGTGCACTTATGATTTTTTACGCGAATTGAATTTTACGTTATCTTATTTTTCCTTTTTTATTTATCTAAACTACGACTCTTGCTTTCCCCTCTCTCTCTCTCTCTTGTTTTTCGTCGTTTTTGAAAAGAGGAGGAGGATAGGATATGAGAAATCGATCGGGCGATGCGAAATGTCGGTCAGATTTCTGCTGAATCGGGCAGCCAGGAAACGAGCGAGCCAGCCGAATTTCCCGACCCTACTGATCATCTCTCTCGCGTGAACGAGCGAATGGCCTTTTCCAATATCTATTACCGAGGTGTCGAAGATTGCCCTATCCTCGTGAAAAATTTTTATATTTTTCAGTTTGCATGCTAGGATTTTGATTGCTATCGGTTCGATTTTCAATATGTATTTTGATCAAAATATCAGATTGGTAAATCAGACGAATCATCTTTCGTTTCTCTCTCTCTCTCTCTCTCTCTCTCAAAGTGTTTGGAGATTATCAGCTTTGAAAATTCTCTTCTTTATTTTACTCGTAACAGTATTAATATCTTTTACTTTTAACTGAAAAAGATTTATATCTACGTACGAGACATAAAAATAAAAAGAAAATGTCGACGCACACTTTTTATCGCGTCACTTTTCACTTGACGGTTAGATGAACAGCTTGATAAAATAGAGATACGGACAACCGCGCCTGTCGTATCCTGTAGATTCAAATCAGCCACGCTAAAAGCCAAAAATGTCAAGAGAGACGAAAAAATCGAGACGCGCACATAGCACGTAACGAAATAAACCGATAAACGAATCATGAATTTTCAATTTGAAACGAAAGAGATAAAAAAAATAAAAAATAATAATTGTTTGTTTTCATTGTAAAAGGAAAAGCGGATTCCCACGCTTTATTGTTCGTTCAGTGACAATGAAACTGACTTTAATTATTCGCTCCATTCTTCTCTCGTCCAGGCTATAAATACGTATCACATAAATCTTTTGCTACCTAAAAGCTTAAAAAAAAACGCAAAGGAGATATTATCCTTGAAAGGGATGATATTTGGAATCCTTGCGATTTTTATTGTTTCGTATTCTGCATTTCTTTCTTCGAGATTTTTTTTCCGTTTAAATCATTTTTCAAGTTGACGAATACAATATCGTGACAACAATAGCTTTTCATTTTCGTAAAAACATCAATCACGTATTGTTACTATAAAAACAAAACAACCCAACAGTATTATTAACATTTGAAATCAAACGATGCCCGTAGTTGGTGAATGTAAAATAGAACGTACAAGTAAAATAGGAATGACAACTTTAAAAGGAATATACGAGATTCTTTTTATTCTCCCAAGTTTTCAATATGCATCCAGATAAAATCAAATTGTAGAGAAGGCGAAGGTACTGAGAAGCCTCGGAAAAATAGAAAAGTAATATAAGCTCGATATGAATAGAACTTTTTTTCTCTTCTCTCTTCTCGAAAAAAAAAAAAAACAGAAAAGATAAACATTGTTCGAGATGAATTCGCAGGGAATAAGGTCGAAACCGTGTTTATATATACGTAATATCTTGTACAAGTTGGTGAACGTTCGATTATTGAAAAGTCGAGAAGAGAAAGATACACGCAATGAATTTCTTTATCAATTCTTATTCAATCTAATTTTCAAAATATGCATCTGTAATCTATGACTTTGTTTCAGAGCTTTTACTACATTCTCGTATACGTGTACATCGCTCGGGATGTATAACTTAGTCAAGTTTTTTTGTTCAAGTCAATGTCATCGTCTATGCCGTAAGGTATATAAATCTATAAAACAGCGTATAGTCGTAGAAAATTGCACGTTACGATATATTACAAAACGTATATAGCGTACTTGAGTGGACGCGATAAGTAGGTTAATTAAATGTCTGTTCTAAATAATTTTTTGTTGCATTCGACGTTATGACTATCAAAATGGGATGATAAATTATTGTTGGAATGGAATTAAATGATTTAGTTGAAAGTTTACGCTTCTCCAGATAGCTTTGTTCGCTTTATCAGCAACTATTCTATATTATTCCAATCCAAATTCGTAAACTTTCCCTTCCACTATAGTGAATGTTAATTTTCCTAAAAGTTTTTCGTCCGTAAAGTAAAGCTTGAAAAGTGAAAGAGAGAGAGAGGGACAATTTCGAAAAAAAAAAATGAAACGGAGAAAAGAGGGGCAATACATGTAAAAGTCGAGTCGTTCATTAGACGAAACGAGGTTCCGTTTGTGTCAAAGGCGCAAAAACCCAATTGCAAGTGTGTTGCGTCCGACTTTTTTTTAAAAAGAACGCAAGTGTACATCTATCGAGGGAATGGGGAAAAAAGAGCAATCATGAGAACAAAAAAATATTATCGATGGACGAGAGAAAAAAAAACTTGAAACAATGAAAAAATTCTTTTTTTTTTTCTATTTTAAAAAGCTCTAGAAGAAATCTCGTTAAATTCGTGAAACAAGAGACACACGCCCATTTGTGAGAGCTTTCCTTGTTCAAACGATCAACGTTTACTCGCACGTAAAACTTTCGTTGTTGTTGACCTCGAAAGGGAATTTTCCTTTTCTTTATCGTTGAATTATATAGCATACCTAATTAGTAACAGCAAACACAGAAAACGTAAATTTTATTTTGAAAAATAAAAAAGTACTCTTTGTCAAAGTTTGACAAACTGATCTCGAAAAAAAAAACAAAAAAATCAAAGCTTCCGTATCCCTGGAGATGGAAACAACAGAGAGAAAGCCGGTATATACAAACTATGCCGTGTAGAATCTCCCCTCCTCTTTTTTTTTTTGCCGAATACCGTAAAAGTAGCCCAATTCTGATGTTGGTTGCCATGACGACATGTGTTTGTACGCGTCGATGCACGTTTCATTTCTAATGCAAATGCAATACGCAACAAGAGAATGTACTTATAAAAGGATAAAAAATGAAAAAAAAGCTCTCGCGCATACTGTTGTAAAGATATTTTATTTTGTATTACGAAGGTACATAGTAAACTATCGTTCTATTAATAATTAAAACAACAAGTGTAATTTTTGTAGAATTATTCGTAGATTAAAAAGGCCACAATAAATATTTATAATAGTAAAAGGATAATCATGTTTCGTTTGGAATAATCTACGTTAGAGTTGCCCCGCAAGCTCTATAATATTCACCGATACACTCGACAACTCATAAAGCGTTTGTAGTATAAACCATCCCACCCGTCGTTCGCATGTACACGAGAGAAGAAATGCGTTGTTGACCAATAATCCGGAAAACAAAACAGCTTTATACCAGTATACGTATACGTGACTTTAACGAAGCGCAATTTAAAACTTCCGCTGAGAGAAAGAAAAATAAAAGTAAACGAAAACATATCATCCCGTTATTCGAGCATCATGCTACTACTACATGCGATATCGAACAAAAGAGCTGCTTCTACGATAGAAAGAGACAGGGAGAACCCACGCGATCATTATTTTCGCAGAGGTTACTCTACTGCCGGTTGCGTGTGCATATAGTGTGCGCGCGCGCAGCATCCATCTCCCCAATCTTCTTCCTCTCTCTCTCTCTCTCTCTCTCTCTCTCTCTCGCGCGCGCTCTCCCTTCTTCTCATCCCTAGCGTTGTGTGCCAAACTATATTTTGATAAAAGAAAAGTGCAGTCTACCACGTGCCGCGGATCTATCCACTTGCTTTCCATAAGTTTTTTTTTTTTGCTCAAGCGTAACATTGGTGAGTGATAATAATAATAATAACAATAATAATAATATCATATTTTTCCATTTTTGTTTCTGTGACTTGTTGTTGTTGTTGATTATAAGGAAGGTGAGTTGATTTTTCGTCTACTTGTCGTGGAAGGGTTACTCTTGAGATTTCTTTATGGGGGGATGGGGGGTTGGTTTGAGGTTATGGTGTGTGTATTTAGGTTATAAGGGATGCGTAGGTGAAATTAGATTTTTTTTTTAATTTTGGAAAAACACGATTTAAGAAGAAGCTCGACGGTCGACTGATCCGTCCAAACTACTATAGAGTCGTTCACTCGCTTTCTTCTCAGTGACGGGTCCGAATGATAAATACGTTTTTCTTATCGTAGTTATAATAACCGAAAATCCATATAGAATCCCCCCTCCCCCTTTTAGGGGGCAAAAAAAAAGATCGATTCTCCCGATAAAGAGAAATTCAATCGGAAAAAGAAACCTTTTTTGTTTTTCTATCCTCAAACATCAACATCGTACTCTTTCTCTCTTTCTCACGTAATTTTCTTTCCCTTCTTCAAATTCGCCTCTGATTAGTCTCGTCCGTGATAAGCGTTTAATCTCGTTTTATCCGAAAATCACGTTTCTCCCTTTTTTCCTTCGTTGTATACTCGCGTAAACACACCCTTATTTCTATAACATACGTCAAAATATAAAAGAGAATTTTTTGTTTAGTTTTTCTTTGAGTTATTATTTTATATACCTTAAGTATATTTAATATTTTTGAAAATCATCGTTAAATTGGCAATTCTTTTACCGTTTGACTTCAATGAAATGACGTGATCGTAAAAAAAAAACAAAGAAACGAGAATGGGGAAGTAAGATACGTCTCGTACGCGCGTGGTTATATTGAAATTGGAACGGTCGAAGAAGATAATCTATGTGTATTGTTATTTATGAATGACGCGCTTGATTCACTGAGAAATTTAATTATCGAAACTTGCGTGGGTCGTCGCAACATCCTCGTATAGACTATATTGTTGTAGTTGTATATATATATATATATATGTGTGTGCTCTCGTGAGTAATAACGACGATGCGTGTGTT
Source organism: Chouioia cunea (assembly GCA_030064505.1). Taxonomy (NCBI): domain Eukaryota; kingdom Metazoa; phylum Arthropoda; class Insecta; order Hymenoptera; family Eulophidae; genus Chouioia; species Chouioia cunea. The sequence goes on along the minus strand of JAOPFQ010000006.1, from coordinate 7,585,362 downwards.
TGAATATTATATACCAGTTAAATTTTATTCGGTTTGCAACTGTACATAAGTGATCTTCGTTCCGATAATTATTATTCGTTTGACAGAGAGATACGTCTATAGCGTGTATTACCATTTTCAAAATGTATAATACGATAATTAACGAATACTTCGTAATAATTGACTCGATGAATTGCATTACCACGTATACAATCAATAATGTTTGCCAAATATAAACGTTATTGTCGTTTGTTGAAACAACCGAGTGTTCGTTGTAAAGTGATTTAGTTTACAATTGGAAAGAACAAAATAAAAAATTGATAAATAATTGATATAAAAAAAGCAACGAGAGTATTAAGCCGTGAAAATATAGTTTTTATAATAATTATTTTGTTGGAAATATTATAATGAAACGATGAAAAAAGATAATATTTTTCCGTTGTATCATTTTATAATAATGGTTTAATGAGATAAAACCACCCTTGCATCCGCGGAAAATAAAGAAGAAAAACTTTGTTGCATACAATTCACGCGCATATATATATATATATATATATAGATGTATATATATTGCCTCCCACCACCTTCAATCGTTTGATAGTCGTGCGTTCTCCTCGTCGCAGTGTTGTAGTAGTTGCTCTCATATCGTCGTCGTCGTCGTCGTCGTCGTCGTCGTCGTCGTCGTTGTTGTCGTCGTCGCGTCTCTGTTTCTCTCAGTTCTCGCGCGCTACAAGTGTTCGCATGAACGTGCTATTTTTCTTCCTGTAGTTACTGTTACAACTACAAATCTCGCGAGAAATATTTTTTTTTCTTTTTTAAAGGTGTAAGATACTTATGTGAGGTATATCGTATAATATAGTGTTTTACAATATTGAGTGTATTAGTGTGAATCACAAGAAAAATACATTGGTCCTCTATAAATGTATATAGATCGATTTTCATCTCTTTCTCGTGGTTTTAGTTAGTCGGGAAAGTCAAATTAAAGAGATGCAACCAATATACATACACATACGCGTACACATACACACAGACACGCGTGTGCGTACACACACAAACTGAGTGAGAGACAACTAGCAATTCCCCTCCTTAAAATGATTCTGTTCCCTCGAGTGAGAAGAGGATCCCTGGGAGTCTATTGATTTTCCCAGAGTCCTTATCATCTTATCGCCGGGGTAACCACTCTCTCTCTCTCTCTCTCTCTCTTTCTCACTCACTCTGAATTCCAATATCTGAACTTGGTTGCTACTGCTCCTACTATAGCTTCCCTATTGTCCCTCTCACTCACTCGCTCTCTATCTCTCTCTCTCTCTCTCTCTGTGCACTAGCGGTGACCCAGATCGAAGAATGCACGGATAATGACTAATGACCGTTAACGATCCGCTTCCCCAAACAATGGCCCATCCAACGACACCTTAATCGAATATTATCAGTTGTCTATCACCTTTTATGTGTCTCTTGTCAATCTTTCTCTCTCTGTGTCATCGATCCATCCCCAAAACACCAACGCGACCCTCTTCTTCTAGAAAAGAGTGTTCGGTTTTCTGGATGCTTGATTTTTCGAGTGTAACGTATGCATGCATTATGCAACGTGAAAAGTGAAAAAAAAAGCTTTTTTCATACTCTCACTGTCCGTACATTTCTGAGCTTGGATATATGGGTCGTATTCTTTTTTTTTCGAGTATGTGTACGTGTGTTTTGGTATGAAACCAAAGGTATTGTTGCGAAATAAAGTTCTTGGGTTATCTCGGTCGTGTATTATATCTTTCATAAATTCACTAACCTCATCTCCTTTTTTTGTCTTTCGTTCAAGGTCGCAGAGTGGGGAGCTTCCAAAAGCGAAACAATAAGAAGAAAAAGTAAGAAGGTCACTCCCAAAGTGTGTGCTTTGCAAAAAAAAAGTGTTTATAATAAAAAACAACAGTGAAGTCTCATCGTGTTATATATCAAGTGAAAAAGAAAAAAAAAATTCGCGTAGAGTATAAAAAAACTTAGTAGGTTCCCCCCCAATGGGACGATGATGATATAGGCTTTAGAGCATATAGATCGTTCGACAGGAAGGGATCCTCTCTCACGCACACTCTTTATCTCTGCTAATACTGCTGTATGTGGTGTCTCTTTGGGGGACGACGACAAAACTAAAGCTTCGCATCCTCTCTCTCTCTCTCTCTCTCTCTCTCTCTCTCTCTCTCTGTCATTCACTTCCGCGGCGGCGGCGCGCCGGTGAGAACACAACCAACGACCATACTCTTCTGTCCTCGACACAAGGACATTATCATCATCGTCATCGCCATCGTCGTCATGGAGGTGGCCACTGAACTGTAAGTTAAATTTCTTCGTTTCTATGTTAAAATCCAATTTTTTAGTTGATGGATAACTTTTAGATTAGCACGAAAGCTCGTTTATAAGCTACCTGATCGATTCGTTAATGTTTTGCGTATGGATGCAAAGGCCAATATTATTTTGGATTTGTCATTCCGGTATTCAAGCGTGATTCAAGATTTATAAGAAAATTTTTGTCATGTACACATTATCGTGATATTACGCAAACTACGACAAAAAACAAAAGTAGAACTTTTACATTAGAAGTTTAATAATCGAGCTTGCAATTTGTATTTTTTTCTTTTGTTCCTTTTCCACTTTTGCTTGGAGAAATGGGTTAATTCACACAAAAAATAAAGAAATAAAAAGCTCTTCTCACTCTCAAGTAGCAATTACTTTCTTTTAGTATACACAATGCTTCATATATATATATTAATAAGGTTACGATGGTTATTTTTTTCTGCCTTTTCGTTCGGGACAGAAGATCGGCTTACTTACTTATAGAGGGATGTTGGTTACTTGCTTAAGCGTCATCGATCTTACGCTTTTCCGCGTGAAGAAGCGATGTGATTTCTTCTTCTCGAGTGGAAGTTTGTTTGAACGACCTACTCGATTTCGTTGAAGTCAATTGTCTCATATTATATATATATATACGCGCACACACACATACACACGTGTGAGAAGCTTTCGTATCAACGTTTTAGTTTTTAATTGTAGAAAAATTAAATAATAAAAGAAAAATAACGTATATATATTGTTGATGAAAATGATTTTAAAACGAATGTCAAAGAAAATGATAATTATATTTGCAACAAGCATAACACGCGACGTTCATTCTAATCTCGTAGCAAGAAGAGCAAGAGCGAGAGGTAGATCGTATGCCTCAAAGGCACAATATCAAATTCTACGTATATCGTGACGATATATCGCGATGTCAAAGGGAGAGCTTAATAAGCCAATTAATCAGACGACGAAGTTATGCATACGCAGGTGAGCGTATATATATATATATAAAAGTGACGAGGAAGAGGAGAGGTATGAAAAAAGTGTGTATGTTTGTGTGCGTGTGTGTGTGTGTGTGTGTGTATGAGAAGTAGCAACAGGTGTATAAATAAACAGTAAAGTCAAATCTAGAACATGTTCTTTTCGGAAACTTGGCCAAATAATCCTTCGAAAGATTCTTTCTTCACATATGTATGAAGGGTGTATGTATGTGGAGGGGTGATGATTGATATCGACTGTACGAGGATACATTTATTGTTATACGTGTAATTTCAAGTTTTTTTTACATCCGTTAAATAATCGATATATTTGACACGAAGTTTTTTTTTTCTGCTGTTTCTTTTTTTTTTTCTTTTGTAATTGACATTTCTATTTTTATTACTTCTTTTTTTGTGGTTCCTATCAATTTCTATTTATAGAGGATCCCCTCTACGATAATTGCGTATATAAGAGACACCAAAATATACGACAGGATTCTCGATTCTTGAAATCTCTCACGTAATTTCTAGAAGTCATTTGATTTGAAAACTTTTTTTTGTCTTGTCTACACACACATACACGCACACACGTATATAAACGAACGAAGACATTAATCAAAGAGCATGACGATAAAAGAAGCTTTTTTTACGATCGTATAATTCGATTTAAACGACGATAGAATCTATTCATTACAAGTATCGTGATTTCTCATTGTATATGAAAAATGAACAGCGCACGCTCTCGTTATACGTGTATACATATATCAACGCGAAGTGCAAATGTTATAATCAAATCAAATCAAATCATATTCGTATAAATTGAATGTTCCGTATTTAAACGTTTACACGTGTAATCAAAAATGATAAAAAGAAAAAAAAATGAAACTAGTATATAAAGTTTATACGTAGTAACATCGCGTGTCCGCTACAATTTACAACCGAGAGAGGCAGATCAAGCGAGTGCGTTGACACACGCGCCTTATTTTCGCAATTTCATTTCAAGTGTGTATGTGTGTATTCGCGTCGATTTATCACTAAATGAATTTATTTTTAACGTTTTTTATTATTGTATAACGATGTAATAATTTGTTTATACTTCATATGTGCATATCGTTCCAAAGTTCTTATAGACATTTGTATATATATTCAAAAAGTTGTTTTAATAAAATAAACAAAATAAAAATAAACAAAAAAAGAGATATAGTCGTGATATTTCAATTGAAACAATCAACGGAAAATACACCCTGCGTATACAAAGTAGAGAGAAAGAGTATAAGCGGACGCATTCGTTGCGTAGGCGCGACAAAGGGATAGAGAGCGGTTAAATCTTTAAGTAGTTCAAGTAGTTCCGTACCGACACGAGGCTATCTCTCTTCTTTCCCCTTCTTTTGTTAGCGTCAATCGTCAATGATGCTTTATTGTTCATCAACGGTATAGACTAAAATATATATATATATACATATATATGTACTATTGCAAGTTTTAACGTTATTTTTACGATTGACATAAATATCGATGGAGAGTGAAATTGGAGGAAAAAAAAGAAAATTCTCGCGTACAATCGATATATCTGTGTTTATATAAAAAGAGTTTGAACGATTATAATCACGCGTCTAGTCGCTACTGGATAATACATGCACATCGTGCGGATAACTCGAGTTAACTTCTTTCTTCCCCCCCCCTCTCTCCCTCTCTCTGTCTCTTTTAAATCAATGACTCTCATCTATCTTGTTTATACATACATATACGTACATACGTCTTGTAATCCGTTCGAGTTGTCAAGAATATATTAACGACCGTAACCTTTACCTTGCTTACGGCGTTTTATTTCGTTTCACGTAAATTATAATCATTATTCTCGACAATAGGAGACAAACGAGATTATTATCTGCTGTTGTAATTTATCTTGATGCTTTTATACTCTCTTTTGTTCTTTCTTTTTCTCTTTTGAGCGTCGTGTCATCTATGAATATTTTAATATTAAACGTATCGTTAGAAAAAATAAATAAACACTAGCAAATTGACGGCTATTTTTTTCGTATATTAAAAATATCAAATACAAACACGTAATATTCAAGGATAATTATGTTTGCATTTTGTATACGAAATGAGAAATAAACGTATATATCGTATGCACTACGCGCACAAGCGTATACAACAATCAGAGTACGTTAATTCAAGTGACGAAAGAAGATTAAAAAAAAAGTTCTATAAACCTAGTGACATAAAAGAGAGAGAGAGAGAGAGAGAGAGAGAGAGAGAGAGAGAGAGAGAAAGTAAGCACATACAAACAGTTAAATCTCAATCGCACGTGAGTTGTACACTTGACGACATCGTCGTCGTCGTTCCATTATCACGCCTACACATCATATACAACGGTAAAATCGTAGACGCGCGCGTGGAAGCGTCCCATATTTCTTCTTCTTCTTCTTTTTTTTTTTTTTGTTCAACTTTTAAATCTGATGTGTTGTAGCGCAACCAAGCGTATGAATGATAACGCGTTCGCTATGTTACGATGATGTAATATCTTTTCTATATAACGTCTTTCATTTTTTCTTTTGTTACTATTTGAAATGTCATCGATTGGATTACGACGTAGCAATTTTTTAGTTTTGATACCTCGAAACACATACACACGCATGTGCATTATCATCGAAAGAAATTTTTTTATAAGATCATATATTCAAACGTATACTTATGTTTTATTTACGTTTACAGCAATCTACGAATGCATAATTTTACGTAACTTCACCTTCGAATTGCGTTTCTCATCGCTTGCCTTGAGCGAGAGAAGAGAGAGAGAGGGAGATAAAAGGTTGTAATTGTACTCTTGCAATTATGCAACTACTTAAACATTTAGCTTTATACTCGTATTTGTCAGTCATAAAAAAGATACATAAAATTCCTTATCTGAACTTGACTTATCAATCAAACTTATTGTGTATATGAAAAACTAAACCGTGAAAATGTGAAAATATCCTCTGTTAGATATTATTACATTAACCGATGTGAGTTTGATTTCCTTGATTGCGCGAATAAAACAAACAAACATTAAATTGAAAAAAATATTTTAAATTAACCACGCGCGTTAATTCAATATTATACGCATTAAGGAAACATAGTAGTTTGGAAAAAAGTCACAAAGAAAATACACTTATATACGTATTTAAATGCAGCGTCAGCGTAGTTATTTTTCTTTTTTTCTCGTCAAAAAGGCAAAGGAAATACCGACAGGTAGTAATGAACTAGCCTATCAAATGAAATTTTCAAACTCGTATAATCTCGAGCCTGAGATGTACCATTTGTAACCATGAATATATATATATATATATATATACACATATTATTTAATGAAAAAAGTAGCAAATATGATCTAACGAAAACTTTTCTTGTTATCCCGTAGATCCCCATTATCCGGGATGGATGGAACAAAAGCGGAAAAAACTTCGTATTATCCACATCAACCAAATAGATTACCAATGACAACTGGTCAAAAGATTGGATTATTTCTGAAACATAACGCTTTGACAATGCTCACTGTTGCCGGTGTACTTTTTGGTATAATACTTGGCTTAATATTACGCAACGTTGGTAAAACATGGTCGAAACGCGAAATCATGTACGTCAATTACGTTGGTGAATTATTCTTGAGGATGCTGAAAAGTTTAATATTACCATTGATAATGTCAAGCTTGATTTCGGCTATTGGCTCGCTTGATTTATCGCTCAGTGGTAAAATTGGTGGCAGAGCTATTATTTATTACATGACCACGACTATCAGTGCCGTCATACTTGGTAATATCGCACACTAATCTTTTTTTATAAAATTTTTCTTTTTCTTTCGATTCTATTTGTAATTCGATCTATCAAATTCGTAGGTATAATTCTGGTGGTAACGATTCAACCTGGTTCGAATCAAGATGCCGAGAAAGCGAACGATAAAGCACCAAGAAACGTTACGACAGTCGATACTCTTATGGATTTAGTTAGAAACATGTTTCCACCAAATCTCGTGGAAGCTTGCATCTCGCAGCATCAGACAAAAATTGAAATGGATCAAAATAGCACTCTTGGTACGATTATACATGTATATATATATATATGTGTATTTTTTTTACAAGAATAATCAAGAAATTTCAATGATTTGTTTAAAACAAAGATGACAAGTATACCTGGAAGATCGTACCATCGACCGAATCGGGTACCAACATTCTTGGTCTCGTTGTATTCTCAACCGTATTGGGTATAACTTTGGGTAAAATGGGTGAAACAGGCAAACCGCTGCTTAGTTTTTTCGAGACTCTCTCAACTGCCATGATGATCATAACAAATTGGGTCGTATGGTAATAAAACTATCATTATCGTTGTCAATGTTTATACGTAAACTAAGAATAAAATTACATAAAAAAAACTTTTCCTTGTACAGGATGTCACCACTGGGTGTGCTTTTCTTAGTCGCTTCAAAAATCATTGAAATGGATTCATTGCACAAAGTAGTAGGACAGCTTGGCATGTACTTTCTTACAGTAATAGTCGGTCTCTGTATCCATGGCTTCTTAGTATTACCAATGATCTATTTCTTATTCACGCGTAAAAATCCATTTACCTACGTATCGAATATGGCACAAGCAATGGCTACGGCATTTGGTACATCATCGAGTTCAGCTACATTACCCGTAGCTATAGCTTGCCTCGAAGAACGTAATGGTATCGATCCACGTGTTACACGTTTTGTTATGCCTATTGGTGCTACAATTAATATGGACGGCACTGCATTGTACGAAGCTGTTGCTGCAATTTTCATCGCGCAAGTTCGACAGTACACGCTTAGCTTTGGACAATTGGCTGCTATAAGGTAACGGCAACAACAACAACAACAACAACAACAACAACATGTCTAGTCGTTGTTTAGAAATATAACATTTATCGATATTTATTTGTATAATTGTTTCGTTGGGTAGTATCACCGCGACGGCAGCTAGTATTGGAGCAGCGGGAATACCGCAAGCAGGTTTGGTTACAATGGTTATGGTATTGGATACCGTAGGACTTCCATCTGGTGACATCTCGTTGATCTTGGCTATCGATTGGTTACTGTGAGTATTGTTATTGCAATTCGAGAAACACGACGTAAGTACAAATGATATATGCAACGTTTATACAATTTGATTGATTCGTTTACGCAGTGATCGCTGTAGAACAACCGTGAACGTAGTTGGCGATTCACTTGGCGCTGGTATTGTTAATTACCTTAGTAGAAACGAATTAGCTGCGTTACCACATCATGGTGCTCAAACACGAAATGGAGGTGATAACCATACGACGTCCATATGAGATGACGTTCCCGCAGAGCTGTAATCTGCGACTTGCTAAGAAAATTAAAAAAAAGCACAAAACAAAAGAAAAAAAATTCCAAAAAAAAAATGGAAAGAAAAAAGGAAAGAACGAAAGATGGAAAGAAAATCGCCAGAGCGATTCAGTGCCGTTTTCGTACGTATACACATGTAATGCAGCACGTCAAAGCTCTAGAAAAAAATGCGTGATTGGAAGCTGAAAACGAACAAAAAGAAATAAAAAAAAGCACGCATTGTTACATACCAAAGACGCGATAAAAGAAATACACGAAAAAAGGCATGCGTTCTTTCGTTTATAACATACCATTATACTTTCTCAAGTCACTTTCTCAAGTATATATATATATATATACACACACGAAAGCTCCGTTAGAGTTTCAACTTGGTGCCAATTTCAGTATTCCGCATTGCGAGAGCTGGTATATATACACACATATGTCTGTCGAGCACATTTATATATAAACACAATATACTTGAAATGAAAAAGAAAAATAAAAGAAAACAACAACGTCGTCGAAGTTTGCGAAAACAGTTCGAATTTAAGATGCCAAATAGTTATACGCGCCTTCAACCCTCTCCCCTCGTCATCGTTAAATCGATGCATTTCAAAATACGCTTCGAGTGGCGCTTGAATAGGCTTATATGCCGTATATATTATATAGCGTATATAACACTGTTCGTGTCGTGTCGCAGACGCACATTGTAAAAATTGAGATTTTTTTGTTGGTTGTTGTTTTGTTTTTTAATTAAGTATCTCGGTAGACGTACTGAATCATCTTTTCAATTTATGATCAGTGTGTTTATTGTACGCGTGATATAATTAATTGTAAAAGTAATTTTCTTTTTTAAACAAACTAAGTCGTAGTTATAAAAACTGTGTCGATTATTTGACGCTCAAAGTTGTGTGCGATTTTAATTGAAGAAAAAACACAATTCAAATTTATCACGAAAAAAAAACGTATATTTTTTGACTTGTACTTTTCTCCAAAATACAAAAGAAAAAGAAAAAAATTATTTTGATATATACCTTACTCCGTATCAAGCTTATACGATGTATAAACTTGAAATAGATTTTATCTTTAGTAAAAAAATCACGATATTCATTGTACGATTTGTTTGACAAAATAAATTACAATTCGTTTTAATTGTTATCGTATGTCGACCGCTCAAGTGTTCCAACTATATATCGTATCGTTCAGTTGTGTATTTAGTTTGACAAAATAAAAAAACGGTTAATATCCTCGAAGGTGCAAATAAAAATAAGAATAAAAGTCGAGGCACAAAATTATCACGAAATTTACGTACGTACGAGCATATAGTATATAGTATACAGAAAATTGTATTCGATATTATTTATACATATGTGTATATATTATACGTATATCGATATATAAGAAACAATAATTTTTTCATTGATACAACTATTTCTTTACGATATTTATTATTTAGCCGTTGTCAAAGAATGTATCATAAGAACGATGGCTAAAATATTAATTTTTTTGTATAATATACTTTATCGTACAGGATGTAGCGAAAAATTATACAACTTATATGAGATTATTAACAATATTATCGTCGATAGACTCATATATACTATTATCCATGTTCAACAATTGATATTACTACAAATTCATTGCACCTGAAATAACGATCGGTTAATCGTACGAGAAATTTCTCTTTATTTTTTGCTTTATTTTTTATTGCGGAATCTCCAATTGTACTTCATTAACGTTATGTGGTTTTAAGGTCCAATACACTTTTCAAATACTCAAGAGTTTAACTTTTATTCGTGAAATCTTGTATTTTATTTGATCTTAATCGAAACAACGTATCAATTAGTAAGAAATACTTGATCATTGATTTATAAAAATTACTCATTGTTGACTCATGAGATAATTTAGTTTTCTAATTGATTGAAGGTGTCGATCGCCTGAACAAGAAGAACTTTATAGCGTCTGCGACGCGAGAAAAAAAAAATAGGTCTTACTTATTAGCTTTTAAGCCAATATATATCTTATGAAGCGATACGAAAGATACTTTACAAATTCAACAAAATTTACATATGTAATTGTTTTTCATAGAGTATTTATCGAAGGTAACATTCATATCTTTTAGAAATAGTAGTATTAAATAACGAAATAAGTAATATTATGATGTACAACGTATTTTTTATCGTTAAGTGAAAAACACGCGATATCAAAAAGAAAGAAATAGAGAAAAACGTATTGAGTATTAAAAGAAAGATTATTTAATAACGGTATATCGATCACAGGAGGATAACAAATAAAATAGTGACAGAACAAAAATGAAAGTCTTGTTGCACATCTCAAAGTAACTCAAAGTCAATTTATCAATTTTGACAATAGACAGCTGAACTGAGCACAATCAAAACTGAAAGTATTATCGACGGTTTTGCCGATTAAGACAATTTAACGTGTTACAATTGCGTCGAACAAAAAGATACAACTGATCTATACAAAATTACGCCTGTACATAGACGTCGTAATAAATATGTGCAAATGTATACGCGAAACAAAAAGTATTCCTTACAAGGGTGCAAAATATCAAATTTATCCAATCCACTTGTAATAGTTGCTTCTTTTCGTACGTTTCTCTTTCTCCAAATTAAGGAAACAATCACGAGTAGTTTTTATCAATTTTTCTCTTATTTCCTTAACGTGTTTTTTTTTTTATTACAACAGTATTGAGCGTGAAGAAAGTACGCAAGTTTACAGCTTGTTGTACATTGAGTAAACGTATTTGTAGATTTTTCAGTGTGTTCCGTTCAATCGATATCTTTGAAACTTCTTGCCGATAAGCTGCAGTAAATTGTCTCGATTAAAATGTTGTGTAGTTTGGTAGTGACGTATACGTTGAAACTGACGTATGAATCTGACGAAACTCGAGATTCAATGATTATAACGTTATACGTATAGCTAAAAAAAACGATAAACATTCGAGAGAAAAAGAACACCGATATTAGAAAACAATTATATCAATGCTAAATGAAAGTACGATGTTCGTTGAAACGACGATCATCCACGTTATGTTCTGAGAAAAAAATAAAACTCATCAAATACAACGCTGTAACTCGAGTAAAAAACTTTTATAAAGTTTATAATCATATAGATATATACCGATACACATGAAACTCCCCCCAGCTATCAAAAGTTTCACGATTACCAATTTTTAGCAAGTTTAACTGTATAAAAATTTTTTACGAGAGACCTTTAAATGAAATAAGAAAATGAAGTATAGTAGAGACACAAGCTTCGAGTCTTCATTTAACACTGCCGTCAGAAAGATTGATAGGAAGCATTGATTCAAACAAAGAATGTATCGTAATAAACAACAACTTTGTAGTTGTTAGCCCGTAGTTTCTAAAAAAAAAAAAAACAAACAAACAAATAATGTGTTTTCATAAAGATGAAAGCATGTAAAATATAGAAGAATATACGATTGATATAAAGGTGCATCGGTAAACGATACATCTAACAAGAAACAAAATTAAAAAAAAACATTGTCTTTGTGTGTCGTTTAACGATAGACGATAAATAAACTCTCAAGGTTTTTCCAAAGGTTCTAATAATATTGCATCAAGCGTTCGAAAGTACCGCAATTTTATTCCAAATAACTAACAATCCATATCGCTAAAATTCTCGATCGTCGAGATTATATCAGAACAATAATTACATATTGTTGTAGCGCATATCATTCCCGGTTGAATATGATGATCCGTAATCAGGCATATCCATATATATATATATATATATATGAAACGATATTATATACACGTACTCGAATAGCAAAATAAACGGTTATTTAATTTTTATCAAACAATTCAATAATTACAGCTGAACAAACTTACATCAATTAGAAGTATTCAAATGATAGCTCGACATCTGTGATTACGAATTAAACTTCTAGTTGTCGACACCAACAACAATAATCACAATCAAACAACATATTCAAATTATACAGCGATTAGTTTGAAGAACGATGTCAAACATTCGAATTGGGATACACGAGTAGGAAATATACGTAAAACGGTGCCGTCGAAAAAAAAAAAAAACGAGATCTGGGGATACGTAAATCAAATTTGGCATATATATATATAATGTATATGCGTGTGTATGTGTGTGTGTGTGTGTGTATGCGCATGGCCTATATTCGAATTTTCTCATCGATTCCGTTACAAGGCTTATTGAATTTTATCGAACGACAAATTTAAATGTTAATATTAAACTACAATATACAATAGAATCGTATTTAAATACTATAGGAATTTGAATAAACAAAGTTCGACCGTATATGGAAAAACTCGAGACAATACTAGATAATTACAATATAAAATACTGCGATCGTTAATGAAAGTATATGATCCCCGGAATATACACTGAGGGTTCAATATTAACGTATACCAAAAAAAAAAAAAAAATAATAAAAAATCAACAATTTTAAAAGCTGTTGCAATGCATTTAAATCCATATAGCGCTTGTTCGATTTTACATCTTTGAAAATCGAAAGTACTTGAAAAATAAAAAAAGAAATTTAGAACATTTGCTTTGACATTTTTCAAGAATCTTCGTTTTACCGACAATAATTAATGAATTGATATTAAAAGTACAAAAAAAAAAGAAGTTTTTACTTTGTCGACTTCTAACGAAGAAGACGTTAAAAGTAGAGGAGAACATAACGAATATTTGAATCTTGGCATATATCGAAACATACAAAAGAAAGAAAGTATACATTTTTAATTTAGAGAGTTGTATTGCTATTTTTTAAAATATAAAAAAACTTCATTCGATTTACAAAAAGACTTTGACCAAAAACAAAACGTAAACGAGAAGATAAAAATAAAAAAAAAGATGAAGAAGAAGTAAATTACGTGAATTGTATTTTGAGCCCCTTTATTATATAATTAAGACACGTGTAAACGTTGGTAAAAAAATAAAGATGAAGTAACAAAGAAAGAAAGAATAATATTGTAATTTTTTATAAAAAATAAATTTTTGTTATTGATATATAAGAGAAAAAAGTAATAATAATACTTTTAACGGATTAGTTCACGAAGAATAATATCTTTCTTATTATTGAGCGTAATTCTCAAATGAAAGTTACGAAGACGCAAATTATGTATACACGAAAAACTATAGGTTGCATAAAAAAAAAATCAAAATGTGCGAATAAACAATAAAACCAAAAGAACCCATTCAAAACATAATAATTGTATAGCGTTTGTGAGCTCAACTCTATGTATGTACGCATGTATTTAATATCGTTGTAACTCGCCAAAATAAAATCTTGTTTAAACAAATACATTTTTTTTTTATTTAGATTGTTGTATCCTTTTTCTTGGATTTTCAAAAGAATAAAACGCGCCATTAAAAGCCAACAGGTCGATTGCGCATGTCACGCACTCGAGTGTTTTTCTTTTACGGATCGCGTGCCATCGCGAAACTTTCGCAAAAGCAGCTTGACAGACGACTATATAGCGTATTAGATCGAGAGAGTCTTCTCTCTTTCTCGAATAACATGCGCTAAATTAAAACGAGACGAGCATCTTTAAACGTTTTTCATTGTGCATAATTATCAAAGATATATACATCGAATACATATATGTATACATATATATATATATATATATATATACATACATGGCGAAGAAAAACTAATCGACTTTGCGTGTAAGTCGTGCGCTTGCGGAGCTTTATGTATATTATATATTCGTGTCCTTGTCAAAGGGAATAGTGCGTTGGGAATAATCCGTCGTTAATTGACTGACTTACTTTTCGATATCGATCTGTTTTGTGTGATTTATAATTGATGACCGATTAGTGCTAATTTTTTAAATAAGAATTTTTATTTTTGAAATAGCAATCGTTAGCAATTTTCAATTAACAATCATAACCTGTCGGTTTTTTGCAAGTGGGCAGCTTGCAGCCGAAATATGAATTAAAATATGTCTAATTATAGATCTGACGATGTGTACGGATAATTCTGATGTATCAAGAGCCTAAATACTCGTTTGTTGCTATTATTTGTTTCAAAAATTTGCTGAATGTAGGTTCAAAGAATCCGATTTTGTAAGTTTTCGCAACATCTTATAATTCTCGTTATTCGTTAGATTTCTTACATTCATAACATATTACGCGTATACTTGATGCAGATAGAGAATCAACGATGCCTGGCAAAATTAAAGTAAAAGTCCTGGCAGGCCGTAACTTGCCAGTGATGGACCGTTCCAGTGACACAACAGATGCTTACGTTGAGATTAAATTTGGCAATACCACCTACAAGACCGATGTCTGCAGGAAATCTTTGAATCCTCAGTGGAATTCAGAGTGGTATAAATTTGAAGTTGAAGATGCCGAGTTGCAAGCTGAACCGCTACAAATTAGGTTAATGGATCATGACACCTATTCAGCTAACGATGCAATAGGAAAAGTATATATCAACTTGAATCCACTCTTACTGCCTGGTGTTCCTCCTCCTGTGAAAAATATATGGACTCTTGAAGCTTCTATCAATTCTAGCACTGGTGCGCAAGGAGGTAAATAAATACTTTTAGTTTTACAATATTAAACTCGATAGTTACAAATAGGCATGTATTTTGCAGGATTAATCATGACAGGATGGCTGCCAGTATACGACACAATGCATGGGATAAGAGGAGAAGTTAATATCATAGTTAAAGTTGAATTGTTTTTAGATTTTAATAAGTTTAGACAATCATCGTGCGGTGTTACATTTTTTTACTGTGAGTAGATGATGCATTCTTTAAAACTCATTGTATGATCATTCAAGCGATTGAATATTTTTTAATTCGTAGCTCCAATAGTTCCTCATGGTTATCATGCTCAAGTTATACATGGCTTTGTTGAAGAATTAGTCATTGGCGATGATCCAGAATACAAATGGATAGACAAAATAAGAACTCCTAGAGCGTCAAATGAAGCTCGACAAACTTTGTTCCTGAAACTCAGCAATGAAGTGCAGAGGAAGATTGGCTCAAAAGCTTTGGATCTTGGTGGCAATGCTGTTATAGGGTAAATTATCATTAAAAATTAATTCACACGTCAATCTTTGCTGTTTTCTTAAAAGGATAATTTTGTTGTAGATATTTGCAAAACTTTGATCTGGAGGGAGAATCTGGAATTGTAGCAAGGGGTATTGGAACTGTGGTAACGCTTGTCAAGCTTCACGATTTTCAAAACTTTACAACTGAAACAACAGAAGAGTGAGTTTAAAAACGAATCTATATCATAATAAATTTATACGGTACAGAGGTGTGAATAATTTTCTCAAAGCTTATCGAATATAAGTTATCTTTATAAGGTTTTATTTAATTCACGAGGAAACTATTCACTCAATAGAATAAGACAGCAAACCACGAAGAAAAAGTTCTGGTAAATAATTATATATGAATTTCAATTCCTCTCCCTATCCACTAACCTACGCATGTTGATTTTACGTCGTTGTAAAATTAAAAAGTTGTGCCATAAATAAGTCTAACAAGCAGCATTCATCGGACTGTTCAGAATCCGATGAAAGTCCACGGCTATTATTACGCCAACAAACGTTCACTCGTACAGATACGAGTCCCTTATCATCCCCCATAGCGTTAGGTAGTAAATTTCCTCTTTACGGCGAGAATGTACCAATGCAACCAAAAACACCATTGAAGTACGTCGAAGTGAAGCCAATGCCACGACAAACATCCGTGCAGTCGTACAACAGTCATACAAAGAATTCATTTGTTTTCGGCTCGAGTCTTTCCCTATCCGACGACGTGATAGATGAGAACTCGTTACGAATGATGCTCGCATTAGAAGATGGACGTGGTGAGAGTCAAGGGAATAGATTAACGCGAGGACTTCGTAATCTTCGTCATTTACCACAAAGAGTATTGAGATCGAGGAACGTTGATTCGCTTGACGAGGAAAGTGATTTGGACAACGTCAGTATACATTCCAGTACATGGTCGATTGTCACGTCGGATACCTCGTCGTTGGCAGATTTTCAAGGAGGAAGTTTTAAGAGGAAAAGGTTCCGTAAGAAACCACAGGGTGAGGGCATTGCTGCTATGCTTATCAGATCGGTTCACGCTAGCGCTTTGCCCTTGGATAGCGTTAGGGTACGTAATGTTTTATCTTTATTCGTTTGAACAATAAAGGAATCGAAGTTGCTCAACGCTTACTCTCGTTCGATTATTAGGAAGATCGAGAAACACCTACGCCATCGCCGGTGAACTTTATCGATCCACCGGTAACAATAGAATTCCAACAAGATTCTCTATCACCAACAATTACGAAACGTCCAGAACTTCCCGAACCACCGAACGATCAACCGGCCGATTCTAAAAATGACGAATCGACAAACAAAACTCTTTTGGTAACTTATTCCAAATTAAAAAATTCATCCGAAGAAGAGGACACAGCACCAATTCCAATGATCTCTTCCTCGGAATCTGATACATCGAGCGATGATGGCGAAGACGACGAGGAAGAAGACATACCATCGGAATCAAGTACAAATTATAATATACTGGATGACACGCAGTCCTTGTTAGACCCGAGCTCCCCTGAGGTTGAGACTTGCCCCAGCTTCGATTCCCGTACGATAAACTATATTTAGAAACAAACAATAAACAAACGATCGTTCTCGACTTGTCGCTGCTTCACTAACGTGTGTTATTTGTCGTTTGACTAATTGTGGTTTTCTCTTTGTAAAGCTGTGAAGTCGAAAGAGAGAAAGTGAGAGAGAAAGAGGGTGAGAGAGAGAGAGAGAGAGAGAGACGATCGAATTGAATTATCGACACTCGACATCGACTCGAGGATACACGTCGATAATCTAAGCTAATGCTTCGTTGCTTGTGTTTTCCATTGATATTTTCGTACCAGATCTTACGATTGTTTTACAGAGATAGCGATGCCGGGTAAAAAGGAGGAAGACGAGGATGCAGTTAGATTGATCGAGGAAAAAATCGACAAGACTTACATGCTGTTTGTGAATAAGGAGGAAATTAAGGTCGACGAAAGCGATGATTTGATCGAAAATAAAGATGAAGATGTTGAACGTATAGTTGATCAAACTTACAGTTTATTTGTCAATAAGGATGAAGAAGATAAATCGACAGATGGAAGAGATGGTGAAAGCGTTCGCTTTCTCGATGGTAAAGGCAAAGAAATCATGACTTTAATCGACGAGAATGAGGTTTATTTAGTCGGCGACAAAGACAAAGAAACGGTTGTTTTTATTAATAAAAATGATGAAGACATAGTTCAGTTGATTGAGAGTAAAAACGAAGAAATGATTAATCTGATCGAATCGGAAAATAGACAAATCGGCAATTTGATTGAAGATGAAGACGATGAAAAAGTTAATTTGATTATTAACCGAGAAGAAACGAGCAAATTTATTGACAACGAAAATAGAAAAGACGTTGATTCAATCGATAATAAAGAAGAGAAAATTCTATGTTTAGTTGAGTCGGATAACGAAGAGAAAAATATCACTAGCAACATAATAAATAAAGAAGTGGTCAATCTTGTCGATTCGGATAACGAAGAACAACTCTCCTTGGTCGACGATAATATTGAAGAACCAAAGAAACAAATGGCCGACGAAATAATTTCCTCGGAATTTTCTTCAGACATAGACTCGGATCGTCCATCCAGTGCTATACCAGTCGAGTACAAACCCAAACGTTCGTCGTCAAACCCATTGAAATTACCAAAACCAATTCATGAAAGATTATCTTTGGCAATTGATCTTCCAGTAGAATACTCAAGTAACAATGGCAAATCTCAAAAGCACAGATTGCACAGACAAGTCTCGATAATTCAGCTGGAAGAGCACGAGATGTCCGAATCTTCCGAAGAAGAATATCACCCGAAAAATCATTACGCGAAAAGTCCAAAATCGTTTGAAAAGAAATCAGCAGCTTTAATAACTTTTGACAATGAACAACAGTCACTTAAAGCTCCCAAGAAAATCGAACGAACCGAGACGGTGATTTACAAGGGTCCCAAGCCACTGTTGTTAGATATGAGTAATGCAGATGCACCAACTTCGCCAGCACCTTTATCACCAATTGTATTGTCATCGCCAAGTATTTCGTTACCAGTGACTCCTAATGTCACCGATACTAATCATCTACAGTTACCTAGCGTTAGCCTTCTTGACGTTGTACCTAAAACACCTTACATGTTCAAGTCCAAGAGAGAAGAAACGTTTAGATTTCCCGATGATGCTAGAGTAGCCGAGATGTTGTACAAGAAATATCGTCGTACTTGCATGCTCGATCTTATCAAAGTCATCGATACTCGTATGCTTGTACATCAACATCATCATGAGTCAACGCGTCGTAATAAACGACCACATGTTATTAAAAGAAACAATACTCCATCACCTGATTCGATTAATCGAAAGCTCATACATCATCGTCGTTCACGATCGAAATCTCCAGATCCTCAACAACATCATCATCATCATCATCATTATCATCATAAACTTTACGAAAGCACAACGAAACTTTGCAAGCATGATTCTGAAATCTCAATTGTTGAGATGCATGTTAAATCGAATCATTTAGATTCTCCTAAATCCAGTCCTTTGATTAACAATTCTAATAGTATAGCTAACGACGAGACTAACCAGTGTGTGTCCCCTATCGTACCCGTTCGCAGGCAAACAAATCAACAGGAACAACCTTCCAGCCCAGCGAATAACAAACAACAGATACTACAACAGCAACAATTACCACATAATTCGCCAGCTACGAAGAATCTTGTACCTTTGCATAGGAGGAGCAGTGATTCTGATTTGAGCATTACTCCTAAAGGTTGGTAATTGTATTTTGTTTTTTTTTTCTTTTACTTCCAAGGAGATACGTTTGTTCGTTTGTTTTTCGCACAAGTCAAATGAAATAAAGAAGGCTCGACAAACGATCTCCATACCATGCACTAATAATTCTTTTAGAAATGCAATTGTACGTGCATCGCACAATAAAAATAAAAAACCAAATGTGTATAACAACAACAACAACAGGAACAAAAACGACAAAACCAACGATTGTTCTTTCTGTTTCATCCGCGTTATCACTGCATACCGTCAGGATTTTATAAATTCTTTCGCGAACGTGAGTACTATCGTCTCCTAAATAGGCAGCTCAATATGTATAATGGATGTGTTTTTTTTTAAATTCTCTTGATCGTCGTCGTCTCATGTCATTAACAACAATTAACGATCATCTTTATTTATTTTTCAATTGTTTTTTTTTTCTAACAAAGAAGCAACAAGCTTATGTCAGTCTCTAAATAAAAAAAAACAAATACAATTTTATCATCAAAGTAGACAATCAAGTTTTCATTCTCATCATTATACATGGATGTTACATGTGTTTAATTGTTTTTTTACTTTTACGAGTATTGCAAAAACAAAATAACCCCATGATTTAATAATGAACGAACATTGACCTATCATTGTAGATAATAAAAGT
Organism: Chouioia cunea; assembly: GCA_030064505.1. NCBI lineage: Eukaryota > Metazoa > Arthropoda > Insecta > Hymenoptera > Eulophidae > Chouioia > Chouioia cunea. The sequence continues at coordinate 7,565,227 of JAOPFQ010000006.1, read as the reverse complement.
TTCGTGAAGAAGGGAAGATCTTTCAGAATACGATCAGATCGATCGCGTCAATCCTCGCGTCCGTCGTCGCGCTACTCTTCACGACTGATGCTCAGCGCCGCCAGTTCAGGTTCTTTTTTTTTCTTTCTCAAAGAAAAAAAAATAATAACAACGATGTCTCGTCCTGTTTTATTTTCTTTTATACGTGTTGAATACCTTTCATATTGTATTTATTGAAAGTTGACGTACCAAAATTCCGTCCCGCAAGATCATGTAAAATTGTCGATGTTTTGCGAGACTTTAAAACCCACTATTTGTTCTAGATACACACGAGTCCTATTTTTTTGTTCCTTAATCTTCCATCAAGATTAAAATAAAAAAAAAACATAGTTTAATAATCATCAAGAGTGCGTAATGCTTTATAATGCTCCCTAGAATATTATAAACCCGTGAATCATAAAACACATTATTAATATGTTTCATACACTCAACGTTGTAATTTTTTTTTTCAACACTCACGCTGCACGAAAGCAACAAGCAATCTGGGTGTACCCTAAATTGACAAAGCATGTTGCATATCATATATAAATTTATAATCTCGAATATACAATCAATGTTTAATTCGTTATATACATGTTTAAAAAAAAATTTTTTTAACAACTACGAACAAATCCACTTTTTAATAAAAATACCAACAGAAATGAAAGTATTTTGTCCAGTAATAAATGTCACGTTCGATATCTCCTGTTTAACCGCAAACAATTTATTTAAATGTTTCATACATTCGAATTAAAAAAGATATTCTATGTTTCACGCCTAACTTAGAATATGCAATATTGTTTTCTACAAAATTTTCACGTACAATTATTGGAAAAAATGTATATACACCAAAGAACGATGTTTTATTTGCTCGTTAGTTTCTCTTTTTTATTTCTTTTAGAATTGCGCTTTGACGAAGCTTATCATTTGTATCGTTAAGCAGTAGATGTTTTCGATATTTATTTTATAATCGATACATCGTTCTAAAAAAAAATAGGCCTCCGAGTATCTCCTTTTCTGAAGAAGTGTGCAACTATGTAATTTCCTGCAGCTGTATTATGTAATATAATGCACCGTGACAAAAAAAAAACAAAAAGAATTTTCTTCGTACAAGCATTGTTCTCTTTCTCTCTCGCTCTCTCTCTCTCTTTCTTTCTCTCTTAATTATCTACAAGCAAACAAAAAATTGTAATAATCAGATGTTATATCTGTTCACGTCAACGTAACAGGTAACTCGTTGACAGGAAGTGATCGTTCGATGGGTGGTTATCTGAAACCAGCAGGCCTCGTTAGAACAATGAATCAGGAGGCGTTAGAGATGCTCGAGTATCCGTTCATCACGATGCAGCAGTATCCACCTGGTTTCGTACTTCATATCGGTAAGTTCTCCAATTTAATCCAGCGTATCACCTAACCAGACTAAAATAATCAACTTTATTTTGTTGTTATTTACAGGTGGCTTTGTTAGTGCAAGGTCGGTTAAATTACTGGAGAGAATATCTAATTTGGAAGAGCCAGAGGGACGGGATTCTTGGTGGACTGAAATTCGAATGGAAGTTAGATCGCACGCAAGAGCACTTGCTTGTAACGTTGTCATTGGTTATCGCGAGGAAACGAGTATCTCGTGAGTTATTATTTTCTACGCATTCAGACAAAGATAGAAACAAACATAAATAATAACGCTTGATAATTATTCAGCGATGACGTATGCGTGTTAAGCGCTTTCGGTACAGCAGCTGTGATAAATCTTCATAGTACAGGTCAGGACCAAGATAACGTACTGATAACTCACGTACAAGGTCCGATGACAACGTCAGCCGATTCGACCGATAAACTCTCCGAACCAAAAACTCCAAGTTCTAAAAGTGCACCGAGAGATGCACCCGAACTAAATAATACTATTGGGACACCTGGTGGTAATTCAAATCATAAACCAAAACAAAGATTAACATCGGAGAGTAATGAAAATGACTCGGCATTTAGCACGGTTACCAGCTGCAGTTTGTGTCACTTACCGTATAACAAGTCTAGCATGAATTTTCAGGTGAGTAGATATTTTGTTTTCGTTTTGTTCCAACTATCGGCATATTAATTACAAAATTTTTATAATGTATTTTTTAATCAAATCGATTTTTATTCTGTTTTTAATTCATACGTAGAATAAACACATTTATAAAGTTATTAATGAAATGATAAACATTCGATTGAGTTGAAATTAAAAATTTACATTTACGTTATTTTTGGGCTGGAATCAATATACTGTGATTTATTGCGAGGTACTTTATACTTATTCCGTTTATTATCAATAGTTAGAGCTTAGTCAAAGAATAGTTAGTAATAATACACAAAAAAAAAACATTTTCGATTCATAACGTTCGTTTCACACGACTTGCTACGAAGAAATAAAAAAGCTTTGAAGTATAGATATTGTCAAAGTTGGATATAAAATCGATATAATGCGTAAACTTCAAAGCTTAAATTTTCATCAAAATGTAAACGTGGTAAGACTGGCGGCATCATTCGCTAAAAAATAATAAAAACATACATCGTTTATCATGTGATTGTGCGCTTTTAATATTTCGCAAGCAAACTTATTTATTAGTGATTAGCTAAAGCTTGAAAACGTCCCTCTGGCCCTCTCCTTTCTCTCGTCTAATCAATTACTACAACCTAATTAATCGTCGATTTTAACAATTTCAGGTGTGTGTATCAAAGTGTGCAGTTTGCCGCCGTGCTAAGGTACCTGACGTTCTTTTCACTACCGTGGAATTGCCAGAAAACATCCCAATGACAGGTCGCGGTTGTTTCATCCAAGCTACAGTTTGCAAAGCTAAAAAAGATTCTCGCGGTGAACTCAATGCTAAAGAAATTTCCGATTGCCTTCCTTTCCTCGAATACGAGATGCATAGTTTATTACTCAATAAATTGAGAATGCGTGGAATGAATGCTGTTTTTGGATTAAAAGTACAAGTTTCCATCGGCGAAAGACTTGTCATTGGTATGGCTGTTGGTACTGCGGTGTATTTAACTGCGTTACCGCCACCTTCACCACCGCAAATTAATGCCAATGGAGGTTCGTGGAATAATGAAGATCAACTTGCCGAGATTCAAAAGAGTCTCGTTGAGACTGTTAAGAAGAATATGGAATTTTATCAGCTGAAACCTCTACAGGTGTGTTATTCAATTCAACGCAGTGTTTGAATTGAATTTTATTTTGAAATATTTGAATATCTTTTTTCCGTTGTTATTAGGAGACCGAGAATGGAAAATCAATGTCAGATACCGACGAATCTGAAGATGAATTACCTGAACTAGATTTGGGTCTCGGCATGAAAGATGTTTGTTTATTGGAAGTAGATGACGTCGAAGATTTGGATCGTATAAATTTGCTGATGGACGAACGACCACCTAATGACTTTCACGTTGTCAACACAGAGGTTATTCCTGGATTGGAAGATCTTGAGATTGTCCGCAATCTTCAAATGTTTACTCAGGTACTCGCAGAAAACAAGACAACATTGAATGCCTGAAATAACTATTGAAATATTACGGCAGGTATCGAGAGCGAAGATACCAATTGGTCAACCAGGCGTAGTGCCATCCAAGTATTTCGCTCGTCTTTTACAAACTGTGTACTTTAAGCTGAGACGTATGGTACCGTGCGCTCTATGTGATTTACAATTTAAAGTATCAACGCCTGAACCAGACGAAATTCAACTTTCCGTTGTCGGTATGGCTTTGGGATTAGGCGAACCTACAAAGTATAGCAAGTTTCGTAGAAGATTACTCTCACATTCGATGAGTAAGGATCAAGTTAAACGAGGTGGTGAGTGTACAATTGCTGTGTGCGGATAAACGTTAAAACAATTTTTTCACGTTTTACAAATATTTTTAGGCGACGATAATGATTTAATATTCAGTCTCGATGAAGATCACGCTGAGAATTTCAGTAGCGGAGGAGAATCGCAAACAACGCTCAATACTCTTGCGCAAAAACCAAGACCACGATCGCCTTTAAGAATGAAACACACTATTCATCGACACAAACATGTACATTTCTTTAATCACATACTTGAAACTGAAATTGAAAAAAGTGGTATGTCTCATAGGATGTTTGTTTTAGGTGCCATTAAAAGAAAGATACGGAGTAGATATTACTCCATTATCGTACTTACCAGGTGGTAGAATCGATAGGTACTTAGGAAACTTAAATTTTTTCTTCATCAGAGAATCTAATTCTATTCGAGAGGTAAATTACTGTAATTTTTGCTCTCCACGAGAAATACTAATTTTTTATTTTTTGTCTAGAACGGTGGTCTCAGCGGTTTTACTCACAGTTTTATAACCGAAGTCCTAGCCATAGTCCGAGCTCACGTTACGTCTCTCGGTGGTAACGCCATGGTTGCCTTCTTTATGTCCCAGTGTGTTCTCTTGAACAGTCCTCATAAAAATCAGGTATTCTATGAAAATAATTGTACCGGTGCAAACGTGTTCGCTAAAAAATTGTGTCTTTGTCTCATTTGCTTGTTCACAGGGTCAATGTTTGATAAATGTAGGTGGCGATGTTGTAAGTGTATCGTACTTTGGCAATGACGGTAAAGCACCGCCACTAGCATCCACTGGAGTTGTGTCCAACTGCTGACAACAGCCGCCTTACTCAGCGCCGCCTTAGCGTTCCTCCTGCGAACTGTGAGGGCTCACAGTAACTTTATATCTGTTGATACAATTATTTTTCGCAAAGTTTATAGCTGAGTTTTTTGTTGTTTTGAATTATACGATGTTGAGAGAAATAGAAATATTTTGAAAGATTAGTACTTATTGCGAATTTTCGTCATAGATGAATTTTAGTTATACACACGTGTCAAAGTTGCATTTGGATGTGAATTCTTTTTTTGATTCCTTTTGCTATGACAATGGCTTTTATTAAAACGAACGTCCAGTCGATCTATTTTCTTATTTTATCGCAATCAAGATCTGATTTTAACTTATGTTTTAATGCCAATTGTCGAGAACTTTACAGTTGTTTACTGGATATAGCTGCCTTAGATCGGAATACTTTTCCTATTTATTGATCTGAATAACGTTAATTAGTTGATAAGTGACAAAAAGTAATATTGTCGACTTGAGAAGTGCCAATAAAGTCATCAAATGACGCGTAATCATATAAAATCAACACTTAATTACATAATTGTGCCTGATCGTAAATGTTTCATTATATCGATGCCAAAAAAAGAAGAAATAGCACGGTAATAAGTGTGACTCAACATGATTTTCTTGTTAAACTCTGATAAAGGCTGAGATATAATGTGTTCAGAAATCAAAGTGTTACGAAATCGCGTGTCAACTCAAGTCGAGAAACAGGAAATCCGAACTGTCGAACTACTTAAAATAACCTAGTCGCCGAAAGAAGGAATCTCAGTGAAAAACGAATCTGTTTCACGTGAACCGAGTGTTAACAATCTTAATTTTTAAGTACAAAAAAATATTATGTAAACTAATAGGCGGACGCTCAGTGTATATAATTTATTTTCAGAAAATAAGGAATATTTTTTTAAACTTTTGCTGTCGGTTCGCGTACATGTACCATTATACCACCGTAGTTGTTCGAAAACATACGTATTTGCTCTTCCGGAATACCTTGTGCCGTATACACGTCGCACAAATTTGCAATTGCGCTTGATTTTTTGTAAACGTTTGCGCAAGACAGCGGTGAAGCTGTTATCGGTAGTATTGTGACTATAACTGTATCATATATTTTATCTTAATATTTCAATTTCTGTTGTGCCTTCGATGATTGAGTTTATAACAGTATTCTTTCTTGATGATTATCTACTAATTGTATATTGTTATTAAATTTAATAAATATCCACTTTAAGTTGACTTAATTTTTCAATATCATTCGTCGTACACAACTAATGAGATTTTTTGCAAACAACACAAGCCTAAACTGTCTATTTGGATTATACCGATTAGAACTATCGTTAAATATGTTATATTTTATGCCGTTTTAGCCTAAATAATTTATGGGAAAGGATTTTTTTACATGCGCGACTTTTTTACGACGCCGTGCAAAATAGTGCTGTACAATTTCATCTTTTTACGTTTCTACAAACTCGCTAGATTAAATTTCACGATTCTCAAGCCGAAGTTCGTCCTCGGAAAATCAAGTACGATTGTCTGATGTGAAAGTAAACAAAATCAAATCGACCTGCTCCAGACGAAAAAAGGCGGAAGAAATGAGGAAAACTTAAGTAACCGTTGACTTTATATGCGCGTGTGTGTGTGTGTGTATATGTATATATATACATTTGTTCAATTTTGTCGTTTCCTTTATTGCTTAATATCTCAACTTTGAAAATTTCTCCGGGAGAGAACGCAGCCGTTCAAAGGTCAATTCGCCGTCGAGTGGAGTATCTCATTAACAAAACAATGAACCCGGTGAGGCGTGCTACCGACGTGCTTCATTTGCATACTAGTTATTTTGTGAATAACGTTCGAGAATAATAAATGGAACGTTTCACCAGCTAAATAATTTTTATTAATAATTATATTCATAATGAATTTATGCACACAATTAAAAAGAAATTTAATTAAATCTCAGATTATGTTTAATTGAAAATTAAAATGAAAATGTAGCCTGCTATATTTGTAAAGTTCCGATGAATTCGTTAAAAATTATACAGTATTTGAAATTCGTGACATCAAAAAATACAACACTCGTGTGTAAAGGTAAACTTTCTAACTTTATTATTTCAACTGACAAGTTGTATTGCGGTAACTTATTTTTTTATTCGCGATTGGCAAATTCATGGGAAATATTGAAAATCGTATGCAAATGTTCATTTTCACGAAGAGCGTGTTTAGTAAATTTTTTTCCCACAATTCGCAATGCACATATACGTCAGGCGACAACTGGCGCGTCGCTATATAGCGAGTTTTCGTTTTCAATTCTTAGACGATGACCTTATTCAACAACTACGCGTTCAACTATATATTTGTATGAGCGTTATCGTTGAGAAATTGCTGAACAAATTGAAAGAGCTAAACGATTGATTATTATTCAAAACTTACGTTTGAAATACAGTATATTAAAGGTATAGGTAATATGTTACGATATAATGGGTTATATGTAATACGCAAACAAAATAACATGTTTAAATAATAAAAAATTTATTATCAACGAACGGTTTTACATATAAATAACTTTTCTTCCAACGATAGAAGAAAAAAACAATAATCCAGTCAAAATATATTGTACAATTATAATTAAATGAGTGGCTGTACATTTGGGAAAGATGGCAAGCCAAGTTCGGCAGCAACCGGAGCAAAAGCGTCGAGAGTACAACAATGAGTGTAACCTTGACTGATGACGTTGAATTGTGGATAAAGTTGGTTGCATTGAGCGTATGGTGTTGCGCAAAGTTGTTCGGATGTAGTGATAGCCTTGACAGTTGGATCGTTGAGTGTGACGAAAACGATACCACGGTTGCGCGATTTGTCGACGACCATCTTGTAGACGAAACTTGGTGCGTCTCCTGCACGGAGTATAGGTTTTGATCGCCTGGACCCTGCTGGTGGAGTGGGTGCAACGGTGGTGGTCGTTGAAGCGGTTGTGGGTGCAACAGTCGTGGTGGTCGTTGACGCGGTGGTGGGTGCAACGGTGGTGGTAGTCGTAGACGCGGTTGTGGGTGCAACAGTAGTGGTAGTCGTTGAAGCGGTTGTGGGTGCAACAGTCGTGGTGGTCGTTGAAGCGGTTGTGGGTGCAACAGTCGTGGTGGTCGTTGAGGCGGTTGTGGGTGCAACAGTCGTGGTGGTCGTTGACGCGGTTGTGGGTGCAACAGTCGTGGTGGTCGTTGACGCGGTTGTGGGTGCAACAGTCGTGGTGGTCGTTGACGCGGTTGTGGGTGCAACAGTCGTGGTGGTCGTTGACGCGGTTGTGGGTGCAACAGTGGTTGTGGTCGTTGACGCGGTGGTGGGTGCAACGGTGGTGGTAGTCGTAGACGCGGTGGTGGGTGCAACGGTGGTGGTAGTCGTTGACGCGGTTGTGGGTGCAACAGTGGTTGTGGTCGTTGAAGCGGTTGTGGGTGCAACAGTGGTTGTGGTCGTTGAAGCGGTTGTGGGTGCAACAGTCGTGGTGGTTGTTGACGCGGTTGTGGGTGCAGCGGTGGTGGTGGTCGTTGACGCGGTTGTGGGTGCAGAAGTGGTGGTGGTTGTTGACGCGGTTGTGGGTGCAGAAGTGGTGGTGGTTGTTGACGCGGTTGTGGGTGCAGCGGTGGTGGTGGTCGTAGCTACTTCTGTGGTTGTTGGTACATCAGTTGTGGTGGTAGGTGGTTCCGTTGTTGCACTGGCAGCTATAATTTTTATCGTTGAACAATCATTTATTTAGCTCGCGAGCTAACGGATAGGAAAAAGAACGTTTGTTACAAACATATAATACGGATCCACTTACCGTCGTAACGACCAGTCCACACGTCCAAAGTTGCGCATTGCCTGCGATTGTTGGCTAGTTTTCTGATGATATCTTCTACGAGTCGCCAATTGCCATTTCTCACGGTCTTGAACATTGGCATAGCGTTGATTGGAGAGAAAGTACTGTCCTGTTGAGCTCTGTACAACATATCCTCCCTTGGCACGTACATTGTGTCGATTAGCTCTGCGAGACAAAAATCAAAAGTAAACACAAAAATTAATTGCGTTAAGTAACGAGAGTTTGGTTGAATCTAATTACAGAAAAAAACCAGAACCCAGGATGCGGAGCTTATTTGTTAAATTGACCTGCGATTGATCGATAGAACGTTATTGGGAAATGTTGTATACGGTCGAGAGTGTTTGTGAGATCGAAGAAACTAATGCGGGAGAAAGCTTTTTCTTTTTTCAAAAGAAAAAAACTCACCGTTGTCAACTGGAACAGGACTTTGAGTAGTAGTTGGTCTGAGCCAACTTCCCAAACCCCAACCTTTTTTGAAGACTGGTTTCTCGAAAAGTGGGAATTTATGTTTAATCAATCCAGGTACAACTTTGTGATGCGTCCAATGAGTTTGATCGTTGTTCATACAGATTTCATCGATGGTTGGTACGAACGATGTACTCGAGACCGTGAAACCAACTTTGGCAATCATACCATTGGTACAAGTGGTATTAGTCACTCGAATATCCGCTTGAGGAATGTGATTACAACGGATTCGTCGGAATGGAGCGGCATAATTGACACCTCCCTGTTTACAAGATGATTGGTTTTCATGTTTACGTGCAATTTTTTAATAGATCGTTTATTTTTGTACGATTACGATGACTTACCACGCCGAAAAGTGATAGGCCGTAACAAGTAAGTTTAGCTTCAGCTGAATTGGTGTTCGTATTGAATACGGTGACGCTGGAACTTGGACAAGCAACACGTACATTGTCACGGAACGTCAAACGGATAGCTTTTCCACCACATTTGCTTGGATAGACAAATTCATCAGAATTGCCTTGTAAAACCAACGGCATTCGCTCGTGGAAATCGTTCGATGGCTCGATCCAGCACATCGTTGATTCTAGAAGATTTAATACATGTTGTTTTTTAATTTTCTAAATTCAATTTTATTAGTCTGTAGTTGTGTTAAAAATTAATCAATACTTTATTTTTTAACACGAGTGATTGAAAAAAAGAAGTTATTTTTTGAACGAGTTGAAAACTCTACAATCTTTCAGGACGGAACCAAACATTCGTAACAAACTGATTTACCAACTAAAGTTGCGTTCGAGGAACAACCCACACACACACATACATATTTCAACGATCAAACTATTCCCAAATGGTTTACACGTCAATAAAAGAAGTATCAAACTTAGTTTTATAAAAATACTACACTTACGAGCCGGAAGAACGCATTGGACGAGCAGAAGGCACAGCGCACCAAAGCTCACAAACTTGTTCATCTTGGAAATATAAAAAAATAAGCTTCTTCTTCTTGGTGTGCTTCTCGTCTAGCTGCCGAGAAGTGACTTGTCGACAACTGTGACTATCTCGTCCTTTTATTTGATTCGTTCTTATCAGAACAAAAATGAAAGAAAGAAATACAATTAACGACACGTCCTTGGCGGAACATACGAAGAAAGCTTGATATGAAATTTAGATTTTCGGAGCAACTTACGAAACTTTTTTTTCTTTCTTCTCTTTTTTTTTTTTTATTTCGCACGTGGTCTCTCGATAAGACACGGTGAAAAGGATATATATATGTCAATTGCGACTAGATACAAGTTGACTCATTAATAGCTCGTGTAAATAAGCGAGATAAGCGCGACACAGTTTTTTTTTTTTTTGGTATTACGAGATCAGCCGGAGTACTAAATGAACGAGAGTAAGAGAGATAAAAAATAGGCCGATAATTTGAATGTGAATTTGTCACATGTTATACTGATGGAAATGCCTTGTCAAAAAAGATCTTTATTTTTATGGATCTTAAATTTACAATGCGCACAAATTGAAAGCTTTTAAAGAAGAACAAGATTAGAGAACTCGATGTTTTGAGTTGATTATGGCATTTCCCCGTTGTCACCAACTTTTTATACATCATAAAGAAAATTGAGAGATTTCACGTGTAAACGAATAAAAAAATAAGACAAATACAAAATCTGTCGTATAAAAATTACACGCAATTAGCATGGAAACATAGTTAACGCTACTTGTTTCAATAATAACATTTGTCGATTTTAAAATAAAACTTTTTTTTTTCTTCATTTTACGTTAATTTTAGCTTGAAATCAATATTAAATCAATACAGACATTTTTTATATAGGAAATATTAATGTTCACGTATGTACATAAATTCACTAATTTATGTACTGTAAGATATTTGACTGATAAGCATTCGATTTGATTGGCCATGAAAAATAAATGAACTATCAATTCATTTGTATCGTTTTCTTCGACATCATTAAATTATTCCACTCTCATGTAGCCATTGCTAAAGTAACATAATACACGTGAATAATTCTTACCTAACTACGCAAATCATTCCGAGTGTCAAAAGCAATCATTCGGAAAGATAAGTTAACGAAAAAAAAAACAGTCTTTTTAGTGAATAACGCGTTTCTCATGCTTCGCCAGATAAAAAAATTGAAAAAAACTATCCTTTGTTGATAATCTTTGGATGTTTTTCCTTAGTAAACAATTTCATTTCCTTAAACGTCCGTAGTGGCTTTAATTCGTCGAGTCCTAATTCGTTTCCGGCAGCTTTAAAAAAGTCCCTGACGTTGCAACAGTAAGTGTAGCCTAGTTTTCTGTTCATAAAACTGTTTGATATCGTATTACAATGTTTATTCCTCTTACAAACGACGTAACGATCAACTTGATCATTGGTAATATAGGGATTATTCACAACTAAAAAACACATGGCTTGAGTTACGTCTCTATCAATTACACACTTGAAAAGTATTTTAGGTACAGGTATTTTATCGTTTTCGTACAAATAAAAATTATTGCCATCGAGTTGTAAAACGTCAAATCCACCAACGTATACTTCTAACTCGCGTTTTTTTTCGTAAGCTAAACGACGTACGTATTCCTCGATAAAAAACCAATTACCAGGTTTTGCATTGATCCCTTGCCACATGGGTATTACGTTTGCGTAAAAGTACGTGCTTTCTTGTTCGCTTTTGTAAAATTTATCAGCATTGGCTATCAAATGACCCTTTGCTAGAAATTTTCGCGAGGCTGTAAAACAACAAAGAAAACAACATTAGACTTGATACAAAAGTTTGTTTGTTTGTTTGCTTGTTATCGTTGCAATGCTTACTCGTATTTGTTGAAAGATAATTATCAACATCGCCATCGCTACCAAGTATCCCTCGAAGCGTGTCGTAAGCAACTCGTAATTTGTAAGGTTCCGCTTTGCTTATCGTCGTGCCATCGTACAGATTTGACGTTTTAAAATTCTTGGACGAGATACCGGAATACCTCGTGAAATCTTGATTGATTGGTTTGATTTTTGCATACGACCATAACGTCGTTGCTTTCTCAAAGTCGTAACATAGTTCGATATTTTTAAGAAATCCTAACTCTCCAAGATCGTAACCAACTTCAAATCTTTCACCTTTCCTGCATTTTCTGACGTTCGATTCGCGAATAATCGCACTATAGCTTGCACGTGCTTTTTTTTCGCAAGATATGTCTCTAAAAGTAACTATTTTATCGCGTATTTTAAATTTTTCATCGTCGATGCATTTTACCGTTTCAACGTTGGATTTAATCGATTGTCGCTCGACGAGAAGTACACCAGGTTCGAGAGTCTCGGTACTCTTCTGATTTGTACGACTTGGACAAACGACGAGAAATTGTTCGTCTTTGTTAATTACGATATTCGCTGGATTTGATACATTTGGATAGATGTAACTTGGTGTTTCGGTTGGAGATACGAGTAAAGGTGGACTTGATTTGTGCATTCCGGTCTTGACGTTGATACTACATTGCGAGACTGTTTCTACGATAAACGAACGAACAATTTGATTTTATTTGTCGATATTTTAAAAGTTGATATAGTTAAGTAAACAAACCTACCGACAAACGTAACGTGAACTATCGCAAAGCACAAGAACAACTGCACTTGAATCTCGTTCATGACGAATTGAGAAAGTAAAAGCATCGCGTACTTTGATATTTATTAAAGTAGCAAAGACAATCGTCAGATTTCGATAAATCATTTACGATTCGATGAATCACGCATCTTTTGAGACAAAATACAAATATGAAAACACACCTGCGTAAGCTTCAACCCATTGATTGTACAGACAACTCTTTTAACCGATTATTACGATAAGACGTTTATTAATGCCATCGGATAAATATATCGTTTTACATTTACAAATGTAAATTTCTATTTACGTAAAATGAGAATCATTAATCTTTCTATACTTTGCAATGACTTTTGCAAAGAAATAAACTGCTTTTCCTTCGTCGGGTTATATGCGAGCTCGTAAAAATATAATTTATTATGAAAAATAAACGTCTCGTTATTTCTGTAAATTTCACGATTTTATGAGAAAATAAGTGTCATTTCGTGTGTTTACGAAGGCACTCGTTATTTAACTTTGCCGTAGAGGAAAAGAGGCGTAAAGCATAATCATCGTACAAGATTAAGCGAAAAAGAAACTCAGGAGAAGTATATTTTCAATAGAATGTTATTCGACTACGATTCTTTTTCTTTTTTTTTTTATGGAAAAACATGTTTATTAAAAAATAAGTCATTTTGATGATAAACTATCACAATAGTCAACTACTAGTCATTTTGATACAATAAGCCACATGTTGATAAGCTTATCGTTTCTGAATCGGAACGCCAAATCCATCCAGCTGTATCAACAATACACGAGAGACGAACGAGGAAACAAGTTGGTTCAACACTATGTACTTACAGAATTCAAGGTCTCACGAAGAAGCAGGTCTTTTTTTTTTTTTTTTTTCTTCTATTTAACAGCCAAAGTGTCATACGTTACATAATTTTGAAGTTCTTCGATGTCAAAATATTTGCGAGTTTTCTCGTAAAATCGAGCGATACTAACGCAGTAAACGTAACCTAATTTAGTATCGTTAAAAGCAGGATCGATAGTACGACAACTCTTCTCCTGTTTACTAAACATCGCTAATCGTTCGAGATCATTTGGATTGTTTTGTAATTTTGGATCATTCGACACGATAAAGCATAAACCACGTTTGTGACTCTTATCAATCACGCATTTGTAAAGTAAATTTGGTACCGGTATCTCATTAATACCAAATAAATTAATTTTTTTATCTTCGTATCTTAAAGCACCTAACCATCCAACGTAAACGTCAAATTGAGTTTTTGATTTAAGCGCTAAATAACGTACGAATTTTTCAATTTTAAACCAATTTCCAGGATTTGCATTTATCGATTGCCACATTGGTACAACGTTACCAAAGAAATATGTACTTTCTTGCTCGCTACGATAAAGCATGTCAGCTTTGGATATCAGGTGGCCTCTTGCCAGATACTTTGTACTCGCTATGACAATAGAAAAGATTCATTTGATATGTTATATATAAAAAAAGTACGTAAATAAAACAAATACTTACATCTATCTTCCTCGATGTAATCGCTCACGTCTTTTTTCTTGAGTATAGCCTTAAACTTGGCAATTTGTAGTTTAATTATATAAGGACTATCTTTAACATTGAATACGTTGTTAAACTGAATGCCTTGTTTAAAGTTATAACTAGGTCCCTTGGTATATCTTGAGTCATCTTGACTAGATGGTTGAATAATTGCATGTGCCCAAATTGATTGACGTTCGTCTTCGTCGAAACATAAATCGATTGTTTTGAGAAATCCATAACCAGCGAGATCAAATCCAATCTCGTACATTTTACCGTCACCGTTGGCGCATAGTTTTGTTGGTTTGACAAGACGAAGAATAGGTCCACCACCATCGCACGATAATTTTTTAAAATCAATACCTGTTAGTTTACCCGCTGATTTTAATTTACTTTGGTCGCATTTTATTTGCATTGGATTTAACGTCGCTTGATTATCGTATTTCAACGTCGATCCTTTTAATTTGTTAACTTCCGAATTCGAATTAATTGTGTTACTTGGACAAATAGCGTAAAATGATTTGCCTTCTTTAATGACAATATTGTGTCGATCTTGATTGACATTTGGATAAATTTGATCGTACGGTTTGTCCGTTGAAATGACTATTGGGGGATAAACGTCGTGCATACCATTTTTTACACTTATCCTACAATCCGATTTCACTGTAAAATTATTAGTACACGTTCAAATTTAGACGAATATGCAAAAACAACAAATTATTATTATTATTATTATTATTATTGTCATTATCGCAACGGGATATTTTTACTTACCGGGAAGTGTCAAGTGAACGATTGTCAAACAGAAGAGGAACAGTATTCTCTGGTAAGCCATTGTGGTTGATATCACAAGACAAATGAAAATTTCCGATTTTTATACTCATTTTTAACAATCGAAATTGATCCCATCACACTTGTATAATCACGATGACAAGGAAATATTCGTTTATTTTTGTTAAGTAAAGTCAACTTTTCTTTCTTTTCCCTATATTATTCATCTTAACTACTTGTTTACGATTGATACAGAAAGTCTCAACCTATAGATTTCGCGTGAGTTCTATTGACGCACGTGTGGCTATATAAATCCAATGTCTACGAAAACGCTATTGATATTTCGTAAATTTTGATGCGCAAAACAAGTGTCTACGTGATTTCGAGCATGTAAAGACGTCGAGTACCTTGAGCTTAAAAAAAAAAATAAATAAAAAATAAATATATATTGTACGTACTTTCGATTACGTATACTTGTCGATTCGATATACGTATAGTTGAAAAGTTTCGATTTCTATGCATCAAACGCGCGCGAGTGTAGTAACGAAATCAAGCGAAAAAAGGTATTCGAGCAATAAAGCTTAAGTTCTTTACAACGAAGGACGTAGGCACTGAATAGATTGACGGAGCAAGCTTGGCAATTTACTTTCGATTTATATATTTGTTGTTTAAGCTGCTTGCATTCCAAGTAGTATAGCGTATCTTTGTATTCTATATTTACACCAAGGAAAGAAAAAAAATATTCTTCCTTTTCGTAGGAAATTTTTTTCTATATATAGGTCGACGTTAACAATGAGATAAGGACTCGTTTCTATTATGTATGACGTTTGTGTTGTGACGTTGGCGTCACACTATATTGGAGGGTGAAAGAGAGCTTGTTTAATTACGAAAATCGCGTGACGTTTTCATATAAATAGTTTTATTTAGTACTACGAAGGCTTTACTTTGAATTACGTATTAACGCTCGTGTTGGTTGTCAAAGTATTTGGTCTAACCAGTTACGAAACAAGAAAAAAGAAAATTCGTCGATAAACTAGCTTTGCGCGATAATTAATTTCAACAAAACTCAGGTTATTCCTAGAAAATCACCCCACGCAACCGAATTGACTCAGTTGATCAATACGACGTATCTACATTTGATCGTATCAAGGTATATCAATTTCATCCGAATGAAAATAAAGAAAAAATACAGCTACAACTTGCCTTTTATGATGTAACAAAATAAAATAAAATACTAAAATTCTTAACTGGCGTAAAACAACGGTTGTATCCTCGGGGTCAGACAACAAAAGAGGAAATCGATAGAAATCAAGAAAACTCCTTTCAATAGACAAATGACTTTCCTTAATAGCAAACAAACCTGCGGCTATATGGATTTCCCGGAAGTAAATCCCATAATAAAATGCAATCCGTTTGACGACAACGAGCGAAAAGTAAAAGGATAACCCAATGTAATTTACCTTTGTGACTTTTGTTTGCATCTCGACAGAAGAGATATAAATTGGAGCGTGAATTTGATAAAACACCAAAGAGATTTGATGACGATTTGTGACGATGTATCGAGAAGAGAAAAACTACTTTAGAAAATGGAAAATACATCTTCCTTTTCTTTTCTTTCTTTTTCAGGGGGATGACATAATTTGTTTTTGAATTTTTCATTGTATCGTTCGATAAACAAGGTAGTAATTTGATTGCACAAAACTTGGAAATTATTCTTTCAAGCATAATTGAAACCTAAATTATTTATGATTTTATTACTACCGCTTTTTGGATATAGCGTACATCCATTGCAATTGCACTCTATAAAAAAAAAAAGTGATCGAAGAAAAAAAAATTACGTTACGTATTAAGGAGCTTCGACGTAGATTCAAGGAAAGAAGGAATAAGGTATTTAAATTAATAAACACATTGAATGACAACGAATCTAATTGTTGTTTTTTTATAATTTTTTCCTTTTAATGCAGAAAAGAAACTTTTATATACATGTATAATATTATCTGTATAATAAACGTATATTTTTCATGCACAAGAAAAAGGACAAAAACAAGAAAAACACATTTTTTCGTATTTCCTTGTGTATTTTTTGTATTAATTATTTTAATCGAAGCATAACGACATCGAGATGATTCATCCCTTCTTTTATTATTGGCATCGTTTATAATATATATATATATATATATACGTCAAAAAGAGTCAAAAAAAAAACTTCGCCTCTTAATGCATTAGGAACATCGTCAGTGTATGTATGTATGTATGTATGCGTGGGTGGGTGCGTCGAAACCATGTACACGAAGAAAAATTATGCTGACGTTGAACATGTATGCGTGCGTGCGTGCATGCGTGTTTATGTGTGTTGTATATTATACATACATATATATTTCTTTTTGCAAAAAAAAAAACTAAATCTAATCAGACTTTCATTGGCCGCTATTTCTTTATCTATTTTTTTTTTAAATCTCTCAGTCAGAGTTTAGGAACTTAACGTATCTTTATTTGTTAATACTGATTCGATATACACAAAGAAAAGAAAAATTACAATTAATTGTACGTATATGTATATGTGCTCGCGCGAGTGTGTCAACGAATTCCGTCCTTCGTGTGTCTGTCGCAACTGTTCTGATTATTATTTTTTTTTTTAATTTTTAGTTTGTTCTTTTTTAAATATATAATCAACGCTTCTTTAATTGTTTGTTGTTGTTTTGAAATTTTAGGCAAAGTTATCCAATGGAATTTTAAATTTCTCTGTTCTATCCATTTTATCCAAGATACTTCGTTTACCAAAACGTAAAAACACATGTTCAGCATCGTGTCGTTTGACTCCATTGTCCATTAGCAAATCACCGTCGAGCGTTACTGGCACTGCAAATAAGACAAAACACATACATACACACACACACACACACACACACAAACTTATTCAAGTTGAATCGTGAAAAAATGACTGCAAAATAATCGTTCATACCAATATCGTTGACATAATTTTCCATAGCTGAGCCAAGTTCATAAATTGTCGACAAGGCAATGCATATTTTTCGAATTCTTAACGGCACGTCGCTCACATAACCTGGATTGCATTGAACTGGTGGCATTGCCGTTACGACTGTCAATATCGACAGCATACATGTCAACGTAATTACTGTGTAGTTGGCCTTCATCGTCTACAAACAATCGAAAGCAAATATTGCAATTGTATCATTATGAAATTGTGTTTAAATAACGAAATTTCGTTAAATAAATAAATCTTGTAAGTATTGTTAAGGATTTATAGTATGTAATCTGTGTTGATTTTACGATAACGAAGTAAAACGGCTTCGCGTGTTTGTTTAATCGATCTAAAGTTACTTCCTACTTTATCTTTCGAGAGGGGAAAAATGCGCTTTAGATCATCCATATTATTGCAAGATATACCATGTATTGTGTGCGAGTGTATATCGAATTTCGTCGGCAATTTATCAATGGATTTTCTTGCAAGTTCACGACGTCATTCGAACAACGTTTTCTTTGACATTTCGTATATTTTTTATCGCTAAGTCTTACGTGTCTCGAAGTTGATTTGTACGCGGGAGTTCTTTGATCGTCGTTGCTCCCACGTTTGTATTTGCATACTTCCTATCATTACTATTTTTAGAATTGCCTAATTTAATTCGAATTTAATCGGTCGATCAATTGCGAATGCTATTATACAGCACGTGAACACAAAGCTTTCGATCTTGTTCGTGCACAGTACTATCTTCGAGTAAATATATCAAATAAAAAAAAAGAAAAAAAACGCGCGACATTAGGAATTCCCTTGGGAGCGTTTCATCGTCGTTTAAACGATTTATCCTCTTGGAACATTCTCAACATCCCCCTCTCTATATACGTAGCTTTATTAAAAATAAACCGTTGCTAAAGTCAAAAAAAAATTAAAATTTTTCGTTTTTCTTTTTAAGTAAACCCAGCGACGAGAAATATAGAACCAATTACGCGATATTAATGACTACAATGGTTGCGTAAACAGTAATAAATTAGAATGGCATTGATTAATAACGTATCCATCGAATATACAAGGTTAAATATCGATGGAAAAGTATTTTCGTCGGTAGGTAGGTGTTCGGGAAAACACGTGCCGTATAATGGTGAACATCGCAGGTTTTACTAATTAATTACTCGAGATTATAGTAACGACTCGTTAGCTTTGATTTCAAAGATTTTTTTTCCGTAAAGTAAGAGATAAAAAAGAAATGGATTTTAAGAAAAAAAGAAACGATAAATGTGAAAGTATAAAAATATCGTTATACGCTTCAGAACCATCAAACGATATAGAATTCTTTTCGCACGTTTCTACGAATTGAACATCATTTCTACGCAGTTTATATACGTGTTTTCTATTTTTTTTTTTGCCTTTCTTGATACTACATATATCCTTTCAATAAAATTCAATCTTGGTATGTACCACAAACAACCTCTATAGGCATTTCCGATGTAGTAGAAAAAATAAATAAAGTGTAAAACTATCGCTGTAATTTCTTGTAAATACGCAACATTGTATGTTTTATAACATTTAAAGAAAAAAACTAAATAAAAAATCAGCGATGCAAAATAAAAAACCTAAAGAACGCACATACGCCAAGGGTAATTTAAAATTCAAAGTAAATTGATATTCCTCTCTTGCAAGAAAAAATACTTGTATGTCAAAGGTCCAAAGCAATATTGCCGTCGACCCTTCTCACACTGGCTTGCTTGAAACACTCGACTCTTTTTATTTATTTTTTTTTGTAAAGTCGATATACCACGCATGCCACGTGTAATTAGGTGACAACGACGACGACAAAGATTATCACTTGATGCGACACGATCGATTTCGATGCAAATCGAACAAATTTTTGTCTTTTCTTTTATTTCGATTGCCATTGTGATTTATTCTTATGTATGCAAAGTATACGGCATGTGGTTTCGTTAATATATTCAACGGTATTTTTTTTGTTTTTGCCGATTCTCTGCTATTTGATATATATATATATATATTTGAATTTCGATTATAACCAACGTCCAAGAGTGTCACGGAGAAATTGATGTTTTGTGAAAGCCATCGTTTATATAGTCGTTGCATTACGATCTAATGTCGTACGACGTAAGAATATACAACGCACGTGTGTATAAAAATTTATAGCCTTATTAAATTACAAATTTGCCAACGATATAAAAACTAGATTTTTCTCGTGCGTTCCACGACAACCCAATGTTTCTTTTCATCGTATCAACCAAATTGAAATTCTTTTTAATATAAGTCAAAACTCGTAAATAATAATAATAATTCCTAAAGTTAAACTAATGAATTCGTACGATAAAAATTCTCATTCGCGACACGTATCCAATCTCGGCAAAAATTCCCGTGAACAAAGTTAATCTTCGTCAACGAAATAGAAATTTTCTTTCTCGTTAAACGTTCGATAAGCTTGCGTATGCGTTTCCTTTTTTTTTTTTTTTTTTTTTGATGGACATAGTCGTTTACTCGAGCGCGTCTGACCTAATACGTAGCTCTACTACTTACTAATTTGTCGCTTGACACACGACGGATAGGTCGTCGATTAATTCTCTCTCGCTTGTTTGTACGCGCGGACGGGCTAATCGATTTTTGTTTTAGAAGAGAGGCAACCTGTTGCTTATATAGAACGCATTTTCTCTCAACCCCTAAAAGCCATATATATATATATATATGCACGATATCGTCAAATATTTGAAAAGTTGCGTTCATAACCGTATACGATACAAGTGTGTCGTGGGTACGAAATATATTTTTTTTTGTTATTTTCGATTATACGTAGAAATGAAAATATAACGTTCTCTTTCCCCCCTTCGAATTCAATCCTTATCACTAGAGATATACTATGATGCTCGCACACGTCGTATCTTCTTCCCTCCCCGTATACGCGTAAAACGAACTTTTCTCTAGATATACCTACATAATTAACAATGCAAAACTGTTTCTCACACAAAGATATATCTTTGAATTACACGTTAAAATACGATATATATATATATATCTTAAGTATACATCGTATATATGCGTAGGATTAGATCCAAATTTTATGAAAATCCCAAGATATTATTTATTATTATTACCAAATGTGAAAGCGTAGAAGGTAATATAAAACAAATTTGACACGCTCATACACGCGTAAAGTTTTGTTTTATAATTTCGGACGAGAGAAACTTTGCAAGTAAGTTTCTATACTTTGAAAATTGGCTTACGCTGTTTAAATAATTCATACGTATGCGTGCGTGCGATGATGATAACGTATACACACGTTTGTAACATCAGACGCAACAAACTTCTCTCTCTCTCTCTCTCTCTCTCTCTTTCTCTGTATTGCGTGCGTATATGATATAAAGTGACGTTAGTAGGCGAGAGTTTGATAGACATACTTTTCTTATTACAAGCGAAATGAGACTTGTTAAACTAATTCCTTTTTTTTTGTTTTTTTTTTTTGTTGAGTGAGCAAAAAGAGGTCGATGAACTTGAATACACGCGAAGCACATGTCAAGTTGCGAAATGATATACTTAGACTTGTTGAATATACGTGAAACGACATAAATAACGGCATACATCTGTTTTCAATACGAAAAAGTAAGCAAAGAGGATCAATAGTAAGTATCCTTGAGTAATATTTGTCGAATGTGGTCCACATACCTATGTGTGGGTTGAGATCGGGTTTATTTTTCGAGGAAAATAGCTTTTGAATTTTTAAACCCATGAGATTTTTACTTCACTCGATAAGTGAAAACAAGTTGAATAACGTAGTAACCTTGTATGTTTTTTCTCTGGTGAATAGTTTGATTGTTCAACGGATTAAGTTCTTTTTTTTTTCTTGATTTCTACATTTTACGCTGATAAAAAAAAAAGAAAGAAGAAGATAATAGTACTGGTCAGTTGGCATAAAGTAGAAAAACTGTTTTATTTTATCGTTGAAAACTGAATATTTGAAGAAAAAGTTCGTATAAACCCGAGGGATTATTTCAAAATGTTTAATTTCTACCTTATACTTTCATCAAATCTTTTTTCTTCGTTCATTCTAGAAGATAAAGAAAATAAAGGAAAGTACGAAGGTCGTTGTGTACAACAAATTATTTGGTACTACGTACCCTACACACACATACATACACGCACATACACAAATGGTAATATACCGTGTCATTGGTCTGGAGATATTTTACGAACAAAGATTTTATTTAGTTATTTTCTTTTGTCGATACGCAGAGATTAAACTTTCCCAAATTTCAACGCTTCCATCAAAACTCGCACGTGTTACAATCTGACTGTGATATCAAGTTAAAAATCACCTCCCACGTATCTACCTAATTGGCCATTATCGAATACACGCCTCTCTTTTTAAGCGAAGCGGATTTATATTCATTTGGAGCTACAAAAAAAATATTATTATGTTTTTTTTAGTTGGTATTTCCAAAAAATTCAAAAATATACTTATAGAAAACGTAATTCATTTGACGTATTTTTTGTATCAAATATCTCTCTTTCTGTTCAAATAAAAAAGTCTTCGTTCTTTATCTAAACGTAAAATACATAGTTTTCCCATGAAGAAACTTAATATCGCAAAAGTTACGCAACAAAACACCCATTTCGCTTTCTTGCGCAATAATCGTGTCATTGAAAAAAAAAACAACAGAAAATAGAAAGAGATAGAGTCATAAATTAAAACGATCGGAAGAATTTTCTTGGCAAGAACAATCTCCGGTTTAGTTTGTGATTTCCCATTTTCAGCTTTACTCTCTTTCTCTCTCTCTCTCTCTCTCTCTCTCTCTTATGAGTATTAATTAGTCTCGAGGGAGAAAATCAGACAATCTTATACGTTTGGATTTTCAATTGCGAACAATTGCGTTACGTAATAAAATTCATACTTCTGCATCGTTATTGTGTTTATGAAGTAAAACAAAAAGCATATATGCACGTTGTATGTATTTCAATTGCCAATCGTTGAGCAAACATTGTGATTATTTCCACGTGAAATTAAAAGCGAATATTGCGTAAATTACAATGAATAACTGAACATTGAATTTATTAATGAGGAATATCTGATTTATTTAGTTCGCCTATGTAACGAACAATATCATTGTACCTGAAAAAATGTTATAATTGAATTCATTTGTTTGAATAGAAAAGGAAAACGTTTGTTAAATTTACTCCTCGTCGTCGTCGCGGTAAGTGAAAAGTATCAGGATTCGGTCAGACGACGGACAACGTTAATCTTGCGAGCTATGAACAGTGAAATTTAATTTGAAACTTTATTTATTTTTGTTGTTGATTTTCCTACGTATCAAATTTGTTGTCATTTCAAAATTTTATGACTGTGCATATGTAATAAAACGATGTAAAGTTAAGATCGCGTTTACAAAGAACGTCATTTCACGGACATTTAATTTTCCCAAGTTTTCTCGTATAAAATTTTTACGAGGAGTACATCTTGCTAGAAAAATACCAGCAAAATATTCAACCGATTGATCTTGTAATAAGTACATTTCGTAATAAGCTCAACAGGTGAAACCTATAATAAAGATCTCGTCGATACAAAACAATAGAACGCATCACGGGATTTTTCTCGTACGTCAGAAGTTTCGTTTATTATTTTATTTACGAACGTAATTGCTCTTCGATAACGACACGTATATATTTTTTTTCTTTTTTTTTTCGTGAAAAGAAAGCTTTATACGTTATGGTCGGTATGTATCGGCAATTTATATGCATTTCACGCGTATAAAGTTTGCGAGGTCAAAATATGAGTGTACGCGTGAACGTTTTGCAAGCGGTTCGCTTGTAGTATATGTAAAATCTCATCTCGTAGCAACTTGATCAAAGAGAATCCAATCTTTATACGTTGTAGGAAGTCAAGTTTTCTGCGCTAAAGAGTAGTTTGTGTAGGATTTTTTTTTTCGTCGGTACCGAACATTTCAACTTTGTCGTTTTTTTTTCTTCCAAACGATTTCGAAAGAGGCTTTATAAATTTAGTTTGTCGTTAAGTAAAGTGTGAAATTCTTTTTCTAAATAGTAATTTCTCGAATATTAGCTTTAAACCTAAAATTTTCTATCAAATAACACGTCGCAATATCAAATGTACCAGAAAACAAGGCGCTTTTATCAATCGCTTTTATCAAGCTTCGTGTCTACTTTGTCTTTCTGCTCTCGTTCAAAACTAACGTATAAAATATGCATAAATATTTAACGAGAAAAAGGATAAATTTGCTCCTCTAAATTGTCATTGACGTAAAATTAAATATTTAAAAACAACACACTTGTTTGAACAATATAAACAAATAAAAGTAAAATAACGTTGTACTCACCAATGAATATAACGTGTGATACGCGTGTAGGTATTATAGTATAATGATAGTGACAACGACGGCAACAACAACAACAATAACAACAAAAATATGTAGTTTTATAGAAGTTGTCGTTGCTAGCTGGCAACTTATATAGAGTAGAAATCCAAGTGACGCTTGTTGGCCACCGGCGCAGCCCTTAAATATACGCCAGAGAGGGAAACCGCGCCGGCGCTCTATCTCTTTCTCTCTCTCTCTCTCTCTCTCTACGCACGACGAGATATATACATACCCAATTGCGTCTCTATTCTTTTCTTTACGACGTATGCGTGTTTCTTAATGAAATATTAAAAAAAAAAAACAATTCTTCGATATTGTTACTTGTGCAATTGGGTTATTTGAAGAAAAAAATATTGATTTTATGACATAATTGTAAAGTGTTTTTGTTAGTTTAACGAAATAGAAACACGATATACGCGTAACGTGTGATCAACGAAATTTTCGGGGAAACTTTCCGTATATAAATTTCATGCTGTAACCACGCGCGTGTAATTCTAGTAGTCTTCAAGACAAATTTCGTAGGCGTTGAGTCGAATGTCTTTCTCGCACACTCTCGTTCTCTCCCTCTCTCCCTCTCTCTCTCTCTCTCGTGTGTCATGTTAGTAAAGTTGCAGGTTACTCACTTAATTGTGTGTGTGTGTGTGTATGTGTGTATGTAAGTATGTAAACACGTCACTTGGATAATTTTAACGAGAAAACAGTAAAATCATAACGAATAATATAGTTTAAATATTCAAACTAAAAAAACAGACGTGTTTTTTTTCGATTTTCTTTTCGTTCGTGGTATTTGACTTCAAGGACAATATATACATCGATGAATAAAAATCCGCTCTGCTTATGTGCGGTGAACTGTATCGTTACGGAAGAAATGCATACAAATCGCTTTACTTGAACGTATCTTTTTTTTTTCGTCTAAAATCAAATTGTATTATCATTTAGAAGACACTTTTATATCAACTCGACCGTTAAATTATTTATCGAATCGTTTGAAAATAAACTCTTGGGGTGCGTGAACAGAACATCGAGTTATCTACTTTGAAGTTTTCGTTTTTGTTTGTTGCTTCTAAATATTTGAACACTTCACACTTGTATCAAGCCTCAACCCACCCTCCTCACGTGGAACAATAAAGATTGAAGCTCTTGAACTTAAAACAGCCTATGTTTTTCTTCGAAACTTGTCGAGATTAATATTCGGAATCTTGACTCGCGATGCAATCCGATTGTTACCCAATGAAAATGAAAAAGGAAAGAAACGCGTAAAATATTCAGGATAAAAGAGGGAAAAAAAAAGTCGTAAAATATTTTCCATTCAGCGTTAATCAATAATTTCCGTTGTCGCGCAAAGGAGCTCAATAAATACCGACAATTACAAAATCAACTTAAAAGCTCCGTTCACCTTATCTCTCAGAACACTATAACCCTGAGCATCGTAATTCATTTGGTTCTGCGCGTGCCAGAGAACGAACACGGTATTTCGTTGGAAAATTAAATCAAACACAATGTAATTGATGGGATTCTTTTGATCGTATCACAGCTTTCTTGTAATCAATTGGTTTTAATTAACATCGAGAAATATACAGATGTATTTTGAGAAAAGGCAAATTTAAACTAGACATAAACACTAATCATACGACAACGGATTACGCGAAATGTGTCTACCTGCAATATCAAATACATAAGACAATTAGCAACGTTGATAGTAGCGTCAAACCAATAATCCAAAATCATCTAGGATTCAGTGGAAAACTATGCGAAACGATATCAAAACAAACAAAACGAGTAAACACAGCTAAGCAATGCATAGTAGTAGAGGCAGAAAGTATACGTAAGCACGCAAATAGAAATACGAAAGAGCGTCAAAACAAACAAAGGCAATGGACAATTACAACGTAACGTAAACACCGGCATGGAATCGGATATCCTTTGTACGAATATAAGAAGCCTACGCGATAATAGTGAACAATTGAAAATACTTATCGAGAAAATCGATAGAAAACCTCGGATGATAAATATCAACGAAAACACGACAATTAATACGTTCGAACTGACGCGAATGATACAGGTGTCGCGATAATTAAAAAAATATCTGAAACTGCTTAAAAATATTTGTAAAAATCATACAAACGTTGGAGACTTCAACGTCGACGTACGAAAATTGAAATACTATAAATTCAAGATTTCGTTTCAAATATTCTCAAAACAACAAGAAAAATTCAACTTGTCGACGGCATTACTAAATCTTTGACAAATAAAAATAGTTTTGAATTTCGTATTGATCTTATGTTTGTAAAATATTTACGGACGATTATTCTTTAATTACCGCATACGAAAAAATACGTATAAACTACGTATGATAATTGAACGAGCAAAGTTCATGGATGAAGAAAACCTATGAAAGTACGTCGATAATAGATTAAACGGAGAAAAAATGTACATCGAATTGTTATTGAAACAACGAAAATTGACGATACACATTAGTATATAGACTTGAAGAAATTATTAATGTAACGAATATACGTTCGATATGGTAGCTGATCATTTAGCCAATGAATTTTAAATGGTAAAAAATCGAATATACGTGTATATCAAACGCACATCATAAATTTGTCAATTTTCAACACGCCGATAATGTAGATATAAGCGAAGTGATTGCAACGTAACGTTCTCGCACGATTGCACAAAAGAATATATATTTTTCAAAAGGTAATAAAAATAACAGTGTTTTTCACGTTTCGTTATAGAAGAGAGAAGGTTATTGATTATTTCGTACTTTAAATGGAACGCGGATAAAAAATTGTACGACATTTGTATTATTATTTTATTTTTGCGACGATCGATTAAAATCGTATTCGCTTTAATTGTTATTTTTATACGTTGATGTGTAACGATTGTTTTTATAAACATCTAATTTCACCAATGTTCATATCTATACTTTGTTCTTTTCCTTTCGTAATACAATTAATGTATTATTATTTCGTTTAACGTTCCATACTTATAAAATTTTGTTTTTTTTTCCTCGTCAATGTCAATAACGTCATTGACATTTATCTATTGTTAATCGAGTGTGAACAAATGGTCGTCGTTTGATGCACAAAATGTCGTAATAAAAAATCGGAATGTTTATACATGAAAAGCTTCAAAATCGATGATTTTCCACGTCTTAACTTCTTATACATGGTACTTTTCTTTTTTCTTTCTCTCTCTCTCTCTCTCTCTCTCTTCCTTCCTTTCCATTTTTACTTGGTCGTTTTACACACCCAAGAAGGAACTAGAGATGCAAAGGAAGAGAATTTGCAACGACCCATTTTTGTCTTGACACGTATGTAAAATCTCCTGTCAACCTCGTCATACGTCGGTTACAAGGTGAACTGATAATACGTTCAACAAAAACAAACCTCGTTATTGCAAGTCAAATGAATTCTTTTTTTTTTTGTTTTTTTTAATAGTGTGCGTCGCGACATCGGACATTAGTTTTTTTTTGTCGTACGATCGACATATGGAAAACTAATATTTAATTAACACTTTAATCCAGGTCACGAGGTTAAATTAAAAAGATACGCGAAAGAACTTCAATAACATCTGGCTGCTCTAGTATAAATAAAAAAAAGCAATCGATATGATCTCTCTCTCTCTCACTCTCTCTTTTTAGTGAGATTATAACTCATCCGTGTGTAATGAAAAATTTACGTAGGAGCGGAAAGGGAGATGGACAATTCGAACAATTTTTTTTGTTTTTCTGCAAGTGTATTTTGTCTGGGTGCGCAACAGGTATTCTGTTTTTCCCACGCGACGTAAAAAGCAACGCAATATCCATCGACTTTTGTCTTGAGGGAAATTAGACGCAACGTCAAGTTCCTATTCTTTCTCTCTCTCTCTCTCTCTCTCTTTCTCTCTCCCCCTCTCTCTCTCTCTCTCCTTTGCTCGCTTGACACAGCGGTAATGCACAAACTGAGATTTTTCATATTGCAAGCTTCAATTTATATCCACAAGTTTCTTTCTACTTCGTAATGCATGAAAATGCATTGCCTACGCGTTTTCTCTTTCACTCTCACATACACCCCCCTCCCCCCACACACACACACACACACGCATATATACACATACACACTTTCTCTCTCAAATAAATTCGATTGGGCTAAATAAAGTAAGTTCTTCGTCTTCGATGCGACTTAAGAACGCGGTACGTGCTTTGTTTCGCTGATAAATAAGAGTGAGAGCGTAAGAGAAAGATAGAGAGAGAAAGAGAAGCTTACATTTTCGTTTTTTTTTTTTTTAAGTGTTGTTGACGACTCGATTTTCACCTACACGATGGAGAAAAGAAAAAAATATGGTTGTAACATCTAACGTAGAAAAAAAAAGATAGAATGTACTATAAAGCGACATTTTTCGATTACATGTGTACGTCGCTACTGTGACGCATAATATATATATATATAGTATTCTAGTCTTTTTTTTATTTTAACAATGCATTTATACCTATAAAAGCGCATCGTTTATTCATTATTCGCGTTATTGATAAAAACTTTGGTAAAAAGGACGTAAAATACAGTATTTTTCCTAAAAATGGTATATTTATTTATTTGAATTTTTCTCGACATTATAACAATTGTAACATAGATAGAAAAAAAGAGTATTCTGTAATTTACTGGTAATATTCTGAATCAAAAATTGAAAAATCAAAATAAATCATCGATTCTCTGTATCTTCCCTATTGAAGAAAGGAAAAAATATCTAAAGTTACATAAAAATCGCAAGGAAGGCAATTGCATTCGTCAAATTAACCGTCGTCAACGATGAGAAAGAGAGAGAGAGAGAGAGAGAGAGAAATCGTCGTAATCGTCACCCCCACCCATGCTGATAATGTACAACATCAAAAACTGGGGATTAACGTATACGTATATATGTGTATATGTGGGACTGCGTAAGCTCGTAAGGCCCATGCCTTTCAAATATCGCAGTCAGTCGTTTGGATGCAGTCGCGCGTTCGGACACGCGTGAAAAAAGAGAGATATACATATATTACGCGAGCTTTGTAAAAAGTGTGTTTTGTGAGCTTTTGTTTGTTTGTTTTTTTTTTTTTTTTTTTTTTTTTTTTTTTGTTAAAATGATGAACGAAGTGTCACATTTGGAAATGCAAGAAGATGCCAAAGATAAGATTGTTAATAAACCAAGTTACAGGAAAAACGAAGGTATAATGCATTTGTAATTATATTGCTAAGTATGGATGTTTAAAATTAATTTTCGTTATGAAAAAGAACGATATAGTTTTATATTTTAATTAAAAATAAAAAAATAACGAAGGGTTAAAAATAAAAAGATTCACTCGCGTTTTCACTCTATTGTATATAATTGGTACGTGAATAAAATGAAAATGAAAATACAGAAAACTCGAAAGCGTACAACAATAATAAATGTATTGTTTATGTTGTTGAGTATAATATTGAAATAAAGAAAGAAAAAAAAAACGATTTTAATTAGCAGTAGTTGAAAATTACGTCTTCGTGTCGTTATAGCGTTGCATCACCGGATGTATGCTTGCAAAAATTTATGCGTAAACGAAACATTTGAATCGTCAATTTATACGTATTGTTGATTGATAAAAACCTTTCGAATTTAATTTATTTCTTTTCTACTTTTCGTTAATATACGAGTATACGTAGCATTTGAATTTATTCAATTTTGATAATTTGGAAACGTTGGACGTAACATTGTTGATTGATGGCAACGCGTGCATATAATTATTTTGTTCGACACATTCTGATCACATTTGTGAAATGGTAATTATATTTTCGAAAATGTCATTTTCCTTATGGCATTCACTAGTCGAATTATAACGTAATTACCAAACTATTTGATTATTGAACAAATGATTATATTCAATTCGATAATTATTCAATCGTCGTGCTTACGTATCTCGATAAATGATTAATCATCTAATTTGTCGTGGAGAAGAGAACGCGCAAACAGCATAGTTGTATCTATAACGAGATATCAATTCCTTAAATTATTTCTCGACAAATATTTCTACAATTGTTTAGATCGTGTGTAATATATAAAAGTCATTTGTACAGCTATGTAGAGAAAAAATTCATGCGTCATTGAAAAACTAATCGTTCCGTTATTGAACCTCAAACTCTGTCGCTCTTCGAATGTCAATCTAACATTATTTAAAATTAAACAAAAAAATTTGGTATTTTTCAAAGAAAAAAAAACAAATCATGCCGCATCGATCGAACAATGAACAATGAACTCGTTTTTCCTGAGCGACGGTGACTGTGAAAAAAAAAATACCATTGGAAAGGAAATGAACTCTCTCGCGCTTACCAAATGAGTTACTCGTGAGTTTTTTTTTATATTTCAGATTACATACTCAATCGGAACAAATACAAACATCCACAATACGATGAGATTTATCGACGCTCGATTGAACAACCCGAAGAATTTTGGGCCGATATTGGCAAGTGTATCGATTGGAGTCGTCCATGGGATAAAGTTCTCGATAATTCAAATCAACCGTTTACGAAATGGTACCAAGTTTATATTCAAGTGCATAATTTTTAATTTCCACGATGCAAAAGAAGCGTCCTTCTTCTAAAGATTAAAAAAGAAATTTAATAAAAGGAAATTTTCCACTGTACAATGTTCATCGTTGAAACAAAAAAAAAAGTTGTCAGTTAACGTTTGTCGTATCATGTCGGAACTCACATTTTCCAACTAATAACCAAGGAATTAAAAAAAAAGATCTCAAAGATTACGCGACAATTTTTAAATCTTTTCTCGATTGTGCGGAGAGAAACTTGATATTATATCAAAGTGGAAAGTTTGCGAGATCGATTAAAGTTAGCAGCGTAAGGAGATGAAACTGAGTTTGGTCGGACGTTAATTTTCGCTTTTACTTTTCACGCGTGAGAAGCCCGATTATGTTTTGAATTGAATTCATAAAGAAAAAAAAAGCGTTTATTTCGTTTCGACACACAAACGAACAATCAAGTCATCGCTTTTGACTTTTAAAGTGTCCACACGATCGATTACGTAATATTGATATTTCAATCAAAATTTATATCGTCTTCTCTATTTTTAAAACAGTGTTTAAAAAAATCATTAACAGGTACGTTGGTGGTGAGACAAACGCCTGTTACAATGCAGTTGATCGTCACGTAGCCGCGGGATTGAGTTCAAAAGTAGCATTAATCCACGACAGTCCAATGACCAATACCATAAGAAAAGTAACATACGGTGAATTATTGGATAAAGCATCGAAACTCGCTGGTGTACTTCATGGTTTTGGTGTAAGAAAAGGTGATCGTGTACTCATTTACATGCCACTCATACCCGAGACCATTTGTGCAATTTTAGCATCAGCGAGACTTGGTGCTGTACATTCCGTGGTATTTGGTGGTAAGTATTTAAAAATACACGAATATATACACACGTCCCTTTTGACGTTAAAACGCGATGTAAAATATCGATACGTAAGCGTGGGAAAAGTCAAATATTGATACGTACACCATGTACCGGTTCTCTTTGAACGAGAAAAAAAAAAGAAAAATCAAATAATAAATAAACGTATCAATATTTCAAAATCATCAAAGAGTGATATTGAATTTAATTTATCGCGCGAATACATTTAGGTTTTGCAGCTCGTGAATTAGCAACGAGAATTGATCATGCTGAACCAAAAGTTATAATCACAGCTAGTTGTGGACTTGAACCTAATAAAGTAATCAGATATACGGAAATGTTGAACGAAGCATTAAAATTAATAAGAGTACAAGTACCACATTGCATTGTATATCAACGTCGTCAAGTATGGGAAGCACAATTGAACGATGGACAATACGATTGGGATGATTTGATGTCGAAAGCTAAAACACATCCTTGTGTACCGGTCGAAGCTAATCAACCGCTTTACATTCTTTATACGTCTGGTACTACAGGTTTGTATATTTTTTCTTTTTTTTTCTTTTTTCTTTCGTTCTCTTTATTATACATACCTACATGTTTTAGACGCGCCAAAAGGGGTACAACGCCCAATAGGTGGTCACATAGTGGCATTATGTTGGTCAATGAAAGCAATTTATGGTATAGATCAAAATTCCGTATGGTTGGCTGCATCGGATCTTGGTTGGGTTGTCGGTACGTCATATATCTGCTATGGTCCGTTACTCGCTGGTGCTACGACTATCGTTTACGAAGGTAAACCAGATCGTACACCCGACGCCGGCTCGTACTTTAGGTGAGTACGTTATTTTCGCTCTCTCTCTCTCTCTCTCGTACTTCTGGGTGTCGAGAGTAAACTCAATTTAAACTTTTTTTTTGTGAAAAGTCACTGACGCTTGATTCTTTTTTTCTATCTCTCCCTCTCTCCTTTACTTTGGTTGTAGAATCATTGATCAGTACAAAGTTAACGCTCTATTCACTGTACCCACGGCTTTCCGAGTTCTGAGGCGAGCTGATCCCGACACACTTCTCGGAAGGAAGTACTCGACAAAATCGTAAGTTTCTTTATTTCTTTTCTCACTCGATTGGAGAGAAAATACGCGTGTGATGTGATTTAAAAAAAAAGTTTCGTACACTCGAGGGATTTAAACTTAACATTATGTGAAACAAACAAACAAAAAATGTGAAAAGGTTAAGAGCGATATTCTGCGCTGGTGAACACTGCGATTACGAAGCAAAGGCTTGGGCAGAAAAATCATTCAAGGTACCGATTTTAAATCATTGGTGGCAAACGGAGACTGGTCATGCTGTTACTTGCACTTGCCTTGGTTTTGATCATCCTCTCAATCCGCCGAAATATAGCACTGGATTACCTATTCCTGGATACGTTGGTAAGCTTGTTTGTTTGACACGATGTCAAATAACTGAAAATTTTACGTATATTAAGTTATTTTTTAATCACGTGTATACCGTCGATTTGTGTAATAGTGGAAGTGTTAAAAGAAGATGGAAGCAAAGCAGGGCCTAACGAGCTTGGTAGAATTGCGCTACGATTACCACTACCACCAGGTGTATTGTCAACTCTTTACAAAGCCGACGACAGATTCAAGCGAATCTACTTTTCGAAATATCCAGGTTATTACGACACAATGGATGCGGGTTACATCGACGAATATGGCTACGTGTACGTAACAGCACGCGATGACGACGTCATTAATGTAGCTGGCCATCGACTTTCTACCTCGGCTCTCGAAGACGTTGTTCTTGGACATCCCGATGTCGTTGATGCTGCTGTTGTTGGTGTACCCGAACAAACCAAAGGAGAAATCCCGCTTTGTCTTTACGTTACTGCCAACAGTAGGAAGAAAAATGAAGAAGAGATATCGAAAGAGTTGATCGCAAGAGTGAGAGAATTGATCGGTCCCATTGCGGCATTTAAACTTGCCGGTGCTATTAGAGCTTTACCTAGGACGCGTTCTGGCAAAACTTGTCGCAAATCTATAGCTGATCTTGCGCGTTCCAAACAAGTCAAGGTACGTTTTGCATTGGTTTTTTGTTATTTTTTCTTTTAGTGTATCGAAGCGTGGTTTTGTCAACAATAAAATATTTGTATTTTAGATTGTAAGTACTATCGAAGATGCTACGGTATATCGAGACGTAAAAGAAGCACTACAGAAGTTAGGCTACGCAAAAAATGCTCCCGATCCAGAATAATCGCAATGACTATTTACAATGTTCCACATATCGTCACGTTAATTCGATCTATGTGCTGGCACATATCTACTTCCCAAGGCGAGAGGGAGGTATAATGAGACAAGAAATAAATAAAGAGAGAAAACTCTTGTGAAACTTATTAAACAATATATATATATAATAATAATATTAATGATAATGTTCCCAAGTCTGTGGATACACACACACAAACACGCGCACTGGCTCAGTATTTCGTCCTTTTCTTCTTCTTTTTGGACTTTTTCGTTGACTCGGGCTCTTGTCTATCTCTCCTTTTTGGACTAATGTCGTCGGAGACTTCCATCGCCCTTGGCTCTTCGATTGAAATCTCTGTGGTAACTTTATTGTCTTCATTTGAAGACACCGATGGAATACTGAAGCCTGGGATCTAAAAATAAAAAATTTTAAATATATACGATATATGTTGCTCTTATTGATTTCGATTAGTTTAATTTGTTATGTATAGCGGTGCGTCAATTAATTGTAATATTTTGTAATTTATTCGAAAGATTGTCAAACGATTTTAAACTAAATAAACGAAAAACACGTTTGTTTATTAAAACGATTACTCTTTGCATACCTCTGGTTTTACCAACTTGAACACTAATTTTTCGTGTTGCACATTCGATCTGTCGAGACTCAATTGCACAATTACTCGATCGAACGAACGGAAAATAACGTCATCGCATTTTTGGGTGTGTTCCTCTTCGTCGTATACGAATGTTACTGGTGACGTTTCACCCTTTTTGTTTAGATACAATGTACCTTCCAAGCCAAATTTGGGGATGAGAATTTGCAAAGCGTTCTTACGCACGAACAAGATATAGCCCTCTTCTTCTTGAACCTTATTTCTAAAGAACAGCTGTGGAAGAATAACATCGACGAAATTAGTCAAAGTCGTTTGCATACAATAAAGTTTAAGTAAGTGCACGTGTATACTGTTTGAATAAAACGCGAGGAAAAATATTCTTTTAAAGATTCAAGTAGGGTCATGTTTGATCGATCTTATTTACAAATAAGTGTATGATAATTTTTCAAATTGTCCGATAAATCATGACTTCAATTGAAAATAAAAGAAGAATCCAACTGTTTCAACAACGGAACAAACTAATATTCCACTTTGTAACCTTGATAACGAAAAAGGTGAATTAACAGCACTTGAATAATACATTCGATTACCAAATTGCATTGAATATTCAAGCGTAGTATCGTATTTATCTGAATTATTGCATTACAAGTATATGCATACGCCAAAATCGCCAAGCATTCCAATTCAAATTTCAAATATGAGAAAGAAAAAAAAATACAATAATGCACTCACATGCGTATTTAACGCGACAGACGCTCTACCCGCGTACTGTGCCATCCTATTTCTATAATTAAGATTGTGACAGAGAGCATGGCTCTTCTTCTTATCGAGTAGATCTGGATAGGTCGCATCGGCACCCACGCAAACAGCTAGTAATCGGTGAACCATCACGTCAGCGTATCTAACGAAATCATAAATTTAGCGTATAAATTAAAAATAGATCGCACACGATAAATACAATATTAACGAATATTTAATAAATTAACGCGTGACAAGCTCGTACCTTCGAATAGGAGATGTGAAATGCGTATAAATCGGACAGGCCAATCCATAATGGAAGAACTCTTCTTCCTGCACCATACCACTAATGAAATATACAGCTTGCATCATACATCTCGTCGCAAGAATCTTCAACATCGTATTGAAATATGGATTATCCTCTTTAATAGCGGCTTCCAGTGATTTAGCCAATTCTTTGCCACAAGTCGTGTTGATTTCGAAACCTTGATGTCTACCAGCTTTGACTAGAGGATCAAAATTCACTTGTGGTGGTTCAGGATGACGACGAAGTACTGCACACTCGGGAAATTCCTCGAGAATCCTTTTTGCTACAGAGATATTTGCGAGTAACATGAATTCTTCTACCATTGAGTTTGTTTCGCGCATCTTTTTAGCGATTACTTCGATCGGATCGTGCGTTTCGTTGTCTACTTGGAAACGAATTTCCGGTGACGCTAGGACTAACGCACTGTTAACGAAAAAAATTGTCGATTAATATTTATCACTGAATGTGTCAACTTTATTTGACCTTACCCATTATCCAAACGTCTTTTCTTTAACTTCTTTGCTAAATTGTTCAAATGTCTTAAACTAATAGCCAACGCATCGTGTTGCGTCTTGTCATCTATCTTCAATTGCGCTTCCTCGTAAGTCATAGCAGCTCGAGATTTAATAATGGACTTAAAGAAGTCCGTCTTGATGATATTTGCATCTTGATCCACCTCCCATATGCATGAGAAAGCAAATCGTTCTTCTCCACCTCTCAATGAACACAAATTCGAACTCAGCAATTCTACAACGAAATATTATCAACGTAGCACGTCATTTGAACATACAACTATAAAGTCTTACTGAAATAAACAAAAAATTATTAGTTTACCGGGAACCATGTCAATCCTCTTGTCAACCAAATAAACAGTAGTAGCTCTAAGTGCAGCCTCCTTGTCAAGAGCGGTACCAGGTCGAATGAAGTGCGTGACATCAGCGATATGTACACCAATCTCGAGATTACCGTTTTCCAATTCACGACAATGGAGTGCATCGTCGATATCTGTACAACCAGGTGGATCAACAGAACACACATCTACGTGACGGAGATCTCTTCTCTGAGCGACGTCCTGTAAAAGAAAAAAACAGACAAAATTACGTTCCAATTTTGAATTGACAGTATTAAAATAATGCTGGATCGATTGTCGATTTTCAATCGCCGTGAAACGAGGAACGCACTTCACGCAATTTAAACATAATGGTTATTTAAAAATTTACGGTGTTTACATCTATCATTTTTAATAAAAAAAAAAATAAATAAATAAATAAATATATAAAAAAAATTGTTAAATTACAAATAAAACGATAGAAAATTGAAGAGTATGTCCGAATTGCCAGAAGATAAATACACGAATCAAACGATTATACAGCGATTACTTTCAAAATTAAAATTGGAAAAAGAAATTAACCAAGTAAATGATATCATCAGAAAACATAATAATAAATCTTACAACTAATTCATTATAAAAAAATATTAGATTGATTCGACGAATATCGATGAAGACTGTTCCGTAAGCAATAATAATGAAATCAATTCCACGATAAATATTAAACAAATCGAAAACTTGGAGACTGATCACGAAGAAAAGAATGCCTATGAAAATTTCAAAACATTTTGCAAAGAAATAAGAAGATTCATGGATAACATTCAAAATAATGAAAACTTCAACTGCTATATTTATCAATACCCACAGTAATTGCACTACTTGTCGTAACGATTTTACTTAAAAATTTGTTCATTTCCATGAATATTTGCAGCATTATACAAAAACACATCGACATTGACGTAAAAGAACTGCAAATATTATTAGCCGAAATAAGGGACACTTCCATCAACTTACAAAAATTGAAAAATCAACGTAAACTTGTAAAAAAAGAAACGACTAACTTGAAAAAAACTATTCAACGTATCAAGGATAACGGTAAAACAATTTCACGAATATTACTAGAAATAAAAAAACTTGAATTGTGAATTTTGTATTCCAACATAGAAATTCGAGAACTGGAATCAATTCTGTCCTATAACGACAAGGATCTCCACTCGAAGTGGACCAAAGCGAAATGGAAATACGAAGCTCTTGAGGAACTTCTCTTTGAAACCCAAGTACTTTTTCGTTTTCTCTCGAACAAAATCGTTGATCTTATCACAAATATATGTAAAATTCCATTCCAGGAAAAGCAAACGGCATTAGAATGTTTGATAAAACTGATAAATCGACAAATGTCAAGAGCAAAAGATAATAGATCGTTAACGGAGAAAGAATCGCACGAGGATTCAAAAAACAACAAACTGGTACCATTCTCCTCGTCTTTATTCTCGTTCCAATCGGAAATTCCTACGTCCACGACAATTCCAAGACCCGTACCACTGACTGTTAACGCGATAAATAGAAATTCAAAACTTTCTTGGGTGCAACGAAGATTTAGGTAAATTATTTAATGCTCTATTGGTAACTGTTTCATTATATAATATTCAATGGTGTAGAGCTGAAAGACGAGGAAATTACGCTGCAGTACGAGCTAACGTTGGCGCTGACAACGAACCTTATCCATTTACATCTTTTACTTCTAATGGATCTACCACCGATACAATATCATCGCAATTTTCTTGGGAATCCAATCAAACGTCGAGCAGTCGTCAAACCGACGATGACACTTTGGAAATTGACATTTAACACTTACCGCTTCCGTAATGGTCCACGGTAATTTTGGTAGGAAACTCAACACCTCGTCGGAGAATCTACTGTGTGGTACGTCGTGTTCCAACAACAACACTTCGTTTTCGGTATCCTTATCACCGATATTGCCTAATGCTCGTACAAAATGACCAAGTGGATAACGAGAATTTCGTGGCCATGAATCAATTGCTACGATTATTCGTTGAGTTTTTAAAGTTTCCGCTTGTCGAGTTTCAATGCGCACTTTTGGAATTTTACGCTCAGCAGGCACAAACAGATGGCGTGTGTTCTGGAAATAAACAAATTTAATGAGACACCTAGTTTTTAATTTACAATGTGAAACGTTTGAAGAGATATGTACTTCTTTAAGTGCGCTAGGTTGGAGAATACCACAGTACTGCCTCCACTTCCTTTTAATAATGCCGACAATCTTTCCAGTGGGCGTTTTTTCAACAGGCGCCACTGGTTGATTCTCGGTAAGTATTTTCTCATCGTCGAGGACGTCACCAGGATCATCCTCAGCCTCATCTTGAAGAATAATATCGCTAGGTGCTGACCATTGAGCTTCTGGAAGAAGTTCGATTGCTACTGTATCACCGTCGATCGCTCGGTTAAGACCTTCGCGTCCTTGTACCAATATCTAAGACAAAATTCAAGATTATAGTTGATATAGTGTTCAATTAAATTTTTATTTCTAATTAATTTTACTCACGAATTTCTCAACACTTTCGCAATTAACGGTTCCTTCCAAGAAGTTTTCTCTGGATGCCAAGAATGATCCCTGAAGATACTTTCCATTTTTTATACCTTCGTGCAGTTGAGCTGGTGACAAATGAGGAGGAAAAAGAGGATTGCGACCTTCACCGTCCAAAATATAGTCTTTTTTGGAGAGTTTGTCTAAAAGGAAACCTGCATTTTCAAGTGACGCAATGTACTCTTGAGCTGAAAAATACATATGTTTATTAATAAACTAGTCTTTGAAAACGAACAAATTTAAGATTCTGAAATACAAACTTGTTGCAACAGGGATTCCCTCTTCAGCAGCTTTTTTCTTATTCTCCTCGTCTTCAGTAAGGAGGATAGCTTTAATATCAATTTTCTGAGCACTCAAGTGTGAATTGTACCACTTGGCAACAGTTCGAATGGCTCTATCATTCCTATCATTAATAATTTCTCCAGGCCTACGCTCAACATATGTATCCCTTTTCCAAAAAAAAAATTCAATAAATTATATTTAAAATAGAATTGCCGCAAGAGAATTAGAAAGACTTACTTGTGGTGTTCATTTATGAAAACAAAGTATTTTCTCTGCGGATCACCAATAATTTCTTTCAGCTTTTTATAAACATTTGAACTTCTGTGACGTACTTCTTCAAGCACTGTCTGGGGAATAATCACATTGCACAGTATGTTCTCTTCTAAAATGTCAATCTAAAAATGAAGAAATATGTTAATTATAGCCATAATGAAATTGTCGAATTATTTATAAACAATGATTTATAAAAGAAAGATACGCTTAAACTTTTTGTACCTGATTCAAAACGATATTTGTGTCAAAAACTAGATAGTGCGAATGAGAAAATAAAGTACTCTTTGCTCCAGGATTCTCCTCGTCAAGTAGAATTTCTTTATTTCTACGTCCACATCTTTCGCATGCTTCTGAGCCACACCAAATATCGTCTCTTAAATAATGTTCTCTAACAACCTGCATACGATAAATATTTTATTTTTTAACAATAAATCTCGATAAGTTTGAACGAATTACAAATGTAAACAACAAACAAACCTTGTGGATATTTCCACCTTTGGTTTTACGATAGAATGATTTCGAAGTCAACATTGTTACAGTTTTTAGCACTGTATAATCCTATCATTAGTTTATTTACAATTTTTCTCAACGATGCTTTCAGTCGAAAAGTAAAATATAATTTATTTAAACGCACGTGAATCGCTTTGAGTGAGGTTATGTACAGATACCTGTAGTGAATTTTACAGCGCAAGCGCCTCCATATCTCAATTTTATTTATTAACTTACACTGTATGTATGGGAATACATATATTACATATATTACACACATCAGTGTACCTACATAAACTTGATTGATTCATATATACTGATTTACATATAAGACGAATTATAAAAATGCATATATTTATATATTTTATATAAATGTTCAATGGTTTTTTTATCGTACTAAAATAAAATATTTTTAAATTTGTAGTCGTATGCGCATGTGCACATACCGCTCGGCATCGTAATCTTCACTCATCTGGCTCGTCATTCTACGGATGCGCAACATCAGCGCACGTGTTTTGATTACTCTAACCTCAAAAAATGGATCTCGTCAACAAAATCCTGGACGGCGAAAACGCTGACTCGAGGAAACTCATCACCGTCGAGAAAGAGATCGACGTCGAGATTGACGAGGGAACACTCCTCGTAACTGATTACAATCCTTTCAACCTCAAAAGTGGTCATTTTGAGTCGAATCTAAAAGATCTGACGAGAGGTAATACGCAACTTCTCGTGAATAAAATTTGGGAGTTACCGACAAAATGTGTCGAGGAGGTGATCGTTGCCGAGTTGCCTAAACAAAAATACGTGTTACCAAGATCAAGGAAATTACCTAAACCTAAAGCACTTACTAAATGGCAGCAATTTGCCAAAGAGAAGGGTATCACTCCCAAGAAGAAGGGTAAGTCTAAGCTCAAGTGGGATGACTTGCTGCAAAAGTGGACTCCAACTTACGGTTTCAAGAAGGCTGAAGCTGATAAGCAGAAGGAATGGTTGGTTGAGTGTAACGACGATGGAAAACCAAAGGAGGATCCTTTCACTGCTATTAAAGTTGGCAAGCAAGAGAAAAAGGCAAAGAACGAATTGCAACGATTGAGGAATCTTGCTAAAGCCAAGAAAGTTAAGATTCCCAAGGTTGGATTGCCAAGCACTGAGCATTTCAAAGATGTTAAACAATTGTCTACTGGTGCTAAGGTAAGGCAATTATAATTTTCTGTAATACTGTGTTGTTAAAAAATATATCTACTAATACACGTGTGAATTATAGGTTGCAGAAGTATCAACAGCTTCGTTGGGTCGTTTCAATGATGATGCAAAGAAAGATGTAAAGAAAAAGTCAATCAAGAAGGGAAGAGTGACTAAGAAGAGTAAGAAGAGTAAGAAAAATCCCGGTCAGATGAAGGAATCTGCTCCAAAAACCACAAAGAAACCTAAAGCAGGAAAGGGTAATCGCGATTTCCGTAAAAAGGTTGGAGGTAGAAAACGAAGAGGATGAAGTGTACATTATGTAGAGTAGTGAATTTGTGTTTTTGATACATGATTGGTTGAGAGTGAATGTATGTACGTTTGTAAGAGTAGTGATATAAATTGTAACAAGAATATTCTATTAAACTTGTTTCCACATCAAAGTGTAGTGATTTATTGAATTTTTCATCTATATTATAACCGTACCTAAATTATTGAAACTTTTATTGTTTTTTATTTTATCTTTCGTTTCTGATTCTTGTATATTCTTCAGATAATATTTTATTGTCACATTTTACCACTTCGCAAATTAAATTGCACGAGTAGAGCCATATCACGTGGTTTGCTGGCGCCACTTGATGTTTACTATAAAATACGACTTACCTAACCCAATCTACCTAAAATTACTGACGTATGTTGAAACCACAAAATCAAAATATGTACTTGAGCAATCGTAATTGAGTAAAGATAGATAATGATACTTGTCAAGAACTCTAGTATGATTATCGAGATATTCACGTGTTTTTATCTTAAAATACTCAACGAAAATGAGCAACTAAATGTTTTCAAAAATATGATGTAGTGTAATAAATTAATTGACTAAATTTTACAATAATAATTGTTACAACATTGGAAAAAGATTTATAATGTTTCGACACACAACTAAATCAGTCAAGTTATATCGCAATCATGAATTTTGGTTATCAAGAAGGTGTCTCAAGCCAAGTACAACAATTCTAAGATGCAGCTCATCTTTTCATGAAAAAGACTCCGAATATAAAAAGTATGGAGCATATACTGCTTTTTCTTTACCTTTTATTGGAGCTGTTTGTTGTTATTTATTCAGCGATGACGTGAAAAGATTTGCGAAAAATAATTATCTAATACATGCTTTGAGAAAAGAGGAAACAAAGTAAGGCTATTTATGTAATTATTTATCATTTAAATTTAATTCAAATATTAATAATAATAATTTTATCAAAAAGTCAAAATGTTAGTCCTGGTAATCGAAGAAATGACCTTCCAACATACTCCATGGAAGAAGTCAGCAAGCATGATAATGCCAAGGATGGTATATGGGTTTCTTACAAAGAAGGTGTGTATAATATCACAGAATTTGTCAAACAACATCCTGGTGGACAAGGGAAAATCATGATGGCTGCTGGAGGTTCTATCGATCCATTTTGGATGGTCTTTGCTAATCACCAAAAATCGGAAATTTTGGAGCTTTTAGAATCAATGAGAATTGGTAATCTTAGAAGTGAAGATATTTATAAAGCAACTGCAGATACTTTTGATCCTTATGCCTTGGAACCTGTTCGCAGCAAGGTATTAAATTACCAACATATATAAGGCATTACTATGATTGGTACAATAAATCTTATGTGACATAATTTTTCAGGTGTTAAAAATCAATGGTAAACAACCATTTTGTGCTGAACCTCCATCACCTGTATTGGTAAAACATTTCAAAACTCCAAAAGATGTTTTCTATGTCAGAAATCATCTTCCAGTCCCACTAATAGACAAAGAAGACTATGAAATGGAAATAACTATAGAGGATAAGACTATTAAAACACTCACGCTTGATGATATTAAAAAATATCCTAAGTACACAGTAACTAGTGCAATAATGTGTGGAGGAAATCGGAGATCCGAAATGGCTGAGGCCAAATCATTGAGAGGTTTGAGTTGGAATGTTGGAGCTATTGGCAATGCCAGCTGGTCTGGTGCAAGATTAGTTGATGTACTACAAGGATTAGGTAAAGTTTAATAACAAGAATTTAATCTTTGTAAATGAGTTTTATTATAATTTTGATAGTTTTACAGATATAAAAGAAGAAGATTTCAACCACCTACAGTTTGAAGGGATGGATGTTGATCCTGAAGGTGTACCATACGGTGCAAGTATACCAATTAGTAAAGCTTTAGACCCAAGAGCAGATGTTTTACTAGCTTATGAAATGAACGAAGAAGAAATTTCTCTAGACCATGGCTGGCCTATCAGAGTAATTGTTCCAGGAGTCGTTGGTGCTAGAAACGTAAAGTGGTGCAATAAGATAATCTTTTCTAAAGATGAAAGTCCTTCTCAATTCCAGCAGAATGACTATAAGGGCTTTTCTCCTAGCATCGATTGGAATAATGTTGATTTCAAAAAAGCTCCTGCAATTCAAGAGATGCCAGTCACTTCTGCTATTTGTATTCCTCAAAAAGGAGAAACAATTAAAGTAGATGAAAACGGTACCATCACGGTCAAAGGTGATCCGATTATTTATTTAAGCAAATTCTCCATGTTTGTACATTTTAATATAATGTTTGTTTTAACTTTATAGGGTATGCTTGGTCTGGAGGTGGTAAAAAAATAATTAGAGTAGATGTGACAGCTGACAATGGAGACACTTGGCATATTGCAGATTTAGTAGCTCAGGATTCAAATGCCAAAGTAGGTAGACATTATGCTTGGACATTATGGAGTCTTCAGGTACCTGTTGACAAATCAAAAGGATCTATAGAGTTGTGGGCAAAAGCTGTGGACTCGTCTTACAATGTACAGCCAGAGAGCTTTAAAAATATTTGGAATTTGAGGGGTTTTCTTTGCAATGCATATCATAGAGTAAAAGTTGACTTGATGTAGGTGATATTGTTCAGTGTGATAATAAGCAAAGCACTTAACGTTGCTTAGTTCATTAATTAGATTTGTTTATTATATAGATATCTAATTTTATTTTTT
Organism: Chouioia cunea; assembly: GCA_030064505.1. NCBI lineage: Eukaryota > Metazoa > Arthropoda > Insecta > Hymenoptera > Eulophidae > Chouioia > Chouioia cunea. The sequence continues at coordinate 7,520,992 of JAOPFQ010000006.1, read as the reverse complement.
CCACATCACCAATTGTAAATAGGATAAATATGATAAAAACGCACTGCAGTTTGTAAAACGTTTTAAATCAATTTTAAAGACTCGGTTTAATATTACTTAATTTTATTTTTTATGTTTATTTTTACTGTATTTAAAAAATAATAATAATAATGAAAAAGCTGATATTATGGTGCTATTTTAAAAATTAAAAAATAATACAATGAAAACATTTTTTACAACACTATATAAATTAATTCATTTTCAAACCAAACATAAATTTTTTAGTAGGTTTATAGAGGTAGGGGAAATTGACAAAGATAACAACAGTTTTATAACACGATTCCTAATAATTATGCATATAACAAGACTCTCAAAAGTACTCATCAATTTACAATGCATATTGTTCATACACCTATATTTATAATGTCTGTAATACCTAGTTATACTTGTAAAACATAAGTTGTATACAATTTAATAAAAACATTAACTAATCATGTATCAGTCAATTTTTCAATCTTCCATTTTTCAAATTTTAATCTGTCGCGTTCGAAAAATGATTTCCGAGCGGATTTTCAAATTCCAACCGATCACATTCGAACAGTACTACTGTTGAAACAGATTTTCAAACAGTAATGTCGGAACAAAAACGTCTGATCGCTGCGATAAACGAGCTCGACGAACTTTTGGAAAAATCACCATGGAATTATCCTCCAGAGCCGAAAAGTGTGGTGGAATCGTTGAAAGCGAGAAGAGAAGGCAACGAGTTATACATTCATGACAAGCACGACGAAAAAATTCACTTGGAAATACTGAAACTCTATACTCGAAGTGTCGCTTTTGCCCCAATGGGTTCCGAGGAACTTGGCTTAGCTTACGGTAATAGATCTGCTTTGTTAGCTCATTTGAAGAGATATCTCGAGAGTATTGACGATTTGGATAGGGCTATGAGATTGGCGGTTACAGATGTGCAACTCGCCAAACTTTTGTGCCGTAAGGTAAATTTATAACATGTTTTTATTGTAAAATCGTTTTCGTACTTTTTAATAATCTTTAACGGTAATTTCTTATTAATATTTTATTATCTCTTTTGATCGATACTTCAAAATATTTAGTTAAAGTAACTGTTAAGCAATTTTATTGTACTTTTGGAATGTTCGATTCGAAAAAATTCCTAATCTGTTAAATTTGTCCAAGTATTTCTAAGCTTTCTGAGAAGAAAGCAGTCACACCAGCAATCGCCATTTCAATTTTTACGATTAACTTCTGATTAAATGTTCAAAAAGGTCGAATATCAAGTAGAATTGGGTTTGGAAGAAGCTGAGTATACCGGTGAAGAAGCAAAAATATTCTTAGAAGAGATAGAGGTTAGCGACAATGTGAAGAAGAGCCTTGTCGTAAAACTGGTCAAGGCTATTGTCAAACTTAAAAAAGGCGAGTTCAAGATCCAAGAAACTAAGCCGAAAATCGATCTTCCCAATATAGGTATATTTACAGTTGTGCAATATTAGAATTTTATTATCCTGAATAATTGTTTTTTATGTTCTTTTAGTCGTATATAAAAGTGAATTTCAAATTATCGTTAAAAGAAAATTAAAAATATTCATTTTCTTTGAATGAAAATCTAGTATACAACATACGTCGCAAATTTCAATGTAATTTTCACAGAAAAATTCCAAAATCACTTGTCGTCCGAATGTCCAGCAGCTTCATCAGCTTTAGCAATCACGCACATTCCCCAACAATATCGTTATGGACGTCATCTCACCACCACACGTGACGTTACTCCCGGAGAAATACTTTATGTTGGCGAGCCATACGTCGGTTGTCCTATCAACATCTATCTGAACTGCTCGCACTGTTTACATTTTGTTTGGTCACCCTTGCCTTGCGAGAATTGCGCTCATGCGGTCTATTGTACTGAGAGATGCAGAACAATCGCTAAACAATTGTATCACGATGTCGAGTGCAAAGTTTTGGAATGGATTTGGAAGGGTTCGGAGAGAATGAATGTCGCGAGAACTATGAGTATTAGAATGACAATTATGGCTGTGAAAGAAGCTGGTGGGTTGAAAAAGTTGAGAGAGCAATTTGGAGAAGTCGATGCTTGCACAGGTGTGACAGTAGGATCATTATTTTATCCAATTACAATATATTATTTCTATGATTTTTTAGAAATGTCACTCGTTGTATTTGAATGAATATACCGCGGTTATAGACTGTTAATTCGTTTCTTATGGGCACCGATTCGAGTGTTTATCGAGCCGATTGTTCATGATGCACGAAATAATACAGCTTATTTATCGAGTAAATATTAGCAATACAAAACGGTTCTATTGATTAGGTAAATTTATTCCATTTTGTAAGCGATTTAAACGCAATTTTCGCGAATGATTTTTAAAACTTACCCATTGTTTAGTCGTTGATGTAGAATTTTTAAAAAACAGTTCAACAACATAATATTATTTTACAATCTAACAGCGAAACTTTTTACACCGAAGAAGGTGCTGTTTACCATATATATATGGTCGCACTTAAGGTGTTGAAAAGATACGTAGATTCTCATGAATACAAATCTGTTGTATTGTATTACGCTTTGTTAAAAGGATGCAATTTTGCTTATGTTGCATGCACCTCATTTTTCACTGGCGATAAGGACTGGTATTATCGCAGATGGCTAGTAACAGGAAGTTATATAATTTATGAAAAATGTACTTGTTGTTAATTTTTAAGCGACTATATGACGTGAATTAACGTTTCCGTTTCAAGATTATATTAACTGCGCCTGTAACACTCGAGCTGTCTTACCTATTATGTTAGTACGTTTAGAAATGGCCTATCTGAAAAGCCAGTGATGCTTTAATGCAAAACTAAATCGATTTGCCATTATTTTTACTGACTAACCGTAGAGAACGGTAATTTTTTTTGCGCTACTTTTATTATCGAAGCCAATAATTACAAAATCGTGCACTCTTGCTTTTCTATCAAATACAAACAATTAAAATTCTTAATTTTTCAGAATACCGTACACGAGGATTCTTCGGACCTTGTTTTGGCAACAATTACCTAAGTGCTTACAGTCTTCGAACGAACTCAACAAGAAGATCGCACATCGAGCAATTGGCAATATCCAAAGATTCGGCTGTTCTTCTGTACTTACTTGCTAAACACACATCGTTCTTTCGCAAGTACTTCGACTTTGATAAGAAAGCTTTAGTTCGCAGTGAAGATGCTCTATTTATCGGAAAATTATTGTCGCATTATCAACATCTCATTTTACTCAACGCTATAACGGTATATAGTTGTCGCTGTAACGATGTGCAAGTTTTACCGTAACACTTTTTTATTGTCGTTTGAATAGGTGAAGGACTTGTACAAGGTGTCGTCGACCGACTGGAATTGGTCACCACTTACCGAAGAATACAGCTCGGGACTGTATCTCACGCCGTTTCTGTGCCTACTCAATCACAGTTGCTTTCCCAATGTCAAAAGCTGCGAGATGGATGATCATCGCACAGTTCTTTATGCTATCAGATGTATTGCCAAAGGCGAACAGGTTTGGAATTTGTTCAGGTTATCATTATTACGGAATGGAAAGTATTAACAGAAATGTTTTGTTCTGAACAAAAAAAAAGTAATCTTAAGTCATTTTCGAGACAAAATAATTTAGTCACCAAATAGCCCAAAGTTTCACTTTATGTAAATATTGACCCGCTTATTTAAAAAAAAAGTAAATGTTGTCGTTCGCGCACGTTGTATGTAAAGAAAGTGGAAATTTCCTCGCCAACGACGCGCAGCATGTAAATCAATTGATTTTATATTACAAGGTATTCGGCTGCTACGGTCCGATGTACTCAGAGATGAAAAAAAACGAGCGTCAAAACTTACTGACGGAACGCTTTCACTTCGACTGCAAGTGTCTTGCTTGCGAAGACAATTGGCCCATGTTTGCAACGCTTATTCGTAAAGTCATTGTAAGACTATATCAAAAGTTTTGCGTATTCTTTTGTTATTCATTTTATAAAAACTTGAAACTAAAGTATTTCTCTTGAATGTAGACTTTCAATACTTTGAATCCAGGCGAGATCGAAGTGACAAATAGACTTCAATACAAGTGCAACGAGATAACTACGTCACTGCGACCGAACAATTTGAATGTCAATCAAGAAATCATAAGTGACTTTTGTTACGCCATTTACCTCACCGTTAAATACTGTCAACTGCCAAATTGGCGTTTAGCAAGTCTTACTGCAACCCTCGCGACAATCTTCAATTGTATCTATGGTCATATAGTTGGAATACCTGAGCAATGTTAAATCACACATACACACACATACAAGCTACGGATCGATGGTCTGACTCTAGCAACCTCGCGGCACACATGAATAATCGACTGACCTATAAGTCTTAGCCACCACGAGTTATTGATCATTGCAAAAGAACAATTTCAAAAGTCCCGCCGTATAATTACCGAAAAGGGTAAATTTGCTAATATTATTTTTTGTAAGCTTCCTCGTCCCCCTCCGCCGCCCCGTTTTGTGCATACTCTCCACGCCCCTCTTTGGCGCACACGCGGCAAGACGACACACACACGGCGCGGCGCCGAGAGGGAAAAAACACGGTCAGTCCGCCGTCATGAGGCCAACGCGTTGCAGTGGCTGCCGCCGTTGTACTCGCGAGTGACAGTGCCCCCAAGAGATGCCGAAGAGACATGGCCTGCATTTCGCCCAAGTAGCGAGCACTCGGTTTTGCCTCGTTGGTGAGTCGCAATTTTCATGTGTTGAATATTTTCTTCTTTTCTTTCTATGATCTCTTTGTGCTACTCCCGCGAATGATGTAAAAATCTAACGAGCGAGAGGTTAGGTTAGATATAAATAAAAACGCACACGCAGCTGTATTTTTCATGCATGGTGTTTGTTTACCTTACTGTGTCAATGCACTTCTTAGTATTTTTATCAATAGTAGTACGTGCGATATGTTTATACTAAAACACAAGTTTACGTTTGTAGTTCAAGCGACGTAATCAATTTTATTTTACGCTTTTGTATTTATATTAGTTTACCGATACTACTTTTGTTGAGCGGATAATATTTCATTGTATAGCGTAGAGTGAAAGAAAAACAAAAAATTGCATCTACACAGAATTTTATCATTTGTCAGTCGATCTAATCCAATTTTATCGATGAGTAACGACGCAAAAAAAGAATTTAAATAGTGAAATGATTGTAACGGTTGTGCTAAGCCGAAAATTGATCTGGTTATACATACACGTATTTTAAACTCGCCTACTTGTTGCATAATGCAAGCGGTTTTACTCTCTCTCTCTCTCTCTCTCTCTCTCTCTTTCTCTTCGTGCATCACATAAAAACGCGTGTCTTACTGCCTTTAAGCTCTACTTCCACTTTATCTACCACCGCGTGACCGCGCGCACGTCTTTCATATGATTATTCTTAGAGACTTCTTTGGTAACCTGGATATTTTTTGGCTTTTTTTCACGAAAAACTGTACAATTTTGCAAAGAACTTTCTATTCATAGTTTTGATGTTTGGCTTAATTTAAAATAATATCATTTAATTCAAGCAAAAGTGTATTAGAGAATAGCGAAAAAAACAGACCGACCTATTTAGTGTCATTAGAAAAAAAAATGTTGCAATGGTTACTAAACAAATGATATAAACTCTGTATACTTGTTAATTATCCAGAAGGAATTCCTGTCGACGCATCACTAGCTTAATTTTCATCGGCCGATCAAATGTCTATAGAACAGCTCGTTCTCTCGTAGACATGACAACAATAAAAAATTAACGTCGAATCCATATATATATATATATTTACATAAACATACAAGAGATAGGCGTTTCATTAATTTTACTTATGTTTTGTTCATGTTGGAAGGTGAATTAAAAGAATTAAAAACTTTCTTTTGAATATCGCTAATGTCGATTGTAGACTTTTCCTCTTGATTCACATTTAACCGAGCGGAAAAGTTAAAATTACTTATATATAGTTAGTTTTGCTAGCTTTTATTAATGAATTTCTTCCTGTTTACAAGTTAGTAGTGTCAATTTATAATAAGCAACGTATGAAATCATGGTTTATGCGATCATTCCTATAGCTCGTAAACTTTCGTTTTAATCAGAACTGAACTACTTCCTCGCTAGTGTCGGTCTCGTCGTTTGACTTTCCTATCACAATCACCATGTTTAAACCTTCAGCTGTCGTAAGGTTATATAATTAATATTTATGATTCAATAGATATTTGAATAAAATTGTTATTAGTAAAATCAAATTGAATTGTACATTTGTCGGTTTCCTACGAAAAATTAAGTTTCTCGCATAATTTAAAGGATACAAGTAGAGCTTCCATTCAATCTTATAGACAATTATAACTCTTCCAATCCAGATACCTTTTGTAATTGCATTTCGTAAATAACTGCCATCTACGTAGATATATAAAAAAAAAACAATGTTCGCCGAGACGAAAGGACTCCACCTTATACAACAATGTTGCATCTTATGTAAGCGTTGAGGGTCATTTTCACATGGTAGTGCGCGAATATACATATATATGTATAATAATTTTACGAGACTTCCGTCTCTCGCGTGATTCAATCGACCTTCACGTCCTCCTTTAATTTCAATGGCCCATTAAGAGCACGAAAAAAAAACAAAGAAGCCGAGACGCTGCGGGTGTGTCTATGTTTACCCGTTCCACATTTTTCCACACGCAAGTTGAGGGCTTGGCTGAAGTGTGTATACGAAGTGTATACGAAACACATTTCGCGATCGTATCATTGCTTTTTTACTGATTTTCGACCATAAGTTGCGAATGGATAAAAAAGGTTGTATTAGAAATCCTATGAAACAAACGTATAAAAAAAACAACGGCATTAAGTTTTATAGTAACAAAAGAAATGTCAATGATTTCTCTTTCGGCATCATTGATTGCAGAAATTTCTAATCGCATGCCCAACAAATGATTCTATTGCAAGAATAACGTCGAGTATATTTTTGGTTATTATTCAATTGTTTATGAATCACCAAGATTGATAACTAATCGCAATGTATTTGTCATTCAAAAATTAAAATAAAAAACAAAAATAAGTAAAATCCTTCGGAATTGCTTGCTTTCTTTTAATCAAGTCGCATGCGATTCCATTTATAATCCGTTGACGGAAATAAAGATAAGAGGCGCGACATTATCACGCGATTATAATGATTCACTTTTTTTTCGATAGCGTGTTACTAACAAAGAACTTTAATTCTACCATGGTGTTCGGTTCGTAAGATGAATTTTAATCTTGAATTTTTTAGCTGTATTCATTAAAAGTAAACGATAAAACATTGACAATTTGACATTCACGTTTCCCCAAAGCTTGTCCAATGGAAATATCAAGCATTATGCCATCAGCTCCGACGACTCGTAAAAAAAATCGTCGGTAAAAATAAAAGCCGTAAAAACGTTATCGTTAAGGAGTTGTTTTCCCCCAAGGAACGCTATACCTTATTTTTTTCTTTTTTTCACGGATAATTGACACGGATTCACTAACCTTGACGGCAATATTTCAGTCATTTGTTACTTCTTTCTATTTTTATGGTGTCAAGCCTATCGATTACACGCTAGGACAACGACTTTATCAAGAATAATCTGTAAGATAAAAAAAAACAAATTAAACGCAAGGTTTATCGCATTCTTGTTACCCTTTCAAGAGAAGGGTAGAATGGTCTACATTATTGCAATTAGCGCTCAAATTACATTGGATGTAACGAGCGCGACGACGCCTCCATTGTAACGCAACGCCCAAACAACGTTAAAAGCTTCGCGTGCGTGTACTTTTGTAAAACATTTATTCCGTTTGAGGGTTGGCTATCGACATCGTTGTATACATTTTTTTCTTTACACTTCCTCCCCCCCCCCCTATGAGATGCTATTTATATTTTTTATTCAATTTAATTAATTTTGGATCTATTTAGACGTATGATTTCACGGACAGCTTTATTTTAGTGTGTATATTTAGTTCTCGAAATTTCATGGAAATTGATACGATTTGAATAAACTTTTTGTACAATTACTATCAAGCAAATGCTTAATTAAACTCAGAGAATATTATTAAATTGGATATGTAGGAACATAAAACTTTTCAAAATCGTTCGTTATTTATTTTTCATAAAAAGATGTTGATGTGTGATGTTTTTAATCAAACTCTATTTGTAACGGACATCGTAATAGAAATAAAATCTGAAAGAGATATAAAGTTTCTTTTATCTTCAATAAGTTTATTCTTTACAAAGCTTTGCAAAAGTACACAATTAGTATTACAACAGTTTGTTCGTTTGATCTTTGATAAAAAAAAAATAGATTTTCTTTTCAAATTTTACGAAAAGCTTGCCAAATTGCTATAAATAGCAAGGAATATTATTCAACTTCCCATCCCACGTTTAAGCTCACAATTCCCAACCAGAAATCCCTTTGGCTAAACTTTCATATTTTGTTCCCTTTCTCCAACAGGCAAGGAATTCATGTGTATACACGTCAACAACTCAAGAGCAGAAAAACATTTTTTTTTTTGCGCGATCGTTTATCTCCTCTTGGCACACACGACGTTCGTCGAGGGTGAAACGATATTATTTTTTTTTACGATCATCGTTGTTTTATATTTTGATCAATTGATGTATATCTTGAGTTTTGCGTTTTTTAATTACGACAACACTTTGACGTGCGACGCAAATGATTGTTTGGGCATTGTAATTATTTCAAATGTACATTCAACGTTAAATATCCGGTAATATACGTCGTCACGAAAGAGCAACTTGAACATCGGGAAACAAGAGATAAATCATACGTATACACACTTAACATACTTTATTATTTTGAAAATAACAGTTTAAGGAGACATTGAAAATTCAAATAACGCGAAAGTTTGTATGCAACGGAAACATTAATCTGTCGGTGAGAGTTCTTTATAAAACAAGTTGGCTTTTAACGATCGACGCTTATTTGGTGAGCTCGCTTAAACACCTCGTTAGTAGGGAAGGAAAACAAAAGCTTCGTATATACACATGCATACACGCAAATAGTCGTCAAGCTTTGGAAGCAGCTTTCAGCAGTTTTTCTTTTCTCCGTATACAAAAAATATGCTATTTTTTAATTACACGAAAGAGCGAACAAGATAAAACGTTGCTAAAATGATTATACGGTTATGCGCAAAGGTGGATATTAAAAAATTTTTTGTTTTGATGATTAATGTAGTCTCACGCGGATAATTTCATTGTATTTTCACTTTACGATCATCCGTATATCTCAGCTTATGTAATATTCTTCGATTAACGGGAATTATTCGTTTTACACAAAACCATGTGACGTTCAAAAATTTAAAAATAAATTACGATCGAAGGTAAATCTACGCTAATAGAAAAAATAATCAATGGCATCGATCCATTTCCCAATCCTATGATAGTTGAATCACTCATCGGCAATTCAATTACCCAGAAGCATTCGATCGATATGTCGCTAGTCAGTAAAAAAAAAAAAAGGGGAAAGGAAAAAAAATTGGCACCTCTCGCTTGTGCACACATACACACACCCACATAGAGTATGTAGTAAACAGAAAAGAAAGAGAGAGTATAGTAACGAAAGAGCGCAGTGTGACTAGTGTTGTCGTCAGGTTAACACGTGTGGTGTCGTGCTGGCGAACGATGATGACAAAGTTTTGAAACGAAGACGTCCGATACCTAGACGTGTCGATGTCGTGAGTGATTTGTATTTATTTTTTTTTATCAGGCGTTAAACGTTGAAGAATCTGTTAAAATCAAAGTGGTCAATTTAATCTTGACGACGCTTTCATTTTCATTCTACCCAACAAATATTTCCTAATGTGCGTGTCTTCGTAATGATAATCATAGCGATAGGGTTTGGCTATATACTTCCGAAAAGTGACTTTTAACGCGCTCGTTATAGTGTATCAGCGATTGAGGACGTTACCGAGCGTTTCTTAAATGACAGTGTAATGGACATTTTCCCCAGTTAAACAATAAATCGAATTTTATTTTCCCTCTTTACGTTTCGAATCAATACTGAAAGAATAGATTGTTCAAATAGCACACTTGAAATGTTTAATTTGTCAAATTGCTTCAAGTGATAAAATTATGTATTTCAATTATTTATTCACGTACGAAATGACTTTTAAAAAAGGTAGTTTTGCTAATTAAATTTCTCGTGTTAGACGTTCGTAAAAAGAAGTTAACAATTATACATACATTGTAATAGAATTTCATTTATTTGTCGAGGTTAAAGCGAATCAGCTCGTCATAATTGACTACAACGAATGTTAACACGTTTAATTATAACGAAAAAAAAGGTCAACTTCATCAACCAAACTATGTTATGTACAATAACAAAAAATTAACTCATTCCTAAAATCTTTCACTCGGCACGCGTCGTCATCGCCACAGCCGCTTTTATTTTCGTCATATGGATTCTCCTCCGTACCCGCGTTTCTCGTCGGAGCATTGTCTAAAAACTGCTGCTACTGTTGCTGCTGCTGCCGCTTTTACCTCGTTGTATTTATTCCGCTATAGTTATTTTTTTCCAACTCGCCGGTCGCTTGTTTCGTTGCCGAATTACAGTTCAAATCTAAAGGTGTATTATCTTGTACAAAATTGACTATATTTTATAATATAACTTTTTCTTCGGTTATCTTTCATTAAATAAGATTATAACGAGTAATTAACGGATAATTAAACGTTTGATGCTTTCCTCGTTAATAAAACCGTCGTTTATCGACGATTTTATTGAACAAAAATATTTGTATTCGTTCAACGCGTCGTATAAAAAAAAACGAGGAAAAAAATATTTTTTACAACGATGAAACATTCAGGGATAATTGTCGATTTATCTCGTTGCAAATCTACAGCAAACTGGATTCGATTTTCTTTAAATGCCGACTCTGAAGGGCAAACTTTACATTATAGTTGTGCAAATAAAGGGAAAAAAGCCTATCCTTTCGATATACTGGGTATCACATGACAAAAAAAAAGTTTATAGAATATTTTATTCTTCGATCAACCGATCGCACGTATATATTAGTACTTTTTTATTAAAAATCCAATCTCGACATTCATTTTGCTTGCAATTAAATACATTGGCTCTATAAATTGGATCGAATCCAGTATAAAAAAAAAAGTAAAACATGAGTTTACATTTGCAAACTGATGCTATATTAATCGAACTATGCGCGCTCGTGAGCACAAGTCGATTTAATCGCTAAATCACACGCGAAGCGATTTCGAACACAATACGTTACTCGGTAAAGTTCTTTAATTTACCATTGTTTTTTTTTTGTTTAAACAAAATATACTATGCCGGAAAAAATAGATACTATACACTTATCTTGCGAGTTATATATACGTGTATACGTTATCAGCGTAGCATAAGGCGATAAGCCGTAAGAAAATTTCACTAAATACAAAATGTCGTAGTAACCTATGCGTACTCGGTATGAGTAGTCACAACGATTACGGTACCTTTCACAACAACGGTATTAGTCAGGTATGACTATGCGTGTATATATATATATATATATATATATATATATTCGTATAAATTTACGTAGACCAATCTTTTTGGTTTATATATTTGAACGCATACGAGGTGTCGAAATATTGGCATCGCTCAATGTACACATTGCAATTTTATTCTCAGTTCAATCGTTTGTGTGTGTTTTTATTTAATTGATGTCAGACGAAGAGTTTACCATGCGCTCTTTCGACGTTCACGAGAGGGCGTGGTAAGACGCTTGAATTAATTGTTAGTGGGATTTTCGCGTAATATCTATTTTTAGGACATTTGCCCGTGTGAAAAAGATAGGATACCCGTCAATTATAAGTTCCGTTGGTATCTAAGAGTTTTATCCAATTTTTCGTATTTGTATTTTCATTTATAATTTCATAACTATTTGTATTGGAATATTACAGACGATTAATAAAACGATTATTACTTCTAGGCCCCGGCCCCGGAGATGCAGTCATCGTCGCAGGGGATCGGCGGTGGTGTCGACGGTGGTGGTCCATTCACACCACCCGACTTATCGTCGATCCCACACATGGACGAACCTCAGCAACCGCAATTGGGCGAACGTGGGCCATATATCGTTGGCAGTCCTATCAATCTCGGCGATATCGACAACGTCGATAGCCTTGGCTTTGCCACTGCAGTGGCTAGAAGAACATCGTCCACCAATTCGACGACAACGAGGCGTAAAAGAACAACAGCCGATCAACAACACATTGAATTGCAAGAGACCGATGACGCTTCTCCTACTAATCACGGTGTGACATTTTATTCTTTTATTTTTCTTCCCTACGACGGTTACTATTACTTTGAGATATTATAACGCGGAATTCATACGTCTATTCTTATTTATATCCACTGAAGTGCTATAAATGTCCCATTATGTTCGTATAACGATAATGATCGCCGGCTATAAATAACGCAGCTACGTTTTTAACGTCAACTGGAATATTTGTATTTATTCAACTATGAATTATTTTGAAAATCGCATCGACGTTAAAAACGAATCGTTTCTTCGTAAGAGTTAGCTCTGCAATCCCTTCTCAGCACCGTTAAATCTTAAAGACTCTCGTTCCGGTTTGTACGTGTCGTCGTCTAAATTTACTCTTCTGCCTCGCTGTCGTCGCGCCTATGATTCATGGTCTCACTTGAGCACCGAACGATCGATAAAGGAATAACCTAAGGGTAATATTGTCGTTGTTATTTATTTGCCGCCACTTTTTCAAGTGATTCATATACCGACGTAATTGTTGTTTTAGTCGCGAAAAAAATATATATATATACGCGCGTTGAGTATTTATTGTATCTACGTGGTTATATATATATACGTGTATATTCATTGGCTCTTACCGTCTTTTACTGGTTTCTGGGTCACGCGCATCCCCTGATTTATCGATAAGAATTATTTCGATGGTATGCACGTGCTTGCGAAATTGAGTTGACTTGTTTCTTGTTTGTGATGCAAGTTTCGTTTGTATACTTGTAAATGTGTACTTTGAGGAAAAATATCGCGTAAAAAAGTTGAGAATGCACGTGTAGCCTGTGCCTAAAATTTGGCCATAAAAAAGATAATAAAACTTTGTGTATTCTTCGGACAACGGTGCATCTTTGGATTGTGGATATTTTGTTTGTCGCGCCAATTTGCCATGATAAAAAGTCAATCGATTAAACGTGCATACCCATTGTATACGATATACATGGAAAATAAATCGATCATAACACGTGAACCAACACCAAAAGAAAAAGAAAACGAGCTTTACTCTTTACTAGTTGCGATCAAAAATCACAAATCCAACCACATGCAAACTAAAAGAAAAACATCAAAAAGCTCTCGGGGAGCTTTTGGCTTTTCGAGACCATCATCAATCGAAGCGCGGAAACTAGATCATCTTTGACGGCCTTGACCTCTCGTCGTACACACGTTAAACTCGAATCGTCGTTTTACCGCACGCCGGTGACGGAGTTTTCTGCTTTGACCCTTCATTTCTCTTTTTATCGTTTGTGATGCGCAAGCTCGATGGATATACATATATATGCGAATGTATCCTATCGAAAGCACATGACCTAGTTGAGTATAACATGTATGCAAATCTCGAATTGGGAATGTGGTATGTAGTGCTTGCAATGGGAAAGGTGATAGACAGTTTGATAGATTAGCTTTGAAATTTTATCGAATATTTTGCGAAAGTTAATTGAGCGTGATTGAAATCGGCGATTATTTTATTAGACTGCGTATAATTGTGCATTTTTAATTAGAAATGGTATATTCGTATACCATTGATGGTGTAGATGTCAAAATAAACTTTTAACACACAACCGGAAAGTACTACAAACTTTAGATAAGGATAAATCTCTCGTTCGTAGGGTAATAATTTTCCACACGTAAAGATTGTGTAACGATACGCCAAGCTTATATTATAATTGTATGGGGGAGAGGAGAGGGCAACTTGTTGCTGTGAAAACTCCGTCGGTCACACGCATCTGTCGTGCCATGTGCACTTTGTTGTATTTTATAACAAAATATATTTCCATTAGTGACGTAATTACTTATTTATAAATATTTTTTTCAACGTCAAAGTATTTGATACTATTAGTAAGATAATTTATCGATGATTTCTCTCTATGTTCCGTTGCCTATGTTAGTGATAAAGTAGAAATCTGCCGACAGAATTGCTGGAATTTTCGTTAAAAAATCAAAATATATAGCAATCGGTTATTAACAAAATAAATAGGACTTCGTAATATCGTTAAAAACTTTGGTTTAATTTTTCGCGTTAAGTTTTATATAATCTTATTAGAATTTTAACGAATTTTTTTATATCATTTTGAAGAGATGTTTAACGATGACACGATTACTTCAAATAAGAACTTGATTTTCAAAATAAAATTTATTCTTATTTCATTGATGAGGCACAATAAGAACTCGATGAAACAAGTGTCAGGGTGGCCGAGCGGTCTAAGGCGCCAGACTCAAGGTATATTCCTTCTCGGCTTACGCCGAGTTAAACTGGGCATTCTGGTCCTCTCTGAGGGCGTGGGTTCGAATCCCACTCCTGACAACTTTTTTGATATTTTTGTTCTTGTTTTTTTACACTCTTATAATCTTTACTTTGATTATTTGTCATTGATAATTAACGAATTGTTAATAATTATTAATAAATTAATAATGAATATTTTTCGTTTGCAATGGCTGCGTTTTCGTGTTATACACAAGTCCAAACGCGTTTCACGTAAAAAATGCTTTAATTTAAAACTTGTTTTTCAATTATTATTAATAATAGCATTTACGCAACTCCTTTCGTTCTTTACATTACTAAGATATATACGTATATCTTAATCCGCATAGCAATAAATGTTTATGATTCACTAATTTCGCCTCTTCCACCTATCTTGGCAAACCACTACATTCGCCAAGATGAGATTTTCTCTCTTTCTCTCTCTCTCTCTCTGGAGCTATCGACCCACTGGCTTACTTTATATTACATTCTTGTGTACACGATTATTTTCGTGTGTATATATATGTATAAACACACACACGATTTTATACGTGCAATGCCTTTTTATCGATAGTGATTTGATTCTTTTACAAACGTGAGATTTTGTTATCAATCGCAACTGCAATACCAAACTACACATGACAATTAACTTAACGAGGAAGAGAGATAATAATTAAGGTGTATACATAATACCCCAAGAGAGATGATAATCAGTGTTGGTCGGTCTGTCGTGGTTGTTTGAACGGCGCAATGGGTGTGGCGGCCGAGCGACGCCAACGCGACGTAGAAATGAGCACGCAAATATCGACATTCAGTCGTGCTATCTATTTTTTTTCGTTTTTTTTTAAATAAAACAATATTTTTATCTTGAGTATTTGTAGTTGTAAGCGAAAAGTTCATTTTCCAAAGTGTAGAAATTAAAATCGTATCCGTATGAATGAACGTGTACTTGTTTATTTATTTATATTTTACCAGAGATATACATTATTATAACAAATAATTATTATTGTCGGTGTATTATTTAACGAATTAACGATTTTACAGATATTTGAGAAACTTGAAAATGCGTCAATTGATTCGGTGTTATTTTTATTGTCGACCATGGCATACGTGATTAATCAGTACCGTTAATTCAAATACGTTAAACCAGCTGTCAAAATCATCTGAATTATTTCCAAAGACACGCAAACATTATAGACACGTCAATACGATCATATCTATGCGATTTCACAAAAAAATCATTCGTCATGGTATTGAATATAAAAATTGTAGGGCAGTCATTTGCCATCTGCTTCAATTTTATCGTTTTTTAACCAAAAAATTATTTATACGATCATCGCACATTCTGTAATGTATGTATAATTTTCATGGCATCTGAAGTTTTTTTTTCAGAGTTAACTAATTTGAAGTTTAACCGTTCGCCTTTTTCAACGATTTTTCAAACAGACAAAAAGAAACGATCGATCAGTCAATACACTTTTTATTCTCTAGCCATATTTGGTGATAGCATGACTTGAATTTGCGCGCGAATAAACATAGCAAACAAAGTTACAAAGGAAACTTTTGATAACAACTTGATGGAAATAGTGTCAATGATAATGGAGATATACTTGTACAAATAATTTCTGACAATTGTTTATTTGAGAATACAAGAAGTAAAATAAAGTTAAGAAATCTTAAAATCAGACGAAAATTAACTAGTGATAAAAATCGCGTGACAAAACCATGCACGCGTGTACGAATCTTTTATCAAAGTCAAACAACAATTACATATAGACATTACTGAAAAAATCGATACTCGAAATTCATACGCAGCCACGCGTGCCCTGTGCCCTTCTTCTGATTGCTATATACGCGGGCACGGACAAAGATGGGGGGAGGAGGAGGAGGGGGGGGGGAGAAGAAGCTTTCCAAAATATCGATCCCGTTTTATGTAATATGTATACATGTGTGTGTATGTATGTGAGTGTGTGGGTACATATACGTATATTGTACGCTCGTCGCGCGCGACAGGAGCGGCTCAACAGTTGACGTCGCGTCGCTGCCGAGTATAGATCTCGTGCTGCAGTATTATGCGCGTGTACATAGTGATGATATTGTGTGTTCGTTTATAGGTTAGGTTTGTGCTCCATCGCACTCGCAACAAAAGTTCGTGTCTTCTGCTACAGCATTAGTCAACTGCGTTATATATGTTATTATATACAAGTACTCGTCAAACGTGTATTATGATTGACGAAATGTTATGTTATACATATGTATATATCAATGACGATGTAATACAACGGTAAAAGACCTTGAAATGGTGTCGCGCAACCCCCTTGCAAGAGAAACCTCATAATGCTCTATTAGCTTTGTAAGAACTTGTTGCGCAATAGTTTTATTATTTTTCTGCTGAAAACAAAAAGAGAGATGAACGAGTGAAGGAAGAAATAGTAATGACAACTTTGAGGGAAACGTTGTCATAGGCACTCGTTGTCGTTCTAAATTTCATAGTTATATAGTTGAACAGTTGCGATGGATTTCGCGGAGAGCAAATACGCCAGGTGGCTTGCTGCTTTGAGGGCGCGCGCTGACGCGTACATTTACTCACACACCCGTAAGTCTCTCTTTGTATATACATATATGTTTCTGCTTTTACTGCGCGGTTACTACGATTGACATTGCCATTAATGCATTTCTTTCATTTTTCCCCTCTATTGGTATTATCTTTTTACAAACAATGAATTTTGCCAAGAAAAAAAAACAGAAAAACAATTCATTAAAAATTATCAAGTTTTGCTCGTTCGTGCGTGCGCATTATCGAAATTCCACAGCAATGCAAGCCGCAACGTTGATAAGTTTAGTCAGATTACTTATTAGTATTCTGTCAATGTTATTATCGTTTAAATACGTATACGAAAAAAAAAAAAAAAAAAAAAAACGGAAAACAACGTCTATAACACCCGTTACACCGAGCACATACTCCTTCGATACTCGAATATTCGTTCCCATTGGAAATCTCTCCGATATTGCGTCGCACAGAACCATTCGTTTACCAAAGTTATGTACTTTTTTTTAAACGATCAATACTCGGAACGACACGATGTAACGGAACAAACTATGCATATTTTTCTCACGTTTAAATAAATAATTTAAAGGAACAGGGCGAGCAGCTGAGAATGGCGGTTCATCGGTGGATCAAGTGGGTATTCAAGACGAGCGGGTGGTTTTCGTGAACGCCCCACATCAACCAGCGACGTACCGTAACAATCATATATCAACAGCCAAGTATTCTATATTATCGTTCATACCGTCCTTCCTGTTTGAGCAGTTCAGGCGATACAGCAATTGTTTCTTCCTCTTCATTGCTCTTATGCAGGTGTGTACGATGGATAGAAAGAACGATTATACTCGTAACTACAATTGATATATTTTCTTGATTTATTTGTAGCAAATACCCGATGTATCGCCAACGGGTCGGTATACAACTCTCGTACCGCTCATTTTCATTCTCAGTGTGTCGGCGCTCAAAGAAATTGTCGAGGATATCGTGAGTATTCATCGATTGAATTTCGTGATTGTTCTTTTTTTGCCAGTATAGTGTTCTATCTTTACACAGCGAGGTAGATGAACGTAAACTCGATCTACTTATAGATATTTCCAACGAAATATACGGCAAGTTTGTGCCTATAGACCAATCGTGAATTATAAACGATAGTAGCGCAACGTTGTATTCTTTATAAACATTTTGTTATCAAAGGTTATACCATTGTAACCGAGTACTACAGATTTACAAGAAATTAAAAGCATTATTCAAGTTTACTTTGGAATTGACAATCCAATGAATCCCTTACAGAAAAGGCATCGAGCCGACGACGAAATAAACAAGCGCGAAGTCGAAGTTCTACGTGACGGCCGTTGGGAATGGATTCAATGGCGCAACGTAGCTGTTGGCGATGTAGTCAAGGTGCACAATAATAATTTCTTCCCGGCTGATTTGATTCTGTTGTCGTCGTCGGAACCGCAATCGATGTCTTTCATCGAGACCGCCAATCTCGACGGCGAAACGAATTTGAAAATACGACAAGCTCTGCCGGAGACTTCTGTCTTTTTAGATACGGCGGAATTAATGAATTTAAAAGCGAATATCCAATGCGAGGCACCGAATAGGCATCTTTACGAATTCAATGGAATTTTACGCGAGACTAATAAGCCGTGAGTTTTTTAAAAAATTACAAACGAGCATATTTCGAGATACGATAAACACCTCGTATTTTTCAGGAGTGTAGCTATAGGTCCTGATCAACTACTTCTTCGTGGTGCAATGCTACGTAATACTCGATGGGTATTTGGAGTGGTTGTTTACACGGGTCACGATACTAAGCTTATGCAAAATAACACGCACACGGCACCGCTGAAACGTTCGACTTTGGATCGGCTTATTAACACTCAGATACTCATGCTGTTCTTCATTCTACTGCTGTTGTGCCTTCTGTCCGCGATCTTTAATGTCCTCTGGACTAATGCCAATGACAAAGGACTTTGGTATCTTCGCCTTACAGGTGTGTTCGTCTCGTTAACGTTGATTTTCGTTTTCGAGGCAATGTCATTATTTGGATGAATCATTTTTTGGTTTACAGAGGACAAATCGAAAAACTTCGCCTTTAATCTACTAACTTTCATAATCTTATTCAACAATTTGATCCCGATATCCCTGCAAGTGACGTTGGAAGTTGTACGTTACATACAGGCGACTTTCATTAATATGGATATCGAGATGTATCATTCGGAATCAGACACGCCTGCCATGGCACGTACGAGTAATCTCAACGAGGAACTTGGTTTGGTTAGTTATGTATTTTCCGACAAAACGGGTACCCTCACTCGCAACGTCATGGAGTTCAAGCGATGCTCTATCGCAGGGAAAACTTACGAGTAATTAACGTTTTTTTTCCACTTATGATCATAATTAAAAGTCGTTCACAACTAACGAGACGTTTTTCGTTAAACAGCTTGCCTTCATCCACCGTGTCAAACGGCGATGCGACGTCGGTCGACTGCGAGCTGATCCAAGAGATCCTACAAGGCCGCACAAAGAATCCCGCTCAAAGTTCGAGTACAAAAAAAATCAAGCATGCGAGTATTTTGCATGAATTCATGGTGATGCTGTCGGTGTGCCACACAGTTATTCCCGAGAAAGTCGACGGCAACATAATTTATCACGCTGCGTCACCTGACGAGCGAGCACTGGTTGACGGTGCTAAAGCCTTTGGATACGTGTTCGATACCCGAACTCCTAACTCCGTTGAGATATTTGCTTTTGGCGAAAGAGAAAAGTACGAAGTGCTGCATGTGATTGAGTTCACATCTGCTAGAAAGAGAATGTCGTTAATCGTAAGGACACCGTCGGGACAAATTAAGATTTATTGCAAAGGTGCGGATTCCGTGATTTACGAAAGACTTGTTACCAAAACACCCGAAGAGGAAGGTCAGACTAGAAGATCACCAGATATCGAAGATTACCGGGAAACTACTTTACAGCATCTTGAATCGTTCGCGTCTGAAGGATTGAGAACGTTGTGCTTTGCTACCGCAGAAATTCCCGAAAATCGATATAACGTTAGTTGCCTTCGTATTGATTGTATATTTTTAGAGTGTTGCTTGATAGAGTTGCTTTTATATTCGTTGAAATACGTAGGTGCGTATGACGCTGATAAGTTGGAATAAATTTAGTAGTGGTTTTATTGACTAACGAAATTTCACAATTCTCGTTGGATTGTGCGCAAGCACTAAGTAATTGCACTCCTTTCGTTGCACTTGCAACAAATAACTAATTAACTTGCAATTATTTTGTTAAAAAAGGAGATAACACATATTTTTTAATCCGACAGTGGTGGAAAGAAATTTGGCACAAAGCAACATCCAACATAACGAACCGCGATGAGAAATGCGAAGAAGCGGCAAATTTAATTGAGACTCAATTAACGCTGTTGGGCGCAACAGCTATTGAGGATCAGCTACAGGACCAAGTACCAGAGACGATAGAAGCTCTCATTCAAGCGGATATAAACGTTTGGGTTTTGACCGGTGATAAACAGGAGACTGCCATCAATATTGGCTATTCCTGCAGACTGATTACTCAATCTATGCCTTTGATTATTATCAATGAGAGTTCCTTGGATGTATGTATTGTTTTTAACTCATACGTCTTTGTGACAATTTTTTAGTTGATGAATTCTTTGTTGTCGTCGTAGAAAACGAGAGAAGTAATAATCCAGCACTGCCTGGATTTTGGACAGGATCTTAGGTGCCAAAATGAGGTTGGGCTTGTCATCGATGGGCACAGCTTAAAATACGCGTTGTCGTGTGATCTCAGAAGAGACTTCTTAGATTTATGCACCTCGTGTAAAGTGGTCATTTGCTGTAGGGTTTCACCTATGCAGAAAGCTGAAGTGAGTAATGATATCAACGTTGTCTAAGAGTGATTTTTTTTCGAGGAGAATGGAATGTCATGTGATTGTATTGCAGGTAGTTGACTTGGTGACGAGTAACACCAAAGCTGTAACTTTGGCCATTGGAGACGGTGCGAATGACGTTGCTATGATTCAAAAAGCGCACATTGGCGTTGGTAAGTATACAGCAAGAACTTTCGTGTTTCTATCTATACGTTGATTGGATAGAGTGCAATTGATCATAATTTAATTCATTGCATTAATTATTCATTTTACAGGTATTTCCGGGGTAGAAGGATTACAAGCAGCTTGCGCCTCCGACTATTCGATTGCCCAGTTTCGATTTTTGAAGCGATTACTATTCGTTCATGGCTCGTGGAACTACAGCAGGATGTGCAAACTCATTTTGTATTCGTTTTATAAGAATATCTGCCTGTACGTGATCGAACTGTGGTTTGCCATTTATTCCGGCTGGTCCGGACAGATCCTTTTTGAGAGGTGGTCCATTGGTTTATACAATGTTGTAAGTGATTGAATGGTTTTGTTATTCGTTTGAAAGAGATTTTTTTCTTTAAAATTCATTTTTTAAAGGTATTTACGGCAGCTCCACCTCTAGCAATAGGTCTATTTGATAAAGTGTGTTCAGCGGAAACGCATTTAGCTCATCCCAGTTTGTATGCTGCGAAAAGTGCTACGGAGTCTACGTTTAGCATTAAGGTTACTATCAAATTTTTATCATAAAAAAAATTGTTGGCTTAAAAAAAAAATCAAATTTGTTACATAGGTATTCTGGGTATGGATATTCAATGCGCTGCTTCATTCGGCGTTACTCTATTGGCTCTCGTTACTAGCGGTTAAACAAGACGTCATTTGGTATAACGGCCGTGACGGTGGCTACCTCATTTTAGGAAATATTGTTTATACGGTAAATGTCACTGTTTTGTTTTTAGTTAAGAAAAAATTACGACACTTATGCACGTGATTTTGTTTGCAGTATGTAGTTGTAACTGTTTGCGCCAAGGCTGGTTTGATAACGAACTCATGGAATTGGGTGACACACTTAGCGACTTGGGGATCTATTATACTTTGGTTCCTATTCGTCTTAATTTATAGGTAAGAATAAACTTTTCAGAATTGCACGTTAATTTGTGGAAAAATTTTATTTTACATTTAATTATTTGTTTAACAGCAACTTTTGGCCAGTTTTCAATGTTGGAGCACCGATGCTCGGTAACGATAGGATGCTCTTCTCGTCACCTGTGTTCTGGCTTGGACTCATTCTCATCCCCCTCGCGGTCTTGACTTTAGACGTCACAGTCAAAGCGTATGTACCAAAGATTTGATGTATTTAAAACTCGTCAACGGCTTCATTCATATAGAATTCGTCATTTTACGCGGAAATTCTTTTATAAATTATTTGGATAACGTGATTAACGTTTATAATTTCATATACATAAATATTAATCTACTAATAGTAATTCTGTTACTGTTACTTATTAAATGAAAGTCTTTTCAAGAAGAACGAACCCTTTTAGCTGGCATACCTTAACTTTTATAGGCTAACCCATAGGGGTCCATTGATTTATTGTATGATGCTATCCCCCCGTATAGAAGCTTCGGAAGTAAGAAACGAAGTTGAATTGCTCGAGCTTTAATGTTAAAAGTAAACATAATTGCAATACTTAACATTTTTCCAATTTTACCATATTATAAAATTTTTATTTAAAATAATTAAACATTTATCTTTGCTTAAATTGAATGCTACTTACAGTGTGAAAAATACAATATGGAAATCTCCATCAGAGGCCGCGAGAGAACAAGAGATTCGTAAGTCAGGTGACCCAGGCGATATATTCCACACCCAAGACTACAGGAGCTCGTAAGTTATTCAGGGTCCATTTATTTTTCATCAGAAACAATCAGATAACTAAAAGAATCCATTACATTCGATTTGAAAAAAAAAATATAATCGGTTCAAGGGCTTCGGACGAAACAGCGGGGCTATACATGCATATATCATTCATTAACTGTGATTTTTTTTAATTACGCGACGGTTTTGCATGCGGTTATTCTGTTGCTTCTTCCTTTAATTCCTCGATCGAACTCTTACTCTCTCTCTCTTTCTCTCTCTCTCTCTCTCTCTCTCTTTATTTCTATCTCAAATTAATCGTGCATGATTTTGGGTGGTTTAAATAAGCATGCGAGAGTATAAGACTAATGAACGTAACAGGAAGTCGAGGAGGCTATGTATGAACTCGAAGCTAAGGCGGTGGATGATGCGTCGACAATTCGGTGGAAGGATCACCGCGTGGATGCTCAAAAGGTCAAGACCACCGGGATACTGTCAAGCTTAGAAACAATGGGGTACTATTTCTGATGTACATTATTGTTAATTGCTAATTACTATGAAAAATGAAGTCACGTTTGGCGTGTGATAAATTTGTTGTTGCTAGTGACACCAAATTATTAAGAAGTTTATCAAGTTTGGGGAACACATTTTAAACGAATAGAAGTTTGCGCATTGCGATAATTTCATGCAAATAATCACCAATAACAATCTCAAAGTGCCTATGTAATAAATACGATAGGAAAATGCACGCAGTTGCAAGGACAAAATAACGCATTGTTACCCAATAAATAATATTGTTATGCAGGTTTTGATGGATTTTTCACTTAAAACAAATACGATTCGCGTAAATTTGACTTTTTTTTATAAATCAACACTTTGACTATTACAAACAAATTGTACAGAGAAGTCTCAGATATACGTATCTGCCCCTTCTCCTCCCACAGGAAACAATTGCTTATTTCGTCGTGATAAACAACGTGCTAATACGCTGCTTTGTAGTGTACAAATAATGTACATTGTATAGCACCACAGACACGAGTATTCTAAGAAATCGTCGTGTTAAATGAATAATATTATTAGAACGAGCCATTTTACCAGCGCGTGTGGGTTTTTTTTTCGTCATTTAAATTTTAAATACCAACCAACGAAACTCGACCGCACGAGTACGTTCACAACTTTGTTTTCTGACACCATTTTAACCGTGAAGATATTCAGGTTTAATTGTCTATTGTTTGACATCAATAAAATACAGAGAGATCGAGAGCTATCAATCCCATCCTCTTAAAATGACCACTATGTATGATTTGCACCATCGTTATTGTTTTGTTTAATCGAGCAGTGTCATTCATGGATTATATCATTTGTTAATTAATTCGTACAGCAACTTGAATTATATACTCATCGTAGTGCGCTGGTTATTTCCCTGCCAGTTTCGTCCTTTGATATTTTTTGTGTCGTTTTGTTTTGTGCATATGTAGATGTTGTACCCGTAAAGATATTTTGGAAAGTTACACGAAGCTGCGAAGTTAGACGTGGGAGATAAGATTTATATTATTCGTGATTATTTCTAAGACACGTGTGCATCTTAGATTCACGTATGATAATGACAGCTGTTTTAGAACTATAGAATTTACATTATTGAAGTGTATCTAGACGATTTACATTATTGAAGTATATTATTCATGAGTATTTTGAAGACACGTGCGCTCTTATATTCAATATGATAATGACACTTGATTTAGAAACGTAAGATTTGCATTATTGAAGTACAGATGCTCTCTAGTAAATGACAGGTCACTGACACAATTGTTTTTCAATTTAACGCGCTTTCATGTGCAACAATTTTCGAAGAAAATTATTTGACAGTGTTGTTTGACTTTCCAGAAACTAATTTGATAGTTCAATAATACAAGTATTCTATAGACACGATTTATCTTCGTTATTATACGAGTATTGTACGCTGATACTGTCATTCACGTGTAATACATCACCTGAGTGTGAAGTGAATGAATTTCAAACAATAGCGTCCGATTGGTTCAAAGTTCACACTCACGTTACTTAATAATTTTTTTAGAGTTACAGAAAAGAATTACACTGTATTATATATTGATACCCATTATTTTAACGCAAGTCTATCTTCTTCTCTTTGTTTTTGGTTTAATTGTCGTGCAGATCCGTGCATGCCATCGCTGACATTGCGAGGTGTAAGTACCCTCCTTGTAGACAAACTATACTGAAAAAAAAAGAAACATCTATTTTTTTTTTCTTTTTCTTCTCTTAAATGTATTCACTCACAGACTCACACAACTCAGATATTCCTGCACCAAAATGTCGACGCTGGCAATTTATACAATCACTATTTATTTGGATATTACACGATATATGCACTCTACACTGAGATTTTATCACTTTCTATACATATTTGTTCGTTCCATGGTATAAACGTTTTTTCTAGGGTTTTTTTTTCAAAATCATATTTGTTTAGAAAAATTCAGCAACTATATCATAAAGCACCCTCGCAAAAAAGTTAAATTGCACGTGTAAAAACAAAAACAAAAATAAAGCAAAACCTGCTCGTGTGTGACTGTCACTTCCTATAATTTTGCGGCATGACTTGCTGTTTGTCTCTTTCTCTCGACCTAATCCTATTGCACGAGTGATATTATCCTCCCCGTGTTCGCCGTCGAAGCCTGGTTATATCCTTTCGCAGCCTCGAAACTAATGGAATGCTCTGAAACGAAAAAAAAAAAAGACAAAACAATCTCATAAAGTCTCAGCTGAAAAAAAAAACCCCGAAGAAACAAAAAAAAATCCCTGACAAATTTGCAGATTGACGGAGACAGCACGGCTATTGAAAAACGTTAAAAGTGTTTTCACCAGGCGATCGAACGCCGCGACCAGGCTTAATGTCGAGGTGGAACTCTCACGTAAGTTTTCACCTTCCCTCCCCCCTTACCTCTTCCCCCCATAAATTTTCATATCGAGTGAGTGTGTTTATAATTATGTATGTAGCGTGTCAAGAGATACACTCTTCCGTTTTTTTTTTTGACGCAAGCGAAGAAATTTTTTTAATTCTTATTGCTTTATCATGCGTGTGACAAAGGACTAAACACACGTATTTGTAATGAGATAACTAATTTGGCGTATGGTCAATAATACAATTAACCGTAGTATTATTAGCTCATAGTTGATTAGATTGATTCCTGTAAATAACAAACCTTTAGTTGAGCTTCACGTAATGCATGCTGAAACACATTTTTTTTTTCTGGTGAAGTTAAAGTTTTATGTTTTTACAGATAGATGTTGGACAGCTGATAACTGATAGATTGTTTAGCTATTGTTAAATTGTCTATCGTAAATTTTTTTTAGTATATTTTATACAAAAAAATTGATAAATTGAAAAGAAAAAAACAAAGAAAACTGTCCAACGTCTCTCAATATGCAATTTCTCACAATGCAGAAAACAAAAAATCTCTAATGAATACCTCATTTACATATGGCCCAAAAATACAGACGGTTTCGCTTTTTCGCAAGAGGAGGGCGGTACCGTATCGCAAGCAGACGTAATACGAGCTTACAACACGAATCTACCCAAACCAGGTGGGATGTAAGTTGGTCGAGTGATCAATTCACGAGCAACAGTACCATCAACACCGAGATTGCCGATTGATCACAAAAAAAAATAAATAAACAAACAAAAAGAAAAACAAAAGAGCAGCTACAAAATATTTACTTCAGTGTACATAAATGTTATACGTGTAATGATATTTCTGTCCTATCTTCTTCTCTCATACGTGTGATGTGTAACTATGAAAGTAACTTGTAAATAATTAATTATTATCGATAATTCCCGTTAGCTCGGTCTAGGAAAAAACGATATATATATATATATATATATATATACAATATATCTTCGTCGCGCTTCCTTTTCCCTGTCACAAAACTCGTGTACATATACACAATAAGCTATATCAACAAGTTATCTAGTCAGTTTTATCACTACTAAATTTTACAAGTAAACATATACATCGCACATGTACGAGGATGGAGGTGAAAAGTCAAATAATACTTGTCATCTCCAGGTCAGACCGTAAAATTTGCTCCCCCATCCTCGTATATTCCTGAACTTTTGTTTTTCCTATTTTGTATTTGTTAAAAATGTTAATTCGTTTAGTTTCCTATTGACACCAGGACGCTAGATATCACTGCTGGAACAAAACAAAATCATTATTTCTCTTTTGTCCGATAAACAAAGCTATGTGAATAAATGAAATTTTTATTAAATAACAAAACTATTTTTACTCGTTTGATTCTGGATTGACGACTACGATCACTCGAGTTGAAAGCTCCAGAAAAAGTTGTCACTTTCCTCGCGATACCTCGTTTTCAAAAGAAATTCCCAAGCGATATATTCGCTTGGATAATTATAATTGAACGCACGACTTTGGCAATTCTCCAGCCAAGCTATTAGTCGATCGACTTTTTTCGTTGGACTATCATCTTGTTTCGTAAAATCAGTTCTGTGTCCAAAGATTTTGAAATTTCTCGTTATATTTATTCTTTCTCTAAATTATCCTCGTCATCCTTGCTTTACCTTACTCCCAAAAGTCTTGTAATAACATCAGCAATACTTGGCATCAACGAGCGATTATTACTTTCAACTGTCATCCATGTTTCGTGATATTGTCTTGTTTTTACGTTCGAAAGCAGCTTACTTAGCTTCGTCATCGCCTTGTATTTTGTCCTTTGGTGTAATTTCAGGTACGCCCACGTTGCTTTTAGCCTTGTTGATAAAAACAAAGAAAACAAATATTAATTTGCACTTTTATTTTTTAGGATCACGTCTTACGATCTTCCTATGCGCGAATTAAGACATAACGAGCAGCCGTTATGTCTCGCAACAAGCTATCGAGAAGCATTTTATTGATAAAACTTGTGAAACGAGCAATGTGATATTACTAGAAAGGAAATACAAACGTACAAGATATATCGTTTGACTTGTCTCTGTTTTATTTAGAAAATCACCTGTAAACAGCCGGCGATCGCAAAGCAGCAACTATCGTACAAGCCGATTGAAAATTACCGTACTCGATACATTTCTCCGCCGTTCTTATCAATCTCGTCACAATCCTTGATCTCTCTTCAACGCGATCAACGCTCAATATTTCGCTCTCGAGCAAACACGTGATTCTGTGTGCAAAAGCAACCCAAGCGACAAAGTTTGTTGCATCGCGTGTATCGTGTCGTTGAACGAGATTTCGTATTTCGCCGATAGTGATACGCGTGAAAAGCTTGCGTTCGACGAGAGTCAATTGTCGCGAGAGAGTAGCACTCGTAATATCGCGCAAACTGATACGACAACCAAGTTTTAAATGTTTGCGAAGATCGTGGGTTGTACTACGACGATAATAACGTGCTCGTTGACGTTGATCGTCTTGCTCTTTGCGCAATTTACTCAAATGATCCCTAACGCGTCTGTACGCTTCGACGGTAGTTCTAGGCTTGTACCAATAATCCGTTGTCCAAAATAACAAGACCGTGTCTTTCGATGAGATTTGTGACGTTGCGTTGAGATTCGTAAGGGAAGCTGCGACTCGTGTTAGTTGTCGCTTAGATACCGGTAGACGTAGTTCTGCATCTTGTCGACGTACACTCGCGAGACTCTGCGTGAGACGCGATTGTAACGAAACGCGATCGCCGGGATTAATCGACCATGGGCCAAATCCACGTTGAAAATGGGAATTTGGATGGATGTTATTTTGTACGATGACGTTATTCTCGGATGACGATGACGACGTCGGTGATGCAAACTCGATATACAAAGGATGCTCGCATTTATCATTGACTTCTTCCGCGAAACGCGCCACTCGATGTAATACTTTATTTTTACGACGTGACGGTGACGATGATGCTCGAGGTGGGCCGATTAAATCGTTCCTACGTCAGAGTTTACGCGAATTATAGAACGATAGGGAATGTTTTACGTATATATGTGTTGACGTACTTGACAGTTTCGATACTTGCACTAGCGAAAACAACGGATTTCGGGGCATAGTAACGTTCGTCCCAAAGTTCTTCGTAATCCGGACCTAAATACAAATGTTTTCTCGTCCAACCGTTGCACGAGCCTCTACGTGTAGTCGTTATAGTCGTCGTTCTTTCGGTACGAGGAATTAATCGACGAACATGCACGCACCACTCGTTCCAATTTTTCATTCGACGTTCTAAACCACCTAACTCGTAATATTTTGCTCTACCGTCGTATAATCTATCGAGATGGTTTTAATTTGAAAGCGAGTAGACGTAACATTTGTAGGATAAATGTAGGAGAAAAACCTTGCTTCGAGAGTTTGTCTTTTCTTCTCGCGAAACACGCGGAGTTGTAAGTATTCTAACGGATACAACGATTTTAATTCCAAACTTTCAATACTTGGATCGACATTTTTCCCGCACCAAAATACACGATTGTCATCTCGCAGATCGTCGGACGCAACGATAAGTTTACTAGCGGTTAGTCCAAGTGCAACTTGTCGTAAACCTCGACCATCTCGCGTTGTTTCCGCGAACGGAGATTCAACGAGTAACGATTCGTTTGCTACAAGTTCATTGTATTCGGCTCGCAGTAATTTGTAAACTCTATCCATCGGTCAAACTGAGGAGAAGTAAATAAAAAAAAGATGAGGTTTATAAGTCTTAAAAAAAGAAATACGTTTATTTACACTATATTACAAGAGACTTAAGTACACATCTACGGATCGGAGATTTTTCTTCTCGAGGAACTAAGACAACCTAACGTACAACTAACCTTAAGTTTTAATGTTGAAGGTTAGAAAAAATTATTCGATAAATATATATACAGGATAAGAGCTTCTTTTCTTTCGTTTAAATCTACAATTGGATATCCTTGTCGCGATCTCACGTAAACAGATCACATTTGACATCTCGATTCATGTTACTGTGCCTTGGACAACTAAATACCTCGGAGAAAGCTTCGAGGTTTGAAACTACACCGTTGACTTTGAGCGACGGCTCGTAAACGTCGTATCTGTCGTAAACGTCGCCAATTTCACAAATTCTCTGTAAACGAACAATAAACTTTAATGTAAAATCTTTTTCGAAATCACTCTTTCACCGATGTATATACGTGTTTTATTATTTACCTCCGCGTAAGAAAGGAAGAATAATTGTCGTCCGGTCATTTTCTCAAAACCAGGTAATAAATCATCGTCCTTTTCCAGTAGTTTGTAAGCTTCGAAAGCTGCTGTTAAACCAGCCATTTTTTCGTAAATTTTGTCCACTTGTATCGTGTCTAAATCGATTATCGACGTGAGTTGTTGATCAACTTTCGATGCTGATTTCTGCAAAAATTCATTCGTTTCAATAAAAATCGTTGCATTTCGTTAAACAAAGCTGCAAATTGATCGGCAAGCTATTGACCAACTTACTTTGTAGTTGATCAGCTGGGTCGACAAGCATTTTTCTTTAACTTTATAGGCATCTATCGTGTCTTGCGACAATCCATCGGTACTTCTAGTGTAAAACTTGTTGAATTTGAAATTGTCTGCAAAGTCAGTCGAATTTGTTAGTTAAAGAAACGTCGAAAATCAACAATAACAAGAAAAAAACAGCAAATTCCTTACCCGTGAGACTAACGTAGTCGTAAAGAATGGATCCCAACATCGAACCAAAGCTTCCGTAATTTACCGCACTTGGCAATCTTGTACTGAATAACTTGTATTTGTCCTCGTTGAGGTATTCCGTGGGGAAAACTACGCGTGCGAAACGTACAGTTGTATTAGATATCGTATCTTTGTAATTTTTACGTTGTAAAAACGTTTGTCGATTACCATTGAAAAATCGGCTGTTCTTACCTATTCGATTCACGTGACTGTTCACTTCGAATTGATAGATCGAAGGAGTGAGTTTTCTAGACATCGTTGTAGGACTGTCGAAGAAACAAAACGTTTAGACGATACTTTGATGAGATTTCGACGATAAAAATCTGCACTTACTCGTAAGTGTGCGGGTGTTTGAGTCCACGTAACTCGTGAATCAACAGCCTCCTTCTGTACTTGACAATGTTGTCGAAGAAATTCGCGTGCAAATGAAGCTATAAGAACATGAAAATTACGTTAATATTCATCCACGATACGAACTCGAGTTGGAAGGAAAAACAAAGCCTCACGTTTCCATAATAATGACTGACAAAAGTCTTGTTGATCTGCCAATAAGGGTAACCAACGGTCATGTCTAAATGTCTCAACTTGTTCGCTGCTGCATTTCTCGTTTCTTTGTCCATCCATTTAACGTTAGCTAATAAATCCACAAGTGAATTTCTAATGTTGTCTATGACATCTTCGGTCTACAGAACGAAAAGAAAAGGAAACAAAAAGAAGATTGTAAAATCGGTCGTTGCATTTGAAAAATTTTATATTAACACACAATAGAGCTCGAACGAACTCGATTAACTCACGTAAATTTTATGCCAACGAGGTACGTGTCGTTTGATGTACTCGTGAGTGGCGCCGATCAGTTGGCTGTCCGATTGCTTTATGCAGAAGGTTGATCTAGACAGGGAAAAAAAAATCGACAAAACCGAATAATTATTGATTGAATGTCAACGAACGAACTTTGTCGGAATTTTCATGTTCATATACACGCACCTGTCTGGTATGTTCTCGAAGTAACGCGCTAAACTTGGACTCAAATATTTGCCAACTTGAGTGAGGAACTTGAAATGGATGAATTTTTCTACCCGAAAAAAAAAACCAAATAAGAATTAAGTTAGACGACGTAGAACGTGACTCATCGTTATCTCGTTGATAGTAATGTCGTAATCGATCAAATATTATTGTAAGGTGAGTAAAGGCACGCATTCGATATCGAATCTGATAAAAAAATAATAAAGAAAAACCCAAACAATGACTATCCACCATTAGTGAAAAGTCATCGAATCCTAATAATAAAACGACTCACCGATCGTAACAGGTGGAGTACGGTTTAAAATCTGTGCCAATTGAGTGAAATATTCAATCTTCTTAACGACGATGATATCGTGTCCCCTGACGTGCACGTCGGCTGTACCCAAGAGTATGTTGAGCACTTTTGACCAATGAATCTACACGGAAGAAGCAAACGTCGTCGTTGTGAAAGAAAAAAACAACAACAAAGAAACGAAAGGTACAATGGTGAATAAACGACCAAATAAACGAGACTTACGTTGTTGTTGTCGTCACTTTCGTCGGCCTTCAGGCTCGTTTCGTCGTTGTAAGTATTATAGATGGTTTGCCACTCGTCAATGGTCATCCGATTGCTAATCAAGGTGGTTGTGTTTTCTTCGAACATACCAACTGGCGGCAGAATCTAAATTATAGACGAAAACAGATTGATTTAACTCGGCTACCATTAAGATTCATTGACGACGATTCTCTCGCTGATGCAACACATACAACAAGAGGAAGAGATATATTTGTAAGATTGTCCGTTTACCACGTGAAGAGCGTTGTTAAAGTCAACCACGTCGTTGTAATCCGTGACGTAGGGCTCAACCGATGGATCGTTGTCGAGATTCAAATGCGACAGAATACCCGTAAAGTTTTTGTACTTGAGTAGACCGTAGACCGAGTAGAAGAATAACGGCGATGGTGGCATTATCTGTGAATTCAAAGGTTTATCAATCTATTTCCTTTTCCTCTCCTTCGATTCAATTGCTTTGATCTTTGTTATTTATTCGAAAGACAAGCGATACAGAACAAAGTAACGATGGTAAAAGGCAAATATTTAAAAGTATCAAATTGAAGTACTTTTGTAAATCTTCGGTAATTTTATCAAACGTTCGACGACAATAATTGATCGATCTAATTTGCACACGAGACTCAATGAAAAAAAAAAAAAAAATAATAAAGTAATTATCGATGGAATAAAATCAAAATTCGGTTATTCCCCCTTTTTTTTTTTTATTAAGTTAGATATTTGAGCGTCAATTAATCCACCCTAATTGGTAAAAGCTCAATAAATTAGCTGAAACTATAGTCGTTTCGCATAATCAAAGCGAACGTTAATTGAAACGATAAGCGTGACAAATGACATATTGCTTTTTGATTAAATTCGATTTGATTAATTAAAGCGAATTTTCGTTTCGAACGTCGAACCGTCGAGGAAAATTTCGATACGCCGTAAGAAAATTCAACTTTTATTTTTCGTCTTTACAGAGAAATATGTCGAACAGGAGACCAATTCAAAGTCTATAATCGTCCATATTGAAAAAAAAAATTATATATATATGTGTGTGTATAAAACGAGTCGTATTGATTTTTCTCTCAACAAGGAAATCATACGATCTGCCACTCAATCTCGTCTGACGTTCGTTAATTAAAATCGAAAAAAAAAATGACAAAACTTCGCCACTCACCGAGATAACATTGACGTCAGAGCGTTGAGGATCGCGAGCAACGTGAACGTTAAAAAAGGCATGCTCGAATCCTAGAGAAGCGTAAAATCCATCGATGCTTAACCAATTTTTTAAACCAAATTTACCATCTTCGCGAAACAACGATAATCCATTAGATAAATGTAAAAGTCGCGTGAACTCGTGCTTTGTACGATGATCGCTTTCTTCTATAAAGACAAACAAACAAACAAACATAAGGTTACAAACGGTTGACGAAGATATACAACGACGAGGGAGAAATCGATAAAAATTATTGTATTTTTAAAAAGATGGACGAAATAACAATGTTTGTTAAACTTACGTTGACGCATGCAACTGCGGTATAATTTTTTCTCCACGCCCAATGATTTACTTTCCTCCGAATCGATTGGCTGCTCCAGTATATCTGCGTACATATATTCATCAAATTGCGTCATTTAATTATGTTTTATTTTTTAACGTTTCTTTTTTTTACGTAAAAAAATTAACGAAAAGCAATTGGATGTATCGCAACGAATCATTTTTCACGTATTCGGCAAAAGAAACAAAATTTTTTTTTTGTCAATCGTTATCTCGATTCCTTGAAATGTATAATCTACTTTAGCTACTAGTACAACCGTTAATGAATTTTTGTTTCTCTTTATCTAGATCCATACTCGATACATGCCTATATACCGAGATTGTATTACACGCATTGTCAAACTTAATTTTTTTTTTATGTAACTTCCTCTTGATAATAGCACGCACGTATAA
Organism: Chouioia cunea; assembly: GCA_030064505.1. Classification (NCBI taxonomy): domain Eukaryota; kingdom Metazoa; phylum Arthropoda; class Insecta; order Hymenoptera; family Eulophidae; genus Chouioia; species Chouioia cunea. The sequence goes on along the minus strand of JAOPFQ010000006.1, from coordinate 7,486,989 downwards.
AACTTTATTATATCGCGATGACTCACGAGAGATGAAACTTTGTATAAAGAAAAAAAAAATCTCACCTTGTATTTCCTTGGTAAGAGAGCGCATTTTGGTTTGCTTCCTACCGCATGCGTAAGCGAAAAAATCATCGCAGGGTTGAAGATTTTTTTTTATCCTCTTTGAAAATAAATCACCGACGTCTTCGCATCGTGCTTTACTACAGGTAGTTTTGTAAGATAAATAATACGGTGATTCTTTAGTGCTATGTCTACTTTTGACATCCTTGTCGCTAATAATCGCGCCATTGACTAGGCAAATGACGAATAATCTAAAAAAGTTAACAAATTAAAGAAACACATTTTTTCTTTTCTATCGGGGAGGAAAAAGTATTGCGAAACGTGAAAGAGAGAGAGAGAGAGATTGTCGAGTGGTGTGAAAAGAAGGTAAAAGGTTATCGCTTTGTAATTCTTTTTTTTTCTTTTCGCATATGCGTCAATGCGAAATGTTACGACACGCAATTTGAATTGATACACTCTCGACACGTGACTTTCGTACGCGTGAATGATCGTATACCTGTCGACGAAAAAAGTTTTTCCTTTTATTTTATTTATTCGATGGGGTGTAAGTTTCTTTTATTTTTCGTACTCGATAGACGCAACGAACAAACGATCGCGAAAATGCACGCAAACGATTTGCTAATTTATATTACTTTTGTAAATCATTGATTTTTTTTTTCTTTTTTATCTCGGTAAATCTGTCGATGTATCTCGCGAGGAAATTATTTATAGGCAACTTGTGAAAGACAAAAAAAAAAAAAAAAAAGAAAAAAAGAAACGTTCCACGCGGTTCGAAATGGAATTTTTTATCTTTGCTAACGTGCGAAGAAAGGAAATTTTGTGAAAAATTTATCTGTGTGTATTATTCATGCATGAAGAATTATTTGAAAACACGTGTTTGCAATAGAACACAAAACGAATAATAAAATTCCTTCCGTAAAGATAATTCCGTGATATCCTGGTAAAAAAAGAAATAAAAAAATAAAAGAAAATCATACGGTCTTCTAAATTAGAAGAAAAAAAATTCCACGCGAGATAATGGAAAAAAAAATCGACACCCGCACACATCTTTCTCTCTTTTTTTTTTCTATAAATATATATATATATATATATATATATATATAAGTGTGTATATGTACACGCGCGTATATATATATATATATATGTATGTGTGTGTGTGTTTCTGTGTTGTATAATTAATTAAAAAAAAGCACCATAACACTCACACAATAGCCAAACGTATCATAATAATTCTTCTTGAAAATAATAGTCAATAAAAAAAACAGTGGCGCGCGCTCAAAGCGCGCTAAAAAGAAAAGATTCTTTAAATCTTCCCTTTTTTTTTTTCTTGTCTCTTGGCAAAAGGCCCACAACCTTGTCGTTCCAGTGTCGCTTTGAAGACTGAAAAGCATCTCTTGAACAAGTCGATCGCCCCGTCAACCTCTCTCTCTCTCTCTCTCTCTCTCTCTCTCTTTCTACTTCTCTCTCTCCCTTCCCTTCGCTTATGGGCTCGCGCTCGTGCGCGTGTGTTTCGCAGCTCGTTAATAATAATTGACAGGCTAATTAAAATCGTGGGAAACGCGACTTCTTTATTTCGCACCAAAAATACAAAATGATTTCGCAATTGAAGGCGTGGCAAAATCGCATTTATATTATGACGCAGCGTTTCTTTTTTTTTTTTTTTTTTTACATATTCCTCGGTTGCACTGATTCTTTTCTTCTTCTTCTTCTTCTTCTTCTTCTTCTTCTTGATCATCATCATCATCATCGTCATCTTCTTCTTCTTTTATTTGTTTTTGCCTACGTGACTTGCGTTAGATCGCGCGATACTTGTTACGTTGATGATACGTATTATATAGATGAGATGCAATCTCCATAGGCTTTTGATATGTTTCCAAGTGCGCATTATATACATATAATACAACCGAAACGATAATGATTTAACACTTCTTTTTTTTTGTATGTAAGAGTTAGGCATATTGCGCAACATTGTTCGTGTAGCTTATCGTGTTGAGATAACAATTTATCGTATTGAATGGTGAGAAGAACGAAAGAGAGAGAGAGAGAGAGAGAGAGAATTAAAAGGGGCACGAATTGCGCCGAAAGTCAATGTGATATCAATGTTATAGATGGCCTTGGTGGAGTTCATACAATGCTATAATCATGGATGCATTATTCACGTATAATGTAAACATGAACGAACAAGAATGGGTATAAAGATTCAAAAAAGAAAGATACGTTAAAAAAAAAAACACACTCACACACGCGATTTATATCTATTACTCGCGACAAGTGTTGACGTTTTTTACATTATTGCATACATAATTTTAAATGACTCACGGAACAAAATTTTCGTCAATGAACAAATCCGTTATCCAACTCGTATCTAATATCAATCGCGACTCGATTGGTTTTTAACTTTTTCTTCGTTTGCAAAATTACATTTTTTGCGTGTAATTGCAATTATTACAGGTTGATGACTGTGTTAAACGTGTACAATATCGTTAACATCGAATCGAGAAAAATTTACGGAGGGAAAAAATACTTATTACGACTATGATCTCGGAAGTTGCATCAGAAAAAGAAATATACATCTGACGTAAAGCAAAGGCTAACTTTCTCTAATCTACCCTCCCGCATACCTTTTTCTCACAATGCAGAGCGTTTCTAAAGAAAAGAAAAACAAAAAACCCAAAACTAAACGATGAAAGTTGAACAGTGGTAATCCTTGTACGCGTCGTGAGGATTTCCACGTAGCCACTAAGAGGGAACATCCGTTTGAAATCCTGCGCGATGTGACCGCCATTCAAGAAAGTCTTCACGGATTGGAATGAGTCATGTATATTTTTTGAAACTTCAACCGTTACGCGTGTACGCATAGATCGAAATAATGGTATAGTTTAATTTTTTTTTTTTTTTTTTTAGCAGGAAATTTACTAATCGTCAATTGTAAATCCGGTATCCGTCCGATGTGCGTGACGATAAGAAAAAATGCGCGGTGATAACCATTTATCTCTCGTCATTTTTTCTGTCTTTTTTTTTTGTTTTATCATTCAGTACTTGACTAAGAAACTTTAATCGATAGTTTAGGTTCAAACGAAAGTTAATTCGTACGAGTTGAGAAACGAAAGAACGAATGATACAACGTGCATAATAATAAATCCTTGCACGTGAGGATTTGCACGTAGTAACTTTCTTGTACGATCACCAACAATACGTTGCGGGATACCAAAAAGTAGGAGAACGTTACTTCTGCAACACTTGAGAATATTCTCCCTGACCGCACGAAACTTTGCGTATAATATACGATGCTTTACACAGCAGCAGGTCCGCGATGACTCATCTTGTAGAGGTGTGTCCCATCTCTCTTGTAAGATTTATGACGGCAAACGAACGGATGGATAATTGAGTGGCTAATCCTAAGAATCATAAATTTTATGACGTACGGCACGAGTCAACTCTTTTCTTTTAAAGTTAGTCGTGCTTTATTGTCGTTTGATTTTTTCTTTTCTTTTTTCTTTCTTTTTTTTTGACGTGCGCCAAATTGATTTTTTTTGTTTACGCGATTGTCATTCGCCGTAGCGGTAGCTTCGCTTTGTTGGTGTAGAGTTGAAGAAAATTCGTCGTTCAAACTTGCGTTGTATACCTATACTTTGTAGGTATACAAGTTACAATTAAGGAGTTTAGACGGAAATATAGTCGGGGTGCACGTACGGGTTGCACTGATAACAAATTCGTATCGAACGTATTCGATGCGGAGTTTAATGAAAATAAAATTTAAAAAAAACAACAACAACAACAACAATGATTCATTTTCGTCCTACGCATCATTCTCTTTTCTGCGTAGAGAGCAAGGTGGCAGCCAGTGACCAAGATAAATTAACGATCTAAAAAACAAAACGAGAAAAAGAAGGTAAATAATCAACGGTTAAAAACAAGAAAAGAAGAGTAGTTTGACGTTACCGTTGTAAAATTAGCCAAAGAGAGCAACATTCCACCAATGCGTAACTGATCGGTTTTCGAAGTTCTGCTCATGATCGTGAGTAAAATTTTGCGTGCTTTAATCGACATTGAATACCATTTGACGTAACATCTAAATATTAAAAATGACAATCGTTTAAAAGGAAACAAAGACGTTATTCGACATCGAAATAATTTGCCTTACGTTGTCGTGAAAACTTTATTCGAATATTCGATTATTTGTTCACCTCCATAGTTTAAGAAGAACAAATGTTCCAAAGCCGTTAGCAATACAAAGATTACTCGAAAAACGAGAAAACCATTCTGGATGATAACGCGAAACTAAAATTAACAAACGAAACAACGGATAAATCAAAGTGTTTGGGATAAATTGAGACGGTAGTGATCGATCGCTGCTAAACGTACTTCAAACATTTGGAGCGCTAAAATGAACGCGAAACAGATTTGCGCAGAGTAACAGGCTCGATTGAATATCTTGCTGATGAGAATAGTACACCTGAAACGTGCGTTAAGGTAACAAGTAAAAAAGCGCGGATAATTCGTTGATTAATAAGTACACGTACTCGATAGCCTTGGTATGTTTCTGTACTATTTCTTTTAATACAGGGATAATGACGTTATCGTCAACGATCGACGTCGAATCTCCAACTTGTTCTATCAAATCTAATATTCTGTGTCTACGATCAAAACGCATTAATACAGTTTAAAAAGCAGATTACGATACTTGACAATCACGTTGTTACATACTCCACGATAGCGTACATCCCACAAGTATACTTGGTGACGGTCATGTACAAGTTGATCTTTGTTACGTAAAATGGAGCGTAATAAACGATCATAAAGCAGATATGGAGAAACAGTTGTAAAATACGATGATCCTCGTCGATGATCCAATTGTTCGCGTAGTAGGGAAAAACGTTGGTCAGGTTTTTCGCGATATTTTTATCCAACAGCATGGGCACAAAAGTCGACGCGACGAAAAATAAATACGACGTGGATTCGCTTACTGAAAAATATCACGTGCACTCGCATCGACGTTTTTTTTTACGCGTTAACCTGTATTTTATTACGATAGTTACCCAGATACAACAACGTTAAATTTCCACTCCGACGAAAAAATCTCTCGTGTATTGCAATCTCTTTGGCATTAATACCTTGCGCATTTTTCGTCATTTGATCGTGTAATATTTTCCAATAATCCTCGTCCATGTATAAAAACGTACGTGTAATGAGACATACGAAAACGAGGGTGATACCATCGATGGTCTCGTAAATTAGACGTACGTCGGTACTGAAATCTTCGAATAATCCAAGGACCTTGAGATTTTTTTTTTTTTTTTTTTTTTTCGTTAACTTGGTTGTTTATAGCGTGTAAAAAATGTATTTGGAATAATTCATACCAATGGTGCTATGTTGAATATCGTCGATAGGGCAAAGATAACATAGAGAAAACGCTTTGTGGATATCGATTGACTAGGCCAAAGTCCATAAGGTATCAGCAACAATTTGTGCAAGAGGTCGTGTGATATTTTACAGTTATTTTTAGCGAAATCGCGAAACAGCGCAAAGAGCTTTCGAAAGTTCATGGTTACGTTCGAGAGAAAATTAGTCGACACACCGACTGTCTCGTCCAACGACTAAAATTGTTGCTTCTAATTTTGATAAGTAATTCGAATTTCTCCTTCGTTGCGTCGTTACAACTTTGACCTACCCAATTGATGGAGTAAACAAAGAAAACTCGTAAAAGATTCATTAAATTGACGAGGGAAATAATATTTCTTTGGAAAATTTTTTATTGTAACCAAACGTTGTTTGATATTTCGTTACAGTGCTATAAATTTTTATTTATTGGCGATAGTTTAACGTAAATAGGTTTGTTTGGACGTAGAACTAAGTCTGCTAAAAGTGATAATTTTTGGGATTCGCTGACCGGTTCCACGTGGAAACGATAAATTAACATACCGAGAAAAGTTTTCATCTCGAGCATCGCAAATTTTTGACCTGTAAATCATAATTGTCGTTATGCTCAAATGACACGTAAGTACGATTTTATCGTGAAATTTACCAATGCAGTTGCGTGGGCCAGCACTGAACGGGATGTACGAATACGGATGTCTTCCTTTGATATTTTCCGGTAAAAATCTGTCGGGATCGAATTTTTCGGGATTCGGCCAAAATTCCGGCACTCGATGAACCGAGTAAGTGGGTACCTTTATCATAGCACCTTTAGGTACCAAATAATTTGCTGAAAAAAAAAACAAGCTATTAAACGAACTCTTCGTAACTTTACACCACTTCGATAACTTACTCAACTGTAAATCTTCCGTGACATTGCGCGATATAAATGGAACAATTGGATAGAGTCGCATGCTTTCTTTCAAGCACATTTCAACATAATGGAAACGTCGAAGATCCGACATTTCTAATCGTCCTCCATTACGATCCAACACTTGGCTGACTTCGTTTCTTATTCGTATCTACGAGATAACAATAATTACATCGACAATAATGTAATAAACACGCGATAAAACAAACGCTCACTTGCGCATCTTTGTGTTCGGCAATCAATAATATTGCATAACTCAAAGTTAGAGATGTTGTATCGTGTCCCTTGAAGAACAAACATTGGAAAATCCGTTAAAATGTAAATCGTCATCTCGCGTATTCACTCACTTCGAACGCAAAGGTAGCGACTTCCTCTTGTATTCCTTCGTCGTCTATTCGTCCATTTTTTTGTTCCGCTATCAATAAATCAAGCATGGCCAAACGTTTTTTGCGAGCTGAAACAAGAAAAGTGCGTTCATTGAACATTTTTGCACGTTATAGATCCAATCAAGTGTTCTTACATCCGTAGTACGCGTCGTCGGTTGATACGTCGAAAGATTCATCCTCTTTAAATTCGTTTAAAAATTGATCATCCGTTTTCTCGTGATACTCTTTCCTTTCTTTGATAATCTAAATAAAACAAAACAACATTTTACAGTTTGATCTCGTAGCTCGTCCAAAGTCGTTGTATCGAGAGTATAGATCCAAGTGTTTCTTGTTGCTTAACTTTTTTTGTAAATTCATGTAAAGTGTTCAGCGACTTTTTATACTTTTGACCTCGTAACGTCAGACGAAACACCGACTCTGGTGCGTAAAGAGGATTGACGATTCTGGTAGAAAAAAAAAACAAAAAAATATCGTATTTACAACTATTACGGTATAACGAGTGCCTTCTAACGTCGATGTAATTACCGATAAACAGTGCACGCGCCCATATGATGTATTGCTTGGCGGTACTGTTTTGGAAATTCCGCATCCGTAAGTTTGACGCCCATAATGGTTTCTGCGAAAAAAAGTGACAATGTTCTCGTTACGTTGTATTTGTTCGAAAATATAAACTCTTTGATATATTTTTTTTTTAATTACCACATATCAGATCCAGAGTAAAGTCGGATAATAATTTTGTAATGTTACAAACAGCTTCGTCACTTGACTTGAGAGTATTCGTTGTTTTTTCTACATGTTCGAATATACTCGCGTAGTACTTATGCAAAATGTTGAAGTGAAATGCCGGTGACAACATTTTCCGACGCTGTTGCCATTTAACTCCTTTTTTAACAATAAACATTTTTTTGTCGTCGATAAAACGTTTCTTGTCTTTTTTTTTTATAAGTTATGACGTTCTTACCGTGACTAGTCAACAAACCGGTACCTAACCACGCGTTAAGTGGATAATAGAAAAAACTCTTTTCCGTGTGCTTCGTACTTGTAAAAAGTATCTGTACGAAAGATAATTAATGTACGAGTGTGCGTTTAAAAAAAAGTATTTCAAGTATTAATTGAATTCATACTTGAATGTCGTCCGGATGAAGAATATTTACGATGGCTTTATGCGCCAGCCATAATCCATACGTTGGGTAGTACTTTGCATCCCATACTCTTAAAGTTTCGAATATTTGTTCTGGCAAACATACGATTAAAACAAATTGATCGTTTTTCATTTCGCGATAGAAAGTTAAATGGTTATTTTGGGCAAATTTTTTTTTTTTTTTTTACAACGAATAAAGTTTGCCCTGGTCGCGTTTACCTGACGTCGTCAACATTTGTGGAACGTGACCTAATATTGGCCACGTCGGTGGTCCAGGCATTTGATTCACGTATCTCGTAATTCGACGATACTTCGTTAAATACTCGAATACGAAAAAAATAACAAAAACGAACAACGATAGAATTTGAATAAACATGGTAACGTCAATTGTAGTGTATAAAGCCCGAACGTTGTTCGGCTACTACCAAAAATTGAAGAAGGAAACAACGACGTACGTTTTGCGTGAAAGTAAATCTTCAAGGACACCGAGGATTCGTTTGAAACTGGGACAACCAGTCCGACACGACGATTCGTTTACGCGGGAATTTACAAGTTGATTTTCGAAATGGATAGATACGCGTCTCGTTCGTTAATTATACAGCAGACGTTTCGCGCGTTGGAATCTTCAGTGAAGTCAGAGTGAAAAGATAAAAATAGCAAAATCATCGTTCTACTCAATGAAGTTTCGACGAAAAATAATTATCTTGCGATCTGTTTGGAAAGGAAAAATATAAGAGCGATTTTACATAATCTTGTTCGATTGTATACTTTGTGTCGTGTGGTTTATTAGATAACGATAATAACGATACAGAGACGAGATAAAAATAACTAATTGCGAGATATAAATAGCTTTCGAGACAACGACTCGTCTTACAAATTTGATAATGTCCTTGATACTACACACACGGTAGAGTTAACGAGAAAAAACAAAAGATATCGTCACTTTTTAATTGGCGTTAACTTAACGCGAATAGGTTCGGTTGTACGCAAAACCAAATCCGCTAAGAACGATAATCGCTGAGATTTGACGATTGGCTCCACGTAGAAATTGTATATTAACAAACTGAGAAAAGTTTTCATCTCGAGCATCGCAAATTTTTGACCTGTCAATTATAATTGTCGTTAGGTTCAAACGAAACGTAGGTACGGTTTGATCGTGAAATTTACCGATACAATTGCGTGGACCAGCACTGAACGGGATGTACGAATACGGATGTCTTCCTTTGATATTTTCCGGTAAAAATCTGTCGGGATCGAATTTTTCGGGATTCGGCCAAAACTCTGGTGTTCGGTGTACCGTATAAGAGTGTACCGATATCATGGTACCTTTAGGTATCAAATAATTCGCTGAAAAAAAGAAAGAGACGTTCGTTTGGTGACTCGTCGTTGTAACCTTCGTGTTAATGAACAACTTACTCAATTGCAAGTCTTCCGTAACATCTCGCGATATGATTGGAACAATCGGATAGAGTCGCATGCTTTCTTTCAAACACATTTCGAGATAAATAAAACGTTGAACGTCCGACATTTCTAATCGTCCTCCATTGCGATCTAAAACTTGACTGACTTCGTTGCGTATTCGCGTCTGCGATATAACAATATTTTTCCGATGATAACGATTGGTAAAATCTCTTTGAGCTTTGGTTAAATAACAATGCAGATCGTAGAGCAATTAATAGACGATAACGTTTAAACTCACTTGTATATCTTTGTGTTGAGCGATCAAAAATATCGCATAACTCAAAGTAAGAGACGAAGTATCGTGGCCCTTGATGGATAAACGTTTCTCGTAAATTATACTTATTTACACGTCAACGTGTAATCAGTATTTGTACTCACCGCGAAAGTAAAAGTATCGACTTCTTCGTGTACCCCTTGATCGTCTATCCGTCTTTCCGTTTGTTCCGCTATCAACAAATCAAGCATAGCCAGACGTTTTTTGCGAGCTGAAACACAAAGTGAGGGTGCGGTCAATATCTCGACGCGTTGTACTTTCTAAGGAATTTTCCTACATCCGCAGTACACGTCGTCGGTTGATACACGTGTCGATTTGTTCTCCTTGAATTCCTCCAAAAATCGATTGTTTGTTTTCTCGTGATACTCTTTTCTTTCCTTTAAAATCTGATGAAAAAAAAGAAAACGAATGAAAAACGATTGCAGTTTGCTCTCGTATCGCGTCAAAGTTCGTCAAAACTTAACTTTTTTTGTGAAATCGTGTAAAATATTTAAAGATTTCTTATACTTTTGACCTCGATGCGTCAGACGAAACACCGATTCTGGTGCAAACCAAGGATTAGTGATTCTGTTAAAAAATAAAAAAAAAACGTTACGATTGGTTATTCGAATGTACAGTTGTCGTGTCCTGTTTGTTGGACGTGAATTCAATACCGGAAAACCGTGCAAACACCTATGTAATGTATTGCGTCGCGATACTTTTCCGAAAATTCTTCGTCTGCGGTCAATTTGACACCCATGGCAGTTTCTAAAGAGAAAGAGTTGAATCGTGAAAATAATTTCGCACAGCGATGCCGAATTGATCGCGTAAAAAAGTGAACGAGACAATTCGAGATTGATCGATTACCACAGATAACATCCAGAGTGAATTCGGATACCAATTTGGAGATATTACAAACGGTTTGTCCACTCGATTTGAGATTATTCATTGTCTCTTCTCCGCATTCAACCATACTATCAAAGTATTGTCGCAAAATGTTGAAATGAAACGCCGGTGTTAACATTTTACGTCGTTGCTGCCATTTGGTTCCTTTTTTTACGACAATCATCCGTTTACGATTATTCGAAAACAAAAACAAGAAAAAAATGACCAAGATCCTTACCATAACTTGTCAACAAACCAGTACCTAGCCACGCAAGAAGCGGTTGATAGAAAAAACTTTTTTGCACGTGCTTTGTACTTGTAAAAAGTTTCTGCATAAAACGTATAAGTATTTATTAGTTTAGAGATGCCATTTTCATTATTCATGCGAGAAAAGAAAACGTTTCGAATTCATACTTCGATGTCATCCGGGTGAAGGATAACTATGATAGCTTTATGCGTAGTCCATACTCTGTATATTGGATAGTACTTGATATCCCAGGACCTTAAAATTTCCCATAGTTTTTCTAGGCTCGGTAAAATATACGTCAATGCGACGATCTTTATTGAACTTTCATGTATTTGATCAAAGTTATGAGTTTCTCCCGTTACCTGTGCTCGTAAACAGTCTTGGAATATTGCCTAGTATTGGCCACGTCGGAGGTCCTGGAATTTGATTAACGAACTCACCAATTTTACGGTACTTTGTAAAATATTCAAAAGCGCACAGAACAACGATAAACAACAACGAAACGTCGATAATCATCGTTGTGTAATCAAACATCTCCCACGAGTGTCGAAGTGCAAAGCTCTAACGTCGTCGAGCGACTAGCCGAAAAATGCAGAAAAACCATTTTTCTCGCACGTTCGTCGTATGCTAAAGTCAACTACTCTCCTTCGGCTCGTAAAATTTCTCGTTTCGTCGACAAAAAAAAAAGAGACGAAAAAATACAAAGAAAATTCATTGTGCGTTCGTTGTTGGAAAACTAATATTTCCAAATAAATAAGCAAACGTTCGAGTGAGAATTTCCACGCGCGATCGTTGTCGATTGAATAAAGTAAAAAATATATTATTTTCGACTGTCTAAAACTAGGTGAACGTCGTTTGTTCGAATTTACTTGGATTAACTCGACCGTTTAAACGAAACGCTCGATCGTTTGGTTTCCAAGGACAACCAAGTATCGAAACATCGCTTCAATTTTCCAAGACACGTTTACGTTTGAGTACAGTTATATTTTTTCATATTTGGTTGTTGTTGATTATTCGCGTTAGACGCGTATTCGAGTAAATATTTGACATTGAACAAACTTTTACTAGAATCTTACGATACGTGAAACTACGTGATTTTTCTCATCGCAATTTTGCGATAAAACTATCGTTGTAGCATTTCTACGAGTTATTGTATTCTTTGGTACTTTAGAGTCGATCCTGTCTCTTACAGATGGCTAGTGTGCGTAAGATAGCACAGAGAGTAACTCGAGTGGTGTTGTTCATCGAGAGGAGCTTGCAATTACCTTTAACGCTTAGTTTTGCGAGTAATTTTATAATTGTCCAAATGTAGATTGTCTGTCTCGATGTTTGGCAACGTTTTCCACGCGCTCGAATCAACGAGTAATCGATACAAATCTACGTCCATTCCAAGTATGTATCGTGGTATAATAGATTCGCGTACGTTGCCAGTCTGAGCGTTAAACACACGCGCACACGTGGAATACGGACGATCGTTTAGGTATTTAAATTGATCTATTTTTTCACGGAAGATATCGATGATATTTTAGGCGCTTTGCTCAGACAAGTAATAGATTGAAGAATGTAACGAACGTTGTAGCAAAGCATAGAAAAGCTATCGAGTAATGCAATTTTTTCCCTTGTATCGCAACTTTCGTCGCTATAACATACCTCTATTTTAAAAGTGCACACTTTATCAAGCATGCGTTTGGTAAAATTTGTTGTTTCGTACAAATCGGAGTATCGATACGCTTGGCGATATTGATCTTTGATCTTTGGCTTAGTTTCGATATCAAAAGTACTCACTTGACTACGGTGATGAACGGATAATTGCATTTTCAAACGTACAATATACATCGATATTTGTAACAATGGTTTTTTTTTCTCGAATATTTTGTGAATTGGTATTTAACGTCGCTAGAACGTATACCGAAAAGTTCGAAAGGCTATTGAATCGCGCGATGACACTACGACTCTATCTATGCGGAATTTCCCGAGGGTAATCGGGTATTTCGACCGATTTGTTGAATATATTTGACGGTTACGCGATTCGTTTACTTAAACGCATCGCTTCTTTACCTTACGTACGTTGCTTACGACAATTTTCAAACGATACAACGTAAGGATTCGAGCAATTGTAACGCTCGTGTCTCGGTATCGTTGGATAATACTTGTTGTATTTCATAGTGAACGTTTGTTTTCAAACAGAACGTACTACTACGTTCTCGAGATTGATATTTCTTGAATTCGTACATTTTCTTACGTACTAACTCTAGTCAAGTAATCAAAACAAATATACGAACATTTATTTTTTAATACTCGTTCGATTGGATTTTAGAAATTAATCAATTATTCACCCAAGTTAATCGACGGGGGCACAGTTTACGATTGTTTTTTTGTTCTTTTGATTGACGTTGGCTTTTAAACAACAATCAGGGAGTCTATTTCCATTTGCGTCAATGTCACGTGTATATCATTTTGATTAACTTTGCCATTTAATAAAATTGTTCGATTGACGAGCTTGATTGTTTTTGAAGATGATCAAGTGTCTAAATGTTGGAAACAAAGTCAAATTGAATATTGTTTTGAGCACGCTCGGTTGGTCTCGTTGATAATTTGTCGAAAGATATGCATTCGAGTGAACATCTGAAGCTAAATCAATTTTTGTTAGAATGTTTCGGTATTTGGCCACATCAATCAAAGATTGCAAAATGTCGAAATTATTTGATATTCGCTACGTGCAGTTTGTCTCTTATACTACCTTTGGTATATCTATCGTTTATTTTCACTGTCCACGCATGAATTATAACAAAATGTCGTTACCAAACAAACAAACCGTAGTTTCAAGGATTGCTGGAGATGTCGAGTAAAAACGTTATTTTGTTCTTTGGCACGATTGTGGCAATAATGTACCTCGTAGGTGGTTTGTATCTAGCGACAACGCTGTATATCTATCCGTATCATTTGACGAGAATCTTCGAACAAATGGAAAGTGACTTGAATGGAATTATTCACGAAGAAGATCTTACGACTATGAACGAATTTTCTCAACGAGCAAAATCGTTCATTTTACGTTTTATAGGTATGAATAATGACAATTGACAACTACTCAAGTTCACAAGAGAAACGATAACTACTGTGAAAATAATCGTGTTTCAGGAATGTCCTTTGCTACTAGCCTTATGTACACGATATTCAACTACTTACCTATGGTATTTCGCAACGCGCAAACTTATTCAGCGATGTTTTCCAATTATTCGAATCAATGGATAATCAACGAAAACGTACATAAATTACAAAAAATTGTTCATTTCAATTTGGTAGTATTTTACACGTCGTTGATGTACATTACGAGCTTGGGTGTTTACATGTCGACCGTTGAACACGCTTGTGGAATGTACACGATCGTTAGGTATTGTATTTGATCGTATTTTTATTCGAGCGAGTGTATAATCGACTTAATATTACGTAGCAATAGACTGAAGAAAGTGACGAGAGTCGCAAGGATCGTTTCGTGTAACCTGACGAACGATAACGACCATGTCGGTACCGAGTTGATAAACATCGTGGCAAAACATAGAAAAGCTATCAAGTCAAAGTCTTTCGTTTGTTTTCATTTTGTTAACAATAACGAAAATTACAACGATATAATTTTACTTTTCAGAAGTGCATATCTTATCAACGAAGCTTTTGGCAAACTCTTCTATCTTATACAAATAGGAGAAATGATATGTATGGCTATTTTCATTTTTGCCCTTCAATATAGTATCAATTCAAAGAGTACTCATTTGGTTTTACGTGTAATATCTTGGGGAATGGTTTTTATGTTATACACCTTTTGTTTGCATTATGGTGGTGAGCAAATTATCGATTTTTCAAACAGAGTTTTCATCGCCACGTAAGAATAATCGTCGTATCGAAGAATTTCTCGAAATTTTATCAAAGAAATATTACATACGACCCCTTCCTCTTCTCGCATCTTTTTTTTTTCTTAGATATTTTGCAAATTGGCATTTGATGTCGTTAGAAGCGAGGAAAAAGTTAACGATGATCATCGTGAGAAGCTGTCAAGGCGATAAACTTAACAGTGCTACCATAACTCTATCTTTGGAGAATTTCTCGAGGGTATGTTTATACATTTTTTAACAATTTCGTATTTATTGACTGAATATATTTCGCAGATTATGTACATTTCTTGGTCGATGGCAGCTACGTTGTTATCTATACAAAAGGATGTATAATTGATTTTATTCTTCGATTCGAGTAAACATCAAGCGTATACAACAACGTAAATAATCGTTGAACCAATTTTGGGAAAACACGAGACAGAAATTGTTGTTGTTTTTTGTGGTCAAATTCTTCTTTTAACAATAAAAATACGACTATATCGTCAACGAAACTTTTGAGAAAAATATTAAATAATTGAAAATCGATGACGAGCAGCAACGAGAACGGTCGATATTATTTGCCAAGTACGATTACATTCGTGTTTATCTAATCTCGCGTGCCTTTCCACTTTAACGCTTGCAACGAGGTATTACTTTCAACTCAACGTTTTGATAATCAAAGTGTTGCCTCTTCTTCTTTTTTTTTTTTCTAGTTCAAATTTATAAATACAATTATTTGAAGGAATAAATAATACGAAATATAGTATTTTTCTGTTGTTTTTACTTGTATTCTCCTCTATACACATTGTATTAAAAATAGTTTATTTCAGGTACATCATAAATCGTTTAGCAAAGGTCTCACTAGATTGTTGTACTACAAAAGATGAACTTTTATTCGTTCTTATTTCAATGCGTCAACGACAACAAAATAATATTAATAATCACTTGCTTGGTTGTTTAACGGCAATACTGCTTAATAGTTCGTCTTTACAGGCCGAGCTCAATTGTTTAAATTCGACTTTGGCAACAAATTCACTCAAACGATTTAATACCAACTCGGTAACTTGTTTTTTTAAAAGCGTTGTACGAAACGTCGTTGCCAATTCCAAAAGACGCAATGCGTTGTCGTTATTCAAATTTGAGCAAAGTGTTTTTTCGCAAAGTATTTTTAATTTTTCAATGGAATATCTATCGGCTGCCACAAGAAGATCTCCAGCAATATCGTCGAGATGATGAATTTTAGCCGTATAGATGTATCGAAACATTTCTTTCATGATCTCGTATTTAATACCATTTACTTCGTACACGTGCTCTTTTGACGCGTTTGCTTCTTTTAATTCTTGCTCGAACGTCGCTTGAAAAATTGGACTCATACTCGCGAGAATAACTTTGTGAAGATGCATTCTTTTTTTCTCGACAATTATCGTTACGTCACTGAAATCACCACTTTCGAATGATTTTTCAAAATAACTCAACATCTTTGCACTGTGATCTTCGATAATTTCGTCTTCGTCGTAATCACTTTCGTCGTCGTCGTCGTCGTCGTTGTCAACGTCGTCGTCTTGGTCGTTCTCGTTACTTTCGTTTTGTTCGTTAATCGACGACACGACACTCGTTGAAAATATAGAACACGATACAATCAGCCTATCGTTCTTCAAAATACATTTGGTCACATCGGCAAGTAATTGCTTTTGTACAAATTTTGGCCAGCCCCAATCTTGAAGCGATCGAAAGGTACGTTTTTCTTGAGTGCACTGTTTAAAAACTTCGCTATCCAAATCGTTAACGATCGAAAAAGAGAAAGTTGTGGATACTTTTATTTTGTCCATCGACTGTAAATAAGCAGAGATGTGATCTTTGCTGTCTTTGTTATATCCATTAGGGTATAATTTTAATCGCCATTGTAGGCTTTTATTATTGGAATGCGAAGTGGCAAATATTGGTGAACATATTGGCTTTCCCATACCAATGTTGATGCTACTGAAATTTTTTATTTCCCATCTGTATTTCGTTTCCAACGATGTTATCTCGCCAACGATTAACTCTTCGCTCATTTTCGATGATTGATTTGATCGACGCACAGATTTTCGAACGATTCCACGACTTATTTGTCATCGAATAGCGTAATTTCTAAATTTTCCGAACGTTAGCCATTTTTTGGAATACATCAACACGGAAAAGAGGAGAATATACGCGAGAGGTATAATACACCTGTACAACTGACGGCAGTTCGTGAATGACTAGATCACGCGCGTTTATCTTATCTTCTTACTTTCGATTTAGCAACTGTGGACACTGTGAGTAATAATTTTTTTTTTTTTTGGGAGTAATCACGCCGTACTTACCGAAAACGAAAAATATAGGTCAACGTACATTGTACGTGCACAGTACGACGATAATAGACGGATTTTCGAACGGAACGATTGTATCGATGTTGTTTTATGAATACTATGCATGAGATATTTGTGGCTCAACTATCGTCTTTGAGATATCAAAGATTAGAACAACGTTTATTTATAGATTCTTAGGATAATTGGATTTGTAAGTAAACGGTATACGTTAACAATACAAAGATCGAGTGTTTTCTTGTTTGATATTAAGGGAAAGAGAACAAGTGTTGTTATGTATATTTATTTGAGTAATTGTACATGCATAATACACTAAAGAGTATTCGATTTGGATAAAATAGCAGACGTGTTCGAGAATAGAAACAAACGTAATATTCACATTGTCGATAAATTCTTTTCAATTTGATCTCCGATTATTTTTAAAAAGTTATTTTGTTCTTCGGGACTTAAAATAATTTGTCTTTTTTCACAAGCTTCGTCGAATCTTTTGACGATAAATTCCGTCACTGCAGTTGTAACATCCGTTAAATTATATTGTAAAGCAAATTTCAAACGATGCATCGAATTGGTTCGATTGATATCGGTACAAAGAGCTTTTATACAAAGTTCTTTAAGTCCAATAATGTTAAAGGTATAAGAAGCCAAGTACAAATCAGTGACGATATGTTGAATATTTTTAACTTTTCTCGTATAAACGTATCGAAATACCTCCTTCATGACTCTGTACCTGATTGTCGTGTTAATTTTTACCGTTTTCGTTTTTTGCGGATCGTGTCCACAGAAAATATTGCTGAATAATTGACACTGGCTGCCTAAGACAACTTTGTGTAATTTGTATCGTCTGTTACGAACGACCACTGTAACGTCGCTAAATTTGCCAGTACGAAATAGTTTATCGAAATGTCTACGCATCTTTTTGTCGTCGTCTTCGTAAATCATTTTTGTTATACAATTACCACCGATATCCAACGAATAAATACAACAACGCAACGTTAAAGTGTCGTTTAACAATTCCATTCTATTACCGTCCAGAAGAAACACTCTTTTCCAGTAATTACGCCAACCCGACGAAGCTTCGTGTTTCATTAATTTTCGAATCGTTGTTTTTCGACTGTAAATTTCTATGTCGTTATTGTCGATCAAAGAAATGGAAAACATCGCTTCTACTTCGATTCCACTTAAATTTTGCAACATGATCGTTAAGCAATTGGCCACTTCGATGTTGTAACCTTTCGGATAGAACAACAAACGCCATTGTAACGTTCGTCCACTTTTCGAATGATCCATCGTAAATATCGGCGAGTTGAGAAGCGTTCCAATTTGAGTGTGAATCGAGCTGAAATCTTTGATTACCCATTTGAATATTGTTCCTACGTCTTTTACTTTTCCCACTGGCGTTGTTAAATTCTCCGTTCGTCTATCGATCGTGTCAATCTGTTCGTTTGCTTCCATTTTTTTTTTTTTTTTTTTTGTAAGCGTATACACGAACACACGGGCGTACACAGCAAAGAGAGATAGAGAGAGAGAGAGAAAGAGAGAGAGAGAGAGAGAGAGAAAGAAAGAGAAAGAGAAAGAGAGAGAGACAGACACGCGCGCGCGCACGTACAATCGTCAGCGATTAGATACAAATAAATCGTTGTTACATCCGACGTATGCGCGTTGACGTTAACGCCACTGTAACCAAGTCCGTTCTAAACAAATCAACAAACGACCGCTAATAGCTTGGACAACGTTCGGTCAATTACTATAGGTGTAATTAGTATAAGACGTTATTAGTATAACACGATAGAATTAGTGTATACACCGACATTTGTAGTCAACGATAAACTTGGAGGAGTAATAAAACAAAAGAAAATAATACTTTGTTGTTTCTACGTTATTCGTTGTTAAAAATGTACAACTATAATAACAATGGGGCGGAATTGGGGGTGGGGGAGGGGGGGGGGGAGATACTTTGAAATAGTATAAAAAACTCAATAAAACGTTGGCGTACACTAGGACAAAGTACATAATGACAACAATTCGAGAATACAATCATCGATCGTATCCTCTTTCGACGACAACGAAACATTGACATTTCGTCATTGACAACCGTACGAAACAGAGTCGGTATGTTGTCGTTGCGAGCGATGTCGCAATTTTTCATCGACTATTTGCAATTAACGTCGATAATAAATCAAATCGACGCGCAACAAGTAGTCGTAATACGTAACGAAAAATACGAGACGATATTTGAACGACAACTAGCCAAGTGGATACCTACTTGGCAAGTAAGTTTGAGCAACGTGACGTTGAAATTAAATCAATCGTCGGCGCTTTTCGTTTGGATAAACGATCCATGGATATCGATTGAAATTGAACGACAACGAATACATCAATTAAGGCAAATGTCCATCGATACTTTTAGATCGAAATTTTTGATTATTCAAACAAACGATAACGAACGAAACGAGATGACACTTCGATTTGCTTGGCAAGAGCTTTTACTCGACGTAACGATATTCGATTGGCAACACGTTCATTATTACAATCCTTTTTCCGATAAATATTTTCGTATACGCTATAATACTTCTACGCGTTTGTTTCCCAATAAAATGACAAATCTACACAAGTACCAATTGAAAGTTGGAGTATTGGATTACCCACCGTACTCGACCGTCAAATACAAAGGTAACGGAAGTTTCGAGTACAAATTCGTTTTCGGTGAATTACTCAAGAGTCTCAGTACCACGGCAAATTTTAAAATCAAGCCAGATATCGTGAAATTAGCTGGTTATGGTGTACTGAAGAACGACGGTACTGCAACAGGTTTGATCGGTAAAGTCATGAAAGGAGAACTCGATTTTGTGGCATTTGGAGCTTTTCTATTCTATTCGCCGTTCAATTCAGCGGTTTGTTCAATAATACTCCGTTACTCGTGCACTCGTCGTCTTGTCAATTATCAATTGATTTTTTTTTCAACAATAGGCTGATCGAACAACCTACATCAACGTCGACGAAGGATGTCCCGTCGTACCGCTCATCTTATCGAATAAAACTCATCTATTTTTAGCCGAAAGCGTTCAAGCGTCCATTGTAACCATTGTCGTCCTCGTTGTTGTCGTTTATTTATTTTCGCTGTTACTCCGATTGAACGCGCGTCTTTGGCATCCGTTGAACGTTATTTTTCTCATACTTGGTGTTTCCGTATCCAATTTACCAAAATTACTTCGCGACAGGTTTCTCTATGGATGCATTATGGTTGTATCGTTGTTTTATTCTTCAACGATGTTTGCTCAATTGACGAGTGTCGGTGTTGATACCGGTGGCTTTAAACCGTTCGAGAGCTTAAAGGATCTCGATGATTCGGGACTTGTTCCAATGTTACATCCTAATATTCTCAACATTACTTTCAAATTTACCGATGACAAGTATTTGCAAAGGTACGTGACAATTTGTCTTTTTTTCTATTTTTTACACATCAGCGAACTCACGTTAATTCTAAATGTATCATCTATCGCAGCTTGGGTAAGAAAGCAAAAGCTCAACCGGATTTCGCCGATTCGTGTCCAAAATGGCTGATGAGTTATCAAAATGTAAGCTGCGTATTTGAAAATCTGATCGCGCAGGTGCAAGTTAAAACGCATAAAGATTCACAAGGTAAAGATTTAATGAAAATTGGTAAACCGTGTTTCTGGTCGGTTACAAGATCTTTTATATTACCACGTTCCTCGCCCTATACCAGTCGTTTTAATCAAATTATACGCATGGTTGAACAATCTGGTCTTCAAGATCCGTGGTTTCTTAGAGCATTTTACGCATCGAAAAAAATGAAAAATTTAACAGTCGATGAAGAAAACGATCGAATGTTGTCCGAATCGGATTTAGTCGATATGTTGAAGGATGATACTGCAAAGTCAGCGCGTTATTTTGTCGTAGTTGGACATATAGCAGCAACGTTTGTTTTTATAGGAGAAATTTTTATTTTTCGCGCTCGTAAGTGGAGGGCTCGGAGAAAAATTTTTGCTTACGTTCATTGAAGCGTTTGAAAAAAAAAAAAACATTTTCTGCAGTATTGTCATAAATGTTGCAACGATAACACGAAATTATTGTTATTCGTGTACGTTTGCAACGAAGGTTAACAAAGAAATTGTGCGTTTGATTATTAGATTCTCTCGATACATCATGTATATCGTAAATTGTATCTCTCAAGCTTGTCGATGGCACTTCAAAACAAAAAAAAAGGTATTTTCAATTGATCGTTATCAAGCACTCTTAACGAAATAAAGTGTTTTGAACATTTGATGGATACCAATACGTATAACGTGTTGATTTCAAATAGATTATATCAAAATGTTAAAAAAATAATAACTTTTAATAATAACTTATATTTGTTTTCACTTACAAATCTTGCACGAGTGATTCAAGGCCGTAGTGTATTTCTACGACTGGCGAATAAAATCAGTCCACGAGTGAATATCGACTTTTATTTCAATATTCAATGTTAAAATGTTACATCGCGAAACTGAACAATTATGTTATTATCTTACAACGTAATAAGACTTTCGATTTCTGTATTCTGTTTTTTCCCATATATATATATATATTTTTTTTTTTTTATTTGGTTCAAAGTTCATTTATTATTTCTCAAAGACTACGTACATTTTTCTTATCGTTTGCATACCAAATAACTTTGATGAATTAAATATACGTTGCCGATACAACGTTGCTATATATCGAAAAAAAAGATGCACAGTATACAGCTTCAACTCGATTGAACAAAACTTATCGAGTGTTTCGGATAACGCGAGTCTCTTGTACAAAGTAAATAAAGACGTTATTATTTCGAAAGGCAAAAATATCACTCGTTTCGACCTAATATTCACGTATTATTTCTATTTGGTATTCTTACGAATATTTTGTTATTGCATACGTTGTTATATTTGAATTGAATAATGAAATTGTTTTTACATCGATATTTCATATACACGTGTATATTTATCGTTGTCTAAATTTCCAAGTTGAAACGGTATACGCGCAATAGCAATTAAAGTTATTATCTTACCACACCGAAAAAAACTCTTGTATTCGAGTTAAAAAGTAAAAAGGACTTTTTTTTTTCTTTTTTTTTTATCGTCGAAATTCGCGTATAATTTCTAGGACAAATTTATCGTAGTTGTTGTTATAAAATTTATCAACGACAAATTCAACAATATCGTAGAGCGATTTCTCTCTCTCTCTCTCTCTCTCTCTCTTATCGTTATTTTTAGATTCAACATAAATTTTTAAGGTTACACAAGATGAACAGGGATTTAGCAACGTACGAAGAATGTCGCACGATAATAAACAATCTAGTGTATCGATCTGGAGTATGGCCTCATCGCAACGATACCAGTTTCCTCTACAATTTTTTTACCTTCTACGGTTTACTCGTACTTACCGTAATTAGTGCGAAAACAGCAGTTTACACGTTAAACAATATGAATAACGTGAAAGTGTCGGTGAAATCGTTGAGAGCGACGATAGCTATGGTAGCACCGTTGACGAGAGTACGCAACAACAAACGTTTTATTTTTTTGTTTATTTTCGCAATAACGAAATATTAGGAAATAACTAGGAACAAGGTGTTACGTACCGTAGGTAGTATGCTGTTTGATACGTCGCAAAGAACTGGTGTATCTCGACAACGAATTAGCAAGAAAATTTGACGAAAGATTGAAGAACGAGAAAGACGGATCTGCTATGCTTAAAAAAATATCGTTATATTGCAAACTGATGCATTTGTACAATATATCAACAGTTATAACGGGTGTTTTGTACTTTGTTCCGTATGCCATTATCATCTTCAAGTATAAAAAGAACGTACAGTTATGGGCGGTAATATTGTTTAAAGATAACAATTAAATAAACGTTTTTTTTTTAATTCGATTTTTCAATCGTATCTAACAATTGTACTTGTACGCAGGGCAAATATCCATTCGACGTTGAGCCAAGAGGTACGATCTATTGGATGATCTTTGCTTTTGAAAGTTGTGCATTTTGGTTTATAATTTGTGTATTATCCGGAGTTGACAATACATTCGGTATGCATTGCTTTCGTATAAGTGGCTTTTTAAGACTTGCCATTGAACGTTTGAATCGTTTAAATCCCAAAATGGAAAATTGCAAAATATATTTACAAGAATGTATAACGATTCATCAATTGGTTATTCGAGCTAAAGTTGCTTTAGAGAAAGCATATGGCGTTATCGTTATTTGGAATTACGTCGTTAGCTCGATCGTTATTTGCACTGTATTATGGAGTATCGACAGCGTACGTATTGTGTGGTTATCGTACAACGCGATGTACTTGTTTTTCTATATTGTTTCTTGTTACAGATGAAGTATCAAATTTCCATAACAAAACTAACGTATTTGATAGTGTTCGTGTTGGCGAAGTTGATTCAAGCTTTTATCTACGCCTACTATGGCTCGTTTATTTCCGTAGAAGTACGCACGTCGTTTTAACGTTTTTAATAATTACTGTCGTTGTTGTTGTTGTCGTTATTGTTTGTTTACAAATGCAACTTTTAACGTATGTATACATCGGTGACAGAGCGATCGTTATCAAGAAGCTGTTTACACGTCGAATTGGGCAGGATCTGGTGAAATTGGTTTCATGAAAAATATTTGCCTTTTGCTCGCTCAACGCACCATTTCCTTAAAAGCTTGTGGTTTTTTCCTCGTTACCATGAAGTTTTTCGAAAAGGTTTAGTTACGATTATCTCCTTTTTACTTTGAACGCTCTACATCCCGATGTATCTCGTTGTACAACACGATTATTTTTGTTTTTTGTTTCTTCTAGATTTGCAACACTTCGTTGTCGTACTTTTTCTTGCTTCAAAGTTTAGACTACGATCGTTAGTGCGATTCTCAACGGAACTTGTAGTTTGTCAAAGATACAAATAAATCCGAAAATTCATGAAATTTCACGAACGAACTCGAGATATCCAAAAAATTGTAGCAAATACGTAACTCCCGATAGAAACTAAGCCAACTCACGCGATATTACATTGTCTAATCGGTCGATTTCGCGTAAAATGGCAAGAGGTCAGCAAAGATACGATACTAGAACGTACGCGCAATTGATATAAAAGCGTTTTACTCGAAATAAAATTATACAAATGATTTCTCGCAACTGTGTGACAGTGTCTGTACGTTCGTAAACAATGTGGAAACGTTTACTCTTTGTATTATTCGCAATAATCGTACGTACTCATTGTACGGAATTAAATTCAAACGATGTTGAATTTTTGAAAAAACAACAATTAATTTATCAATTGTTATGGAATACAAAAGATGTACCAACTAATCATCCAGAGGTATTCGAAAGAATAAAAAATTACAAATTTGACGATGTTGTCGCGGCTTGCAATAATCAGGTAATTGACAAGACATTCGCGTATTTTATCGACCTACACGCGAGAAGCTATACACCTTTATTACGCTTTGTCAAAAGCAATTGCATGCGTTCAATATTTACGTACAAATTATACAGCGCGAAGCTTGAATGTTGAAAAGAACAAAATCATACGCCTTTCGACGAGTTTTATTTCTTTTCTTTTCGTTTCAACGTTATTTTACATATCGATTATAACGACAACGTATCTCTTAGACACTCGCTAAAGAATTCGAATGGTATCTAAAACGCTCAACGTTGAATCGCGACGAAATATTCGCATGGTATCGTGATGAGCACGTCAAAGATATTCGTAATCTTTACCATGTATTGTACGATGCAAAAAATTTTGACGAATTTGTTGCATTAGCCGCATGGTCAAGTATACACGTTAATAAATTGCTATGGATTCATGCATTTTCATCGGCGTTATCGCGCAGACCAGATTGCAAAAATCTTCAAACGCCGAATCTTCACGAAATTTTTCCGGAATATTTCTTCAATAGCGATGTCATAATGTTGAGTTACAAAGGAAAAACTGGTGAAATTGACGGTAATAATTCAAACGACTACGTTAAATAAATACAACAATTTTTTTTCAAATCTATCTCTCGCACGCAGGAGTAGTACATCAATTATTCACGATCGAAGACAATCGTTCGAACGACGACGAAGATAGC
Source organism: Chouioia cunea (assembly GCA_030064505.1). Lineage (NCBI taxonomy): Eukaryota > Metazoa > Arthropoda > Insecta > Hymenoptera > Eulophidae > Chouioia > Chouioia cunea. Next base: position 7,461,957 of record JAOPFQ010000006.1, on the reverse strand, counting down.
ACGATGGAATCAAATTTAAGTTATTTTCTCGAGGACGTGGGTCTCAACGAATTTTACTTTCGTCTTGCCGTAAGTACGCCTTTTTGGTTAAACAACGATCCGAAAGATCTTCGAGGTGAAACGTATTATAATTTACACAAATGGTTACTCGCGAGATACAAGTTAGAAAGGCAATCGTTGGGTCTTAACAGCGACGTCGAAGATATCGATTGGGAACAACCAATTGTAACTGGTTACAAACCGAGTATGATACACGACAACGGATTGTTGTTTCCCGTAAGACAGTCGAATACGCGTTTACCCGCTTATAAATACGAACGTTTAGAGGTAAGATACCGGTAGAAAAAAAAAAAAAAAAAAAAAAAACGTACACGTTACCCACGCAATTTTCACAATTTGGCAATATTTGCTCTATACAGGAAACGAAACATTACGAGCATCGATTATCCAAAGCGATAGATCTTGGTGAATTACGTACTACGGACTCGCGCGTAAAGAAACTTTACGACGATTCAAATCCAATGGCGTTCACGGAGTTTGGTAACGTACTCGAAGGTAACGCCGATACGCCCAATTGGAAATTGTACGGATCGATCGACAGATTGTATCGAAGATTAATGGGTTTTGCATCCGATACAACGAGAAAATCTGCACCCTCGGCTTTGGAAATGCCAATGACGTGTTTGAGAGATCCTGGATTCTTCCGAATCGTCAAAAGAATCGTCGGATTTGGCGATAAGTAAGGATTTTGTTCGCGTGAATTGTTTGAATATTACAAGAATAACGTTGATTCGTGCGTAGGTTCAAACGGAATCTTCCACCGTACAAAAGTGACGAGCTTACGTTCGATGGTGTACGCATCGATTACGTACACGTTGAACGATTAATCACTTATTTCGATAGTTTCGATTCAATTCTCAATCGTCCAAGAATAATTAGACTCGACGATCGATCAACGTTACCACCTTTAATCACGGTCAAAGTCAAGCAAACGCGACTCGATCACAAAGCTTTCAACGTTGACATCGGAGTAAGCAGCGAAAAATCAACGAAAGCGATCGTTAGAATGTTTCTTGGACCGAAACTCGAGGTAAACGGACGCGAGTTGAATTTTAACGATGTTCTCCATGACTTTTACGAGTTGGATAGATGGATCGTCGAACGTAAGTATTGTATTTGTCGTTTTATTGTTATGTTTCGATGCCAAATAAACACGTTAATTAAATGTATTCGATCTTATAGTGAAACAAGGTAGCAACAAATTAACGCGTAACAGTGCTGATTCGATATACGTATCACCAGAACCATTATCGAGCGATAACTTTAATCGTCAATTGAATCGAGCTTTTAAAACATCCGATGAAAATTTAACGCGTGATACATTATCGCGTTGTCGTACTCGTCGTGGTTTACCACTTCGATTACTTATACCACGTGGTAATAAAGCTGGTTTACCGTTACGATTATTCGTATGTTTACATAACGTTGAATCTACTAGAATCAACGATTATGGTATCTTATTGGATGGACGACCATTGGGTTTTCCCTTGGATAGAACAATAGACGTGGAATTCACGAGAAATTGTATGATCAAAGATGTTAAAGTTTATCACGAGGATATTAACGACGTGGAGAAAGAATGAACGGTTAGTTGGAACGTTCAAATGTATTATTGTATACGCTGTCGTCTTTTCTTTTTTTGCACAGACGCGATTAAATAAAATACCATTGCTGAAAATTTTGCAAAGACAAGGTCGTTATTTCAACACCCAAATTAAGAAATGTACACTTGATAATTACGTTTGACAAAGGTAGCTGAAAATTAACGTACAATAGACACAAATTGAGAATCGCGCAGTGGACCATCTTGGTCAGATCGATTTTTTTAACGAAGCAAATATACACTTATCATTGACGCCTTGTACCTCGAGTAAAAAGTGAAAGCATTAATGCATAATTTATTAACCAAACCGACAAGTACGTGGATCTTTGCTAACATGTATAATCATTCGTCAATGTGATTATAATTTCATTACGTTTAATACGTGGAAAAATATAAGAGACTACGATATCACTCGGAATTTCGATTCGATAGTTGACATTTTAACATCAAACTCGACGCTTCTCTTTATAAAAAGATCAACATAACAAGTTTAATCATGAAAAGTTTACAAAATATATCGTACGTCAATCTGAATAAAGCTCTATTGACGTTTCTTGGATTATGGCCATCGCAATCGACGTTTACGAAACGCTTTAATTTTGCTTTATTTGCGTTATGGACCGTAAGCACTTTGATAGCTTTGGTATTATTTGCCTTACGTATATTTCTCTTTCTCTCTTGGACTTGAAAATTTAATATTTTATATTTAACGAAAAATGAATAGTTCGAAGGGTTAATCGAGATAACGGGTACGAGTAATATGGCATATCTACAAACATTTTGTATCGAACTATGGATATCCGGTAGCCTTTTACTTGGAATAGTACTTTATTCGAGATCACGTTGTTTAAAAATACTACTCGAACAAATTGAATCCAATGAAAAAGCAATAACCGATAGAAACGAGCTTGCAATTATGGAAACTCATACACGATTGGCAAGATCTTTGACGTTCGTATGTATAGGTATGTTATAATTTAACAATGTCAAATTAAACGATAATAACATCGAAATAACACGAGAACAAAAATCAAATTATTCAATACTCAAAAGCAAGTTCAGTTGTGTCTGGTACGTCTTACTTCTTACTAACGTATTTACCAGTAATATTCGATCAAGACAACGATCGTTCATGGACACATTTCATTTATTCCAAACGTTGGATTGTTCACAACAATGCACAAAGATTTCAAGAGATCTTACACATTTGGTCGGAAGTATGTTATTGCGCTATTCTTTATATAGCCGTGATGGGTTTATATTTATGGAGTATTCAACATGCTTGTGGCATGTATAGCATTGTTAGGTACGTCGACGCGTAGCTTTGTTCTTCTTACGTTTTATTTATCGTTATAACGGTTTTTTTCTTCTATAGTTACAGATTGAAAAAATTAAGGGGTACTTCACCTACGAAGAGACACGATAGCAAAATGATGCTAGACTTGGTGAACGTCGTAGCTAAACATCAAGCGGCGATCAAGTAAAAAAATAAACCAATAACCTAATCAATTACAAATATATACAAATTTTCAATGATTTGTCGCAATGCGTTTCAGATATACCGACGTCGTTAGAGAAACTTTTGGTCGATTATTTTACGCGTTACATCTCGGTTCACTAGCCTGTTTATCGCTAATGTTACTTGCTTTACTTTTGAGCTATCGTACAAGCAGTACAATCTCAATACTACGAACGTTAGCCTCGGGAGCGATGTTCTTCCAGTACATGTTCTATTTAAATTACGGTGGTGAAAAAATTATCGAATCTTCCAATCAAGTTTTCTTGGCTACGTAATTATCGTTTTGTTCGTATACGTAAGTTTGCGCCAAAAAATAACATCTAACAATAATGTTATATTTAGGTATTACGTACAGTTGGATACGTTGTCAACGGATGCAAGAAAATTTTTACTAATGGTCATAATGAGAAGTTCGCGTACGAACAATCTCACTGGTGGTACAATTACGCTTTCTTTTGAGAATTACACAAAAGTACGTACGTATATGTATTTCACGATTCATCCACGTTATTCGTTTACGACACAATTGGCTTTTATTTCGTTGCAGATCATCAATAGATCTTGGTCGTTCGCTACTGTATTGTTAACCACGCAAGTTAATAATATTGCATAAAAAAATGCGTTTAACGTTATCTTAATAAAACGTCAATGTCACATTATCCGTGTTTCAATGTTATCGTAAGTGTTTATAAAGAACAAAGTCAATTCAAATTTTCTTTTTAACCGTTTAATCACTGTAAATATTATTGAAACGAGTAATAATGTCTGCCCAAATTATCCACGTATCATATGGTATAAAACGATCACTTGGTACGTAGTTATCGAGGTGTATACCAGAGATAATTCATCAAACGAGTTGGTGAATTGACGCATACGTAAAACTGCGCTGGATGTAGCCAATTTTGGGAATATCTTTAAAATTGAAAACAAAAAATACTGGTAAGACGAACGTAACATTGTTATATTTTAACGATTATGCAAATAAAATTGATCGTTCATGGATAAGTGAAGGCATTTTTTGAATAATCTTAATCACAGTGATAAACTTTTCTTTATAACAATTTGTCTTATATTACATTTATTGAAGTATATTTGGTAGTATTTACAAAAGTTACAAATTATTTACAGATTTGTATAAATGGGCGCAATTCACAATGAAAAAATATTGTATCGTTATCTTTAGGCATAAAAAAAACGGCCACAGCGTGATTTTGCGAAACAACGTCGTTCAATGAAACATATTTTTGTTTGTTTCTGTGCGTAGAATGATTTGTTCACTCGCTATGATACTGCCTACCCTCAACGGTAAAACAGTCGTATTATCATCTACGAATGATACGTTTCGTCCAATGAAATACGTTGTATACAACTAGAAAAATTGGCAGTAGAGTCGTTTAGCAATATTATAATTATAAATGCTCGTTTTTTGTAGGTACTCACTCTGCTATTAATCTATTAAAAATTTGTTTGATAAAAAGCTATTTTTGAAAATGAAAAAATACAACAGACGTGTACACATACGTTTCAATTTGAGTTTCTTAATTAATTAAGAATAATTTTTAGGTGATTATATGATTACAAAATAAATTTTTTGTATCTTTTTTAATTTTTCAATAAAATTACGCAACATAAAAACCAATAATAAAAATGTATCCATTCAAAACTCATTCATCGCGAAAACTATCAGGTATTCGTTTACTTCCGTTTGTCTTTGGGTCACGAAGTTCCAGTTTCCGAAGTCTTTCTGCCGCGATTGGATTTCTTATGTTTGACACTTTCAGTTGCACTATCGTTGTCGGACATCGATGAATCTCTCAAAGATTTACGATTTCCTCGACCAACGTTACGTTCTTCATTTTCGGAACCTATCGACTCGCGATTTGATTTACGCCTTTGACGTTGAGGAGCTTGATTCATCGCTTCCATTGCTTCGCGAAGATGTTTACGCTTTGCTTCCCAGAATAAATCTTGACGTTGGGTTATATCTGGATAACTGAAAGAAAAAGAAATATTTTCAATGTCAGCAAGATATTTTACTAATCTGCACCTGGAAAAAAAATTTATACGTACCTTTTGCAAAATTCTTTGTTGGAAGGAACGATTAATTTCCAGCCCTTCTTTGGTTGATGTTTCGCGATATTAGTGAAAATTTCACGAATTTCTTCCGCTGGAAGTTTGACTACCGAAGAGACTGCTCTTCTATCGACGTAATCGTGTTCCGTAAAAGACAAAAGCTGTAAAAAAAATATTACGTAAATCGAAATTCGAGAAAATTGAAAGAAACTGGTTAACGAATAAAAATTTTACATACTACATAATCGCGTGCTCTGCACATAAGTTCAGCGGGAATTCCACTATGCGCAGACATGGTATCTTTTGGATAAATGAGTTCACTATTTACAACCCAGTTACCTTGAACCAACACTGCCACTTGTTGCAAATATTTGAGAATGGCAGGAGTTTCATGCTCAGAAGCCAAAATTGACCTTAGTTGAGTAAAGGACATTACTTTGGCTGAAACGCAAATATATTGTTTTGAAAAATGGTCTAATAAAAAAGAATTACAAAATACTGACCATCTTTCATAAGTATTCGAACTTGATCTAATAAAGGTAGGGTGCGTATATAGCTAAGTGAAGTGGTATGACTAGGAATATTAGCCTTTGAATACTGTTCTTCTTTGAAAGGAGGAGCTAGAATATCTAGATATTGCTTCGACGATAGATTTAAATTATTAACAGACTCATCATCGTTGTTAGCACAGATCATTTCCATGCGGCTCATCTATAAAAGTGAACAAATAAATGATTGTCATAATGAACCGATCGCGGAAAATTATTCCACGAGAAATGTTATTTTTTAATAAATGTTATATTATCGTCCATACATCAGCATGACTGCTAGTGGCATGTCTGTATCTGCAACTGATCCATGGTTCTTCCAAACTCTTTTTAGCACGAGTCATGAAAGATTTCTCTTTCATCTTTTTAATGAAATCAGGAACTTGTCTGGCAAAGGTTACGTTAATTTGCCTAGCTGGTTCATCTTCCTCGTCACCCTCTACATAAAAAAGTAAAATGTTAAGGAAAAATAAGACAATCCATTAATCTTAAGTGTGCAATTTGAATTACCATCTCCAGTGTTTTTTGCATCATCCTTTCCCTTTTTATCTCCTTTGTCAAGATAAGTAAAATCAGGTCGCAATTGTACGATTCCCTTTAGAGGAGTCACGTGTAACTCTCCATCTTGATAAATACCAATCCCATAATTATCACAGTTTGGCAAGGCTCTTGAAGAGTGTAATACTACTTTATCCATCATTTCGCTGAAATCGAAGATTGTTGCATCGAATTAATTTCTCTTTTAATTATAAAATTTCTACTACAAAAATACAATTCGTATCCGTATACCTATCAAATATATTTTCTTCTTCGTCTTGATTTTTTTTTGCATGGGCTTCAGCTTGCGCTGCAATTGTTTGACCTCTACTTGTACTATAATGAGCATCATTAGTATCAATTGCTATTTCTATTGTAACCTCTTGATTCTCTGGTTTTATGGCAGTCTTAATAAAAGTTGATTTATCGTAACCCTCTCCAGCTGGCCTTAATGGGTATTGAAATACAAATAGTTTGTTCTCTAGTTTTTTTGATAAAAATACAGGAATCTAAAAAAAAATGCAAGGAATAAAGACAGTGTAGACACTTCTAAAATGATGAATAACCAATTCGAATTTTGTAAATGTAAATATAAATGCCCATTGTAGAATATTAAATAGTGCATTATCTATATCAAATAATGTTCAAAACGAAGATAAATCATGCTCATTATGAGCTTTTACTTTATATGGAATCTTACCAAATGTGATAGCAAGCAGACCAATGTAATTACAATTTACTTTTTGAATATTTGAATAACTAATTTAGCTGTGAACAAATTTAATCTGCCGAAAAGAGAAGCAAAACTCAAATTTCTAACCTCTCACTTCAATCTTCAGAAGCAGTAACACCCTTAACAATTAATTGAAATTATAAAAATAATTTTATAAAAATTAACTAATCTTACCTCCTTCACGACGGGATCATTGTCGTCCTCCATAGTTTCAAGGTTCGACATTTTTTCCATTATATTTTTCATAAAATATCAACACAAATTACGCTTCACGCGAAAAAGCCGAAGCCAAACTAAGTTACACGCTATGCTAGAAGAAAACATGCATGCACTTTGACTTATAGTGCTGCTAACGGCCAAGTTAGGCACTTGTTAGCGGCGTCGACACGCACGTGGTTAATCGGTAAGCATGTGTCTATTATATTTTTTTTCCAGTTTAAGTTCGTTTTTTATTGTTTTACAAATTTGTTACAGCGTGTATTATTAATTTACATCAAACGTTGTGAGTTTTATCGGAGGAAGAACGATTAATGTGAGATTTTTGACGTTTTAAATACGAAAGTCGTGTTTTTTAGGTTATATTTACATTCTTCAAAGTATACGACGCGAAATTTCAAAATTGAAAAAACGTAATTAAATGTCAATTTACCAACAAATTATGCTTGACAAACACTCCTAAAGTTTTATTGCAGATATTTCTTATGATATATTGACCAACGTAATCAGCAAAAATGGTGCGAAAGAAGATAGACAATCGTATAAGGTTGATGATAGAAAATGGAGTGGCAAATGGTCATAGGACAATGTTTATTATAATTGGAGAAAAAGCAAAAGATCAAATAGTCCTATTACATAACATCCTGATGAAGTCCACAGTAAAAGCACAGCCTACAGTACTCTGGTGTTACAAAAAAGATTTGGGATTCAGTAGCCACAGAAAAAAGAAAATGAAAGCATTACAAAAGAAAGCAACTTCCGGAAAGATCAACTTTGACGACGACGATCCTTTTGATTTATTTATAATGTCAACCAAAATTAGATATTGTTACTACAACGAGACCCACAAGATCCTTGGTAGTACCTACGACATGTGTATACTGCAAGACTTTGAGGCTCTAACTCCAAATTTACTGGCTAGAACACTGGAAACTGTGCAGGGTGGTGGTTTAATAATTTTTCTTCTTCAAAGTGTAAATTCACTTAAACAACTTTACACTATGAACATGGATGTGCACCAGAGATTTAGAACAGAAGCTCACCAAGATGTAGTTTGTAGATTTAATGAAAGATTTTTATTGTCGTTAGCATCTTGCGAGCGCTGCTTAGTAGTGGACGATCAACTACAAGTATTACCACTATCCTCTCATAATCTGACAACTGACTTTCAAAAGAAAATAAACCCAATTGATACAAGTGAATTGGATATGTTAAAAAAGAACTTACAAGATACACAACCAGTAGGAGCTATTGTAAATTGCTGCAAAACAACCGATCAAGCTAAAGCTCTGCTCAAGTTCATAGAAGCTATTTCTGAAAAGACACTGAGATCTACAATCTCGCTAACAGCTGCAAGAGGACGTGGTAAATCAGCGGCTTTAGGATTGGCAATCGCAGGAGCAGTCGCATTTGGTTACTCTAATATCTACATCACCAGTCCCAGTCCTGAAAACTTGAAGACACTATTTGAGTTCATTTCCAAAGGTTTCGAAGCTTTGAACTATCAAGAGCACACAGACTACGAATTCTTCCAATCGACTAATCCAGAATTTAACCAAGCAACCATCAGAGTAAATGTCTTTAGGGACCACAGACAAACTATACAGTACATTCATCCTGTTGACGCCAAAGGCAAACTGAGCCTCTGCGAGTTATTAGTTATCGACGAAGCAGCTGCCATTCCTCTGCCACACGTCAAAGCCATGCTAGGTCCTTACCTAACATTCATGGCATCGACGATCAACGGATACGAAGGAACGGGACGTTCCTTAACGCTCAAGCTTCTTCAACAGCTAAGAGCTCAATCGGCTCACGTTAACTCTCACAGTAGACAAGACAAAGATCTCGAAGCTAAAGCTATCATTGGCAGACAATTACAAGAACTCGTACTCGAGGAATCAATCAGGTATCGACCCGGTGACAGCGTTGAAAAATGGTTGTGCGAACTTTTATGTTTAGACGCAACTACTGGGGTTTCAGCTATATCATCCGGTTGTCCTCCGCCCGACAGCTGCCAATTGTATTACATCAACAGAGATACATTGTTCTCTTACCACAAAGCTTCCGAGAAATTCTTACAAAGAATGATGGCTCTTTGCGTCTCCTCGCACTACAAGAATAGCCCTAACGACTTACAGATGATGTCCGATGCACCAGCTCATCATCTATTTTGTCTACTTGGACCCATTGATCCTGATAGGAAAACTTTGCCTGAAATTTTAGTCGTCATTCAGGTAAATTCTTTTTGTGTTTTTTTTTTATTCTCATACATTAGATATCATTTTACAACGTAGTTATTATGAACAACATTTTAGGTTTGCCTGGAAGGCGAGATTAAAAAATCAACAATCAGCGATGGTCTTGGTCGTGGTCGTCGTGCCGCTGGAGATTTGATTCCATGGACGATAGCTCAGCAATTTCAAGATGAAGATTTTCCATCGCTTTGCGGTGCTAGAATCGTTCGTATTGCCACTCATCCTGATTATCAAGGTATGGGTTACGGTGCTCGAGCATTGGAACTTCTTCGTCAATACTATCAAGTTTGTTTCCCAAGTTTGGAAACTGACGAGCCACAAGAAGTGAAACAAGTAGAAGAGGATGAAGTAGACTTGTTGGAAGAAACAATTGAACCGAAGAGTTCGTTACCACCGTTGTTGTTGAAATTGACCGAGAGGAAACCAGAAAAATTAGATTATTTGGGTGTATCGTTTGGAGTGACGGAGCCGTTATTGAAGTTCTGGAAAAGAGCTAAATTTGTTCCGGTATATCTCAGACAAACGCCAAATGATATCACTGGCGAGCATTCGTGCATTATGTTGTCGAATCTTCAAGAGGAAGTTAACGAATGGTTACCTGCGTATTGGAAGGACTTTAGAAGAAGATTTATTACACTGCTCGCCGCGGCTTTTAGGTAGGTATTTTTATTTAATTCGCTATTTTTTGTTTTTACGACAATTCTAGTTTAATTATTAACGTCGTTTTCAGGGAATATTCCCCGTCGTTAGCGTTAGCGGTTCTGACAAATAACACAATCAAGTTGCCGAACGAAACGCTGCAAAAGTACGTACTGGATACGTATTTCACGGGCTACGACGTGGGTCGTTTGGAAAAGTACGGTAACAACATGAGTGATTACCATTTGATTATGGACCTCATTCCGCCATTAGCTCGATTGTACTTTTTAAATCTGATGGGAAATACACAGTTTTCGGCTGTTCAGTCAGCGATATTATTAAGTCTTGGTCTACAGCACAAAACTGTCGACCAAGTGGTCGAAGATTTGAATAAAACGTCGGCAAATGATAGCAACCTCCTTGTAGCGTCGCAAGTTTTAGGATTGTTCAATAGGATTATTCGTAAATCGACTGCTCACTTGAACGAAGTGATTGCACAGACAGTTGGCAGTTCGTACAACGATACCAAAGATCCAAGTACGGCACTTGACGTTAATCCACAGAACGCAGCTGATATGCACAAAGAACTTGAGGTCGCTGATAAGCGATTAAAAAAAGAGCAAAAGATGCAATTGCAGAAATTGCACGAATCCATTCAACAGTACGCGATTAAGGGTAACGAAAACGAGTGGTCCAACGCTTTGAAGTCGAGCAAGAAAAATAAGAGTCTTATTACCATTAAGACTACGGAGAAAAAGCTTGATCCCACTGAAGATAACGATAACAGCTTTCAAGAGAATGCCAAGAAGACAAAGAAGAAAGGAAAAAAGCGAAAACATAGCTTGTAGGTTTTAGATGGATTTACTTAAAACTGCAATGATTTTGTACAGTTTTTATGATTTATATAAGCGAATGAACATGAATTTTAATTGTTATTCATGCCTGGTTTTATAAATAAACGATATTTATAGTTGTACAGTTGTGAGTTATAATGGATATTCTATTTAATCATTTGCATATAATGACGTTATTCTGTTTATCAAATTTATGATCTAAACGTGTGTGTGTTTAAATCAACACTTTTATACGAGAGTGACTGATTTAGATAAATAAAGTTTACTATAATATAAAAAAAACTAAATACAACTTAAAATATACTACAAGTTTTCTAACTGAAGCTATCATCTTTTTCTGAATAATGAACTAATGATTCTGGTATGTTAAACATACTCAGAATATCGGAAATTTTCAGTCTTTGCCCATTTCGCTCTGAACTTTCTAAGCAAAGAATTTCCAAAGCTCTTTGACACGCTGTTCTCCATTTGTTTATCGTATCACGCAATTCTTGTGGATCATTCTGTCAAATAAAGTAACAAATAATAACATTTCAATGCAATCATTTTCCTCTTTAAGAATAAAAAACATTTCTTTACCTTTTTTGCACACATTTCTCTGGATTTCATGGATTCTAACTTTTGCCTCACCTCAAACGTCTTTTTTTTCAAGATAAGTAGATCACTTTTTGTTAGTTTTTTTGAAATGTTCTCTGAATTCAAATCTACATTATTCGAATCAGCAGTCTTTAATTTTGATTCATCTTTATTTTCTTCATCCAAAACAAGCACTCGTTTTGCATCAAAATTTCTGAATATTTATATTGATTGTAATTATTAAACGAATGACAACAAATTAATTTTAACACAGAAAAATAAACCTTACCTCGCTGCAAAAGGTGAATTAAGGAGTCCATTATTAAGTTTACGTTTTCTATCACAACTCTTGCTTTGATCTTTGCTTTGAGCAGGAGATTCAAATGGTGACTTGAATGGTTTACTCACATTTTTACTATTCTTCAATGGCGTACGATACATAATTGGAAAACTCGAGCCAACGTAAAAAAACCATCTCACACCATTGAAAAATTAATACTGTCGTATATGTTTTCGTTTAAACTAACCTCATATCAGCTGATCGCCGCATGATGGCCAATGAGAAACAGAAACACGTTCCACGTGACGTAATTACGGCCCGGCAGCCACAAGTTTTTTCTCGCAAACCGTGAACACTGCGAAATTGTTTTGGCACATTGTAAATAATCTAAACCGTAGAAAAAATGACTAAAATCGATTTATCGCTATTTAGAAAAAAATTCCGAGGTTCGATGCTCGGCGTTTTAACGGGCGACTGTTTAGGAAGTCCATACGAGAATGAAAAATTAAGTTCAGGAACGAAATTAGTGCTGCAAAAGTCTTTTGATAAACTCGAAGGACCCGTGTACAAAGGTAATAATAAAATATTATTGATTAGAAACATTTGTTTATGATACACGTGTTTTGTTAGCTCCTGTCATGCAATACAGCGATGATTCTGCGATGAGTAAGTCAGTAGCCCAGTCTCTAATTGAAAAGAAAGACATCGATTTGGTCGATATGGCCAAAAAGTTTGTAAAAAGTTATTACCAAGAGCCTCATAGAGGATATGGTCCTGGTGTTGTAACAGTGTGTACTATTGTCGATCAAAAAATAAGTTGCCATTTGCTATTTCACTTAAATTGCTTTTTTGCTTAATACATATTCTCCATTCTTTCATAACAAATACAATTTTTCAATTGAAATTCTAGGTGTTTGAAAAGCTCAGAGGGGGCAAATTTGCAGATGTTATGCAACCTGCCAAAGAACAATTCCATGGTCAAGGCTCTTTTGGTAATGGAGCTGCCATGAGAGTAACTCCAGTAGCTTTATTTTGTTATAATAATTATGAAAAATTGGTAGACATGGCAAGGAAACAATCTCAGCTTACACATACACACAAGATAGGTGTAGATGGAGCAATTTTACAGGCAATTTTCTTTAAATTCTAATTTACCTGAGTTTACATGAAAAATAACAACTCATTCTTTTTTCAGGCAATTGCCGTTCAACAAATTCTTCATAAACATCCAGGAGAAGAACTTGACGTTTTAAGCTTTGTCGATGAGCTCAAAGAAAAAATGAGTAAACTAGAAGTAGATGAAGAAGGGTAGGCAAAATTTCTTACAACTATTCAATATTATGATCTAGTGCAATTTCAAAAGACTTTTAAATAACAGTCTGGATCTAATGGAAGCACAGCCTTACAAAATACAACTGGATGTCATGAAAAAGTTACTTCAAGAACAAGGTGCAGACAAGCCAATATCAAAAACGGTCATTAGTGAATTAGGCAACGATATCAGTGGATTGAGATCTGTTCCTACAGCAATATTTTGCTTTCTCAGGGCTCAAAAGCCTATCGAGGGAATCAATACGAATAACTGTTTCAGAAGAGCTCTTCAATATGCCGTAAGTAAAATGATATAAAAACGTTTCTACTCCTAATATAAAATTTGATTAATTCCGATATATTGTTAGATAAGTCTGGGTGGTGACACAGACACTATTGGCAGCATGACAGGTGCAATAGCAGGTGCTTATTACGGAGATGAAAAAATAAATCCAAACATTCTTCACCACTGTGAAGCATCATCAGAATTCAGTCAATTGGGCGACGATTTATTTGAAATTTCGACGGCTATGGAATGGAATTCCTAATCAAACTGTATGATCATATATGTAAATAATTGCATAAAATGTTCACTCAAAGACTGTAATGTAATATATTTATATTTCTAAAAGTTTTTAATAAAAACGAGCGTATCATTGAAGGAAAATAAAGAAAAATTTTATTCTCGTAATGTACTTAAAAATTCTTAGATAAGAGTAACTAGCATGTGTGTATGTTAACTAATACTTTGGGCAAAGCGCTTAATGTGTCACATCAACGATAGGCATGTATCTACAGTTAAATGCTGTGGCGATCATGTAAATGTATGTCAATGAAACGGACACCCGAGTGAAACTCGTATGTATGCGTGCGCATATGTGCGCGAACTTGTGTGTTTGTACATGTATCTTTAATCTCTTTCAGATAGACACATAAGCAGTCAACAGTGAATTGCAACTTTTTTTTGGTTATTATATACTATAATATTTGAGGCACGGTGCGTTCACACAGTCCTACTTCGTAAATATGATTAACACAGGGTAAATTATACATTAATGCTAATACGTATATAATGTTGATAAGACCATAACCATGGATTTTTCATCAACGATGTCGATTATTAAAGGAAACTTGCTGGTTGCACTATTTTCATAACTGGTGCGTCGAGGGGTATTGGTAAAAGTATCGCTCTCAAAGCTGCACAAGACGGAGCTAATATTGTTTTGGCTGCTAAGACTGCTGAACCGCACCCTAAGCTACCTGGAACCATTTATTCCGCTGCTGATGAAGGTGTGAGAACTTATAAACCTTACAATGTCATTATGAAATATTTATTGTATTCCTAGGAAAATATAAAAATATATTTCTTTTTTCATACTTAAACAGTTGAAAAGGCAGGTGGAAAAGCTCTTCCGTGTATTGTTGACGTGAGAGATGAAAGTCAAGTTGTCAATGCTGTCAAGAATGCAGTGGAAAAGTTTGGAGGAATTGATATTCTAGTCAATAATGCCAGTGCTATTTCTCTGACTGGAACTTTGAGTACCGAAATGAAAAGATATGATCTTATGCATCAAATAAATGCAAGAGGAACTTTTCTAGTGTAAGTTGATGAAAATGAAATTTTACTTTTTCTTTTTAAAAACATTTAATGATTCCATCGTTTAGGTCAAAAATTTGTTTACCTCATCTTCTAAAGAGTAAAAATCCACACATAATCAATTTGAGTCCACCTTTAAATATGCATCCAATTTGGTTCAAAAATCACGTTGCCTATACAATGGCAAAGTATGGTATGTCGATGTGTGTGCTTGGTATGGCAGAAGAGTTCAAAGATCAAGGAATTGCTGTTAATGCCTTATGGCCTAGAACTGGTAATGAGTAGTCTTCAGAATTTTTATTTTGTCTTTTATTTGTTTTTGTGTAATGATAATTTGTTTTGTTTAGCTATTTATACTGCAGCCATGGAAATGTTGGCTGGTTCCCATTCAGTTAAAGCTAGTCGAAAACCTGAAATTGTAGCCGATGCTGCTTATGCGATTATGTGTAAAAACAGCAAAACAGTTACTGGTAATTTCTTTGTCGATGAAGATTTATTGAGAAACGAAGGTGTCACTGATTTTGTCCAGTATGCTTGTGACCCAGGTGTGTATTCAAAGTCTGAAATACCTTGAATTTTTATTTTCTATGAAATTTGATTACTATCAATAACGTTATTTTATTATTTCAGCAAACATTGATAACTTGATGATGGACTTATTCTTAGAAATAGGTCAAATTGATCCAAAGGCGGTTGAAAAAGAGGTCAATCGGCACGAGACAGTAAGGGATGAAACTGGAATAAATGGAGGAAAAATTGATAGCATATTTGATGCAATCGAAAAAAATTTAAGCCCTGAACTTGTAACTAGGACTGGGGCTATCTTCCAGTTTAATGTTAAAGGTAATTGGTCTTTTTAAATATTCAATATCGTATTCAATTATAAAATTATATTTATTTATATTGATTTTCAGGTGATGAAGCAGGAATATGGTATATAGACCTTAAGAATGGTAAAGGTTCCCTTGGTAAAGGTGAACCACCAAATTCACCTGCGGACGCTACATTAACAATGGATTCTGCAAACTTCTTTGCCATGTTCTCAGGTAGATATGAATTATATTTTTTTATAATAAAAATTAGCAAATGTACATAAAGTAATTCTATTGTATTTATTCAGGTAAATTGAAACCAGCCACTGCATTTATGATGGGAAAACTTAAAGTGACGGGAAATATTCAAAAAGCTATGAAATTGGAAAAACTGATGGTCAGTTTAAAATCCAAACTGTAATGTTTCAATTTATAAAAAGTTGCATTTGTTATAAAACAATGTTGATACTTTTTATTATGCAAAGTTTTGTAAATTAGGGTGACAGCAATAATGCAAAATGTTTATCAATAGATTTTTATCATATTTTGTATGTAAAACATTTTATATTGAAAATAATAAAC
Source organism: Chouioia cunea (assembly GCA_030064505.1). Lineage (NCBI taxonomy): Eukaryota > Metazoa > Arthropoda > Insecta > Hymenoptera > Eulophidae > Chouioia > Chouioia cunea. The sequence goes on along the minus strand of JAOPFQ010000006.1, from coordinate 7,445,762 downwards.
TATTTTATATAATCTTTTAAAATATATAACATATTTTCCTAGCTATTTGTCAAGTGTATAAAAATTTAATTATAATTGTGATAAACAATATTTATATAACAATAATTATAAATCCAGTAACACACAATTAAACACAGGTACGATTTATGAAAAATATTTCATTTAAAATGGCAACAAAGCCTTTGACTTTTCATATATTCCAAAGAAAATAAAACCTCCTATTGATATCCAGGTAACTCTAGGAACTATACCAGCAAACAGACTGAAAAGAACAACATATATCACTCATTTGCAACTTTACTCTCAAAGTAAATAAAAATGACAAGTAAAACATACCCAGATGGTCCTTTAGACTTATAAACTGATAATAAAACACTAGTAACAGATAAATCAGATTGTTTCTTAACTGATCTATTTGCAAGCATAATCCGAGTTTTAACAACATCAAATGGTGTTGTACAAGCAGCAGCAACACTACCAGCAATGGCACCACAGATTGCACCTTCAATTGGATAAATATCCCTTTGAGCTTCTTCAGCCCAAACTCTTTTCAGGTATTCCCATATTGGGAATTGAATCAAACTAAAAGGCATATCTCTTATGACTGTGCTCCAGTAACCTCTATAAAGTAACTTCAGGTTATATCTGCCTTGCTCAGGTAAAAGAGCTTGTCTCCTTTGCTTGACTACTTCCACTGGCACTCTAATAAGGCATGATACCTATGAAAATACAAAATATTTTGTTCGCTTACCTACTAGAATAATATAAATTAAATCACTTACAATCTCTGCCATTGAAGCTGCACCCATGTGCAAAAATGGTGAAAATTCCTTTCGTACATTTTCACTTAATATCATTTTAATACTTTCATAAGTGACAAAAAATAAAGCAGCTGTTGAAAAAAATGCTCATTTATAAATCTGTAAATTAAAAAAATGCAAGTGAGTTAATTGAGTATTTACCCGTGGGTGCTGACCCCATAATAACTGGTGCTAAGCCTTTGTATAGTTTTGAAAAACCTCCGGATCGTATGAACCCATGTTCGCTCTGCAAACGAGTCTTCAACGTATCAATTGGAAATAGTGCAATATCAACACATGTTCCAGCTAAACCACCTGACTGTAAATAATAATTATAGAATTATTAAGATCCAATAAAAACCACTATTTTAAATTTTGACAAGGTTTTTTAAACTTGTATTGACAATTAAACTTCTACAATTTTTATAATAAATTGTTAATAAATTAAATTTGAGTAAACATTACTTTATAAATTTAATAGAAAATACGGCGCACATATATTTATTGCTGCAATTATATAAAAACAATAATTTTCTAAAAATAGACAGGTAGATAAATAAAAACAAAACTACATAACCATTTTTAAGAAAAAACTCCAAGATTTATAGTACAACAGATGACCAAAAAAGATATTAGTATTGACATTCTGTCATAAACGATGAAAAAAAATTACTTACAATCAGTGCACTAAGAAAAACATTTCTCGTGTCAACAACTAATTTTTTCTCTTCTGCGAAATCCATGTTAATCACGTGTGTATTCCCATACAAATACAATCACAGTACATTATTCTCCTACACTGTGATATCTCTTTTCCAAGAATTGACGATCACATAAAAAAAAACATTTCTCCAGCACCCCCTTAGAAACTAAACTCCTATATACCCACTCTCATCGTACACGAGGGGGGCAATAATTAACCCACGAAGGCGGAAAGCATGCACTCACCGGCAACCAACCAATCAGCGCCTTCCTCGCTAACCGAACAATGAAGTTAAAAGTTATGACCCAACGGATTGGCTGCGGGCTGACACATACACACAGGTTTTCAAAACACATTATTTTTTTCATTTATTTTTTCTTTTTTTTTTCATTCGAATTCCACTATTCTTCTTTGTCGCCAAAAATCAAACTCTTGCAGTATTTTCCAAATGTTACAAGAAGTTAAGAAATCCTTCAAAAAAGAAAGAAAAATGATTCAGTACTTACACTTTATTATCTTCATCTCATTAATATTTAATTATCATTCACCTTTTATTATACCTCATATAATAATAGCTCGATAAAAATCGAAGTAGGAGGGGGTTTAGCCGTTACGGGGCAAGCGCGGGAATCGATTCGCATACATACACATATACGCACACACCAAGCCGCATCGATTTTGGCGGATCTCTCGTGCGCGCTCTCTCTCTCTCTTTCTCGGCTCAAGAACGTTGTATGTATGAAAAGGGGGAGGGAATTCGCCTGCGCAGAAAAGGGGAAGGGACAGCACATACGCGGATATCTGGAGAGAAGCCGACGAGCGTCAGTCGTTGGACGGCCCAGTTTGCAGGCACATATCGTTGCTCTGATTCCCTCGCGAAAAGCGAGCTTTTATCAGGTAATTTTATTCGACTCTGTATTTTTTCGGATATTTTTTCGAGGTATTTCATCTCTCAGTGGTATTCGAAACGAGGCGAATTTTGTTCGTTCATTATTTTATTTTGTTTTTATTTTTATTTTTTTGTTTTTTTTTTATTCTTATCGAACATGGAAGGTAAAAGAGTCGCGGCAGGTGGATTTTCCCGCGCACAGTGGCATCGTTTAACCGGCAAGTTTTTACATTTTCATTGGGCTTCTAATTAATTTTAAGCACAGGTCGAAAAATTAGCGAATTTCCGAGATGACTATGAGTGGGCGGTGAAGTTTACTTGCAGAGAAAAAGTAACTTTGGCATCGGGCTCTTGTCGCGCGCGCATTGTTGTGGCGGGAGGACGCGAGGCGTCATGGCGGCGTCACCAACGCCGATTGCTCGACGGGCTTAATTCCTTTCGCGCCAAGGCTTTTCAATAATTTTTTTCTCTGATTCTACGTGTCCCCAAATATCGCCGATAGTCGGAAAAAATCGAGAAAATTTTGATGAATTTTTCAAGATATTAGCGCCACGTAGCAACTCGGAGTAATCAGTCGAACGCTTATTTATTTGGCTATTTTGAAAATGGCGGGTGCGTTTTTGCTCGTTTCTCGAGGGGGAACGTCGGAGATGAGTTTGTTTATACGGGTGTGGGATAGCCTATTGCGCATCTACTAACGGACATCGAACGTCGTTTTATTCGGCGTTTTCATTATTTTTTATTGTAAATTTTTGTTCCCAGTGGAAACAAGAGTATACAAGGAAACAAGGATGTCGGACGATAACTCGCCGGTTGTGGATGAGCAGAAGAAGAAGAGGGGTCGTCAGGCTAAGAGCGAAAAGAACGCTGTTAAGGAGCCTAAGAAGAGAGGCAGGTCCACCGCTGAGAAGAACAGCAAACCCAAGTCCGACGGTGAAGATGACGCGCCTGCGGTGCCAGCTAAGAGGGGACGCGGTAGGCCAAAGGGCTCCCACAAAAAGAAGGTAAGGCTTGGCAGATTTTAACGACTTCTTTTTTTTTTTTTTTTCTTTACAGATACACAGATCGTAAAATTTTTCGCCATTTCGGAGAATTTTTTTTATTTTTTATTTGTTTGTTTTTTTTTATAACTTGTGCAAACAGGACATTCCGCGCGTAACAAGTGAATAATTTAACGCGGGTACTTGATCGTTATAATATATACATTTATTCGATGACGCTGTTTCGTGCCACAGATATAATTTTATGGATAAACTTTAACAATTATATTTTCAAGAACTTTAGTTGATTGGGAATTCGCGCTTAACGATGTAAACATAATTTACAAATTGCAACCGGAATTTCCGTCTGCTGGATAATCGATACTAACGTAAACAAAAATAGTTATGGCCTAGCATTACGAAAGCTTACTTGCGGAAATGTTATAAATGAAATTAAAATCCGTAATTAGATACATATCAAGATTATTTTATAATAACGAAACATTTAATATTTACAGACCGCTGCGGCAAAGTCATCCGGACGTGGACGTGGTCGGCCGAAGAAGGTAGAGGAGAAACCTGAAAGCACTGGTGAGGAGGAAGACGAACAGGAGGAGGAGGAGGAAGAAGAAGAGAACTGAGCGCTCAGAACACCTGCTTATGAACAAAAAAAACATTAAAATAACACATTAAGCGAGCAGCCCTTTCTCTATTTTGACGACGACGACAACTCACAAGTCTTATCTCATCAATTTTTTTTTTTTTTTTTTTTTTATATATTTTTTTTTTTTTTTTTTTTATATTATGAATTATCTTTTAAGTTTCTCTTAGACTGAAGGCATAAATCTAGGCCCTCTTACTCTTGTTTTAAATGACTGATTAACTCACCGAACGATTTTATAGTACAGATCTTTAATGAAAAATAATGATATCGTTAGAAAGGGAAAGAGCGCCAAAAGATAAGATTCTGTAATTATGTGACGTGTCGGGACGGGTCAAAATTTAAATGACATTAAAGCTAAGCAAATGGTGTATAGTGATCCATGTTATTTGGATACTTGTGCATTTGCATAGTAGGAATTCCTTTGGAACAAGTGTTTTGTTGCCTTCGACTTTTTATTTGTGTAACACGATTTGAAAAATGGAACGATCTATTCATTAAAGCACTTTCTCCTTTCTTCGCGTCTGTACTATATGTGGGTATATCTAGTAAAAAAAAGCTCTTGCTGACAGTTGAATGATGCTTTGTGTATGTCGCGGATGTAAGAAAGTACTTTTTCTTTTTTTTTAGTACTGTCGAAAGAAAACTAATTAAAAAAAAAAGAAGTCCTAGTTCTATGTACGAAACATTTATTGAGTGAGTGTCAAATTTGTAATAAAGTAAATAAATTCACAGACATCTTTCGATTTAAACTTTTTACTTTTCATCAATACCTTCGAACCACTTGTGGATGTATTACATTAAGTAGAAAAATCAATAAAAAAAATTGTGTAAAAACAACTGGATACATTTATTAAGCGTTATTCAATCATTGGTCATTCCATACAACTTTATTAGTTTTTACATTGTGATCATGGTATTCGTTGATTTTATCTAGCATCTTTTCATGCGTTTTCATTTTAGTTTGGATATAAAATACTGTCCGAGTAAAGTATTATGAAAGAAAAGTTTTTTTTATGTACAGTACTTAAATTGTTTATCAGCGTTTTCATCAACATAAATTACGTTATGTTACAGAAATTTTACGACACAGAATTCACGGCTCATTATGATAAAGTAGCTCGGAAAAAACAGTTATCGCTGATACCCTCAAAACATTTTTTTCATAAATTTGTAACGTATATTTTTTCAATCATTAACTTTATTTAAGTAACAAATTGAAACTATTCAACGAGGAATAAGATTGAAAAAAAAAGTTTTTGTTATTGTACAAAAATGTTCTCGTTTGAATCGTATATGTACGCAAACAATATTTGTTTATAATACCATTGCAGATATTAAATATGTTTTTATCATTCATAATTTCGTAATTATAAGATATTTATACCGACAATCGTACAATACGTGCTTTCTTTATAATTATCACATTTCTTGACATTATATTTTCACTCTACTATTAATAATGTTAATTCATTTATTAATAGATATTTAATTTTCATAAATATTGAATGCAGTACATTTAATTAATAACATTTCAAATTGTAATACTTTACAAGCATGACGAGTAATTAAATTGTTATTCAACGATTTGTGACTTTAATAATCTATTCATTGTTATGGTGCAAATCTCGTTTACATTTCATACATATATCATATTTACAACAATAGCAGCGTAAATAATAGTAAGCTTATTTAAGATTTGATAATTTAGGCTTATATTTGTATTAAAATTTGTCACAGCATCATTTGTTCGCATAACAAGAAAAAATGTTAATATATTTGGTAAATTCTCTTTAATACTTCATAATGGAATATTAACAAATTTCGATAATCACCGCAACTTTCTTTTACGTTACCCCACATCAGTCAAATGTTAAACAGTACTTTGTGATAGAAGAATAATTAAAAAGTAAGTACCTAATTGAAATTAAATAAGAACAATACGTTTTAAATATTGGTAACGTTATATACTAATTTAAAAAGTATGTTTCACACTATAGTCCGTTATAAAATTGGCTATTAATCTCTAGAGTTTATCAATGGCGATTATCTTTTTTAACAAAGTGACTAGCAGGTTTTTTGATTACATAATTTCAAGCCTACAATAAGTGCATGTTGTATGTATTGTTTGACATGCTACAGGAATACTACAATTTAATTGTAAGTCTTTCATTATATATTTTACTTAGTCTGCTTTATCAAATCAAGCAGAATTGTTGTATAGTTCAGAACCATTTAATTTTAGATTAAATAAGCACCTTTGGTACACTAGGTAATTTGTACGCATTAAAATGTACATAGTTAAAAAGTTATTAAATTGTTACTGACAGATTATATATTTTAGACTGTATCGTACTTTAGAATTGATTTAATCACTCTAAATTTTCATAAATATTCAAAGATGATTGCATTGGCATGTAGAAATGTAAATTATTCTTAAACTATTGCATTTCCTCTAGAAGAAGCTAAAATATGTTACGAATTGACTGGCGAATCAAATGGAATTACCATTTCTTTCTCTCAAGCACAGCTTTGACAATTTTAGGCATATCATTTAGTGAAAAATTTCTTGCTACTTTTGCTATATATTTCTATCTTCATATGACGATTGTCATGTCGATTTCCTGGTAATGCAAAATAAAAAAATTCAACATAAACTTGAAAAAACATAAAAATAAATTTTCATTTTTTAAATTTACCTTTAGATTTATGTATCCTACGTCGCAATATTGCTCATGGTAATTCATTGTTACAGATAGCTTATGAGATTATTTATGTTTTCTTTTTTTTTTTTCAAAAATATTTAAAAAAAAGTTATTATCTAGCAACGTGTAAAGAAATTATCCAAGTGGATGTGAGCGCGCAGGACTAAAAAGTTCGGCGTTCTCATCGCTGTCCATAGACTGGTATCCTTGCTACATTGTATAATTAAGCCTTTCGTTATTCATTAGTTCGTTTGTGTGTGTGTATTTTTTGAGTTTATGCTCAAGTGACGATAGAATTACTAACGCGTCTCTGTCGACTGACGAAACCCTCGTCGAGCAACTCTGTTTCCCAATCATCTTCTCCCTCTTCACCAGGATCAAAGTTATACAGTGGCATTAGTCTATGACGTAATCTTTCTAATTTGCGCTTTCTTGATATCACTATTACCTACAACAATCAACATACACATTTTTTAAGCTATCCTTTGAATATTAAAAATGAAATACAATCAACTTACCACAGCAGAAAGTACTATAACAAAAATCATCACACCAAGAGGTACAAAAATATATTCTACCCCTTCGGGTGGACCAAACTCATCGAGTGGATCCTCTGTGGTGGTAGCCATCGTAGTCGTACATAAACTACTTGTAACAGTTGTAGAATCAACACTTGGAAAAGTCTCACCCACCCTGGTAAGATTCCAAGATTGCCTACTAATATTTTGTAAGTTACTAGTAGTCAGACTAGTAGTAAAAGCTTCAACAGTCTCATTATACAGATGTGCAGTCGTCGACTCGATAGGCAAGATTGTCGTGACATTTATAGGAAATCCAGTTGACAACGACGTTGTCGTTGCCGTCGTCATCATCGTCGAGTAATTACTTGTAACATTTTCACTTGACTCCTCCATGATTTTTACTCTTTCTTTCTTTCTTTATCACTCACTCTCTCTCTCTCTCTTTCTCTCTCCCTCTCGCTCTTTCTTCGTTACCTACAACGCACCTAAAAAGAAAAACATCAACTAAACTTCGATAAACTACATAAATATGTTTATTGTAAAAAAACATTATACAATCCACTTACGGATTTTTCTACAGCCTATTATCGTCGATTCATTATCGTATTCTTTCCACGGAGCCGCATTTCATCGCAGCAGAAGGTGCATTGCGGCCGACCTGCCAAAGATAACGACACACTATCCTACTGATAACCACCCTCCACCTTTTATTATCTATATACATATAAATATACATATATAAAAAAAATGTGTGTGTATATATATATATATATATATATATATATATATATATATATATATATATATATATATATGTATATATACACACAATGTATACACGGCGCTTCACATATCCAAACGTATACTTTTGATTTGTCGATACACTAACGCACGTGCTTACCGATTATTATTAAAATAAACTGCAACAACGAAAATAGCATTGGCGCCGTCTAGAAGAAAGAAAAAAGATATTGGGCAATTCTCCAATACTGACGTATATACTTAAGGGTATATGATAGAGGTAGGGAGAAAGAGAAAGATAGATAGAAAATAGAAAACGTGTATATTTATTTTTGAATGGCGCCTCTGCAGCATCGTCAGTATGATAAAGTAGTTCTTCCTTACCATGTAGTTTCGCATATATGTCGTATGGTGGCGCGGTAATCGCAACATATACTCGGCATATGAGTGTAACGCAGGCAGCAGCGCACTATTGAGAGAGTGTTTGAGAGAGAGAGAGAGAGAAAGAAAGAGGATAGAGATAGAGAGATACCTTATTGTATTTTCGCAGTAGAAAAATGGTGAACACTTGGGTGTAGTCGGTCTTTGGCCTGCGCGTCATATAGACTCGTGTTGCTCATTTTTGTTCGTTCTCTTGCGAATACTGTGCACACCCGTAACGAAACTGTAGTGCAGATAGGCGTAAGTATCAACATCAACCATCAAACATATATATTTGAAGAGCAGTGTAAAGCGAGATGGTATAAAGTTGGTAGTGTATACGTGTGCGTGTACGTGAGCGAAAGAGTGAGAGAGAGAGAGAGAGAGAGAGAGAGAGAGAGAGAGAACGAGAGTGATGAGAGCGTGAGTGAGGAAAAGTCAATCGATTTGCCTTTTTCTGTCGGTTGCTCTTGTAGTGTGCGAACAAGAGACACCACTAAAGAGTGAGAAAGAGAGCAAGAATAAGCTGACTAATATAAACACGCGGTTATAGATCAACTTGCTTTCGATTTGTCCATGGCTCTTTCCTTGTCGTCAAGTCGTGGTTACACTTTTCCCCAAGTTCGCGCATCATTGGTATACTAGTATAAATAATTGTATAATGCATGATGAGATCAAGTGTGCAACTCTCGATCAAGTCTGCGTATATATGCATTTGTTTATTTGTTTTGGTTAATTATTTTTGTAGAGAACACACGTGCAATGCCGAGATGCTGCAATGAGAACAAGTCACTGAGGCTGGTGAGCAGCAATCAGCAACACGACAATTCAGACAGTATCATTATTGCTCATAGCGACAGGCCATTCACCATTGGCACACAGGGACAATTGGATGTGGACGATCATACACCTGTTGTAGTTGTTGAAAGATCTCATAGACGTGTTCGCTGTGATCTTAGTCCTGTACCTACTAATAATAGTGCTGGGTATATCAAACTCATTGGCATCAAAGTAAGTTTCTTCTCAGAAATGGTCATTATTTGTTACGAAGTAATCAAGTTCCCTTGAAATTACGAATTACACATTGTTTGATATTGCAGGATAAGTCGTCACATCGAGACAATCAGACAAGACACAACAGTCCAAGCAGTAGTGGGTATAGAGAAAAAGAAGCTAGGAAAAAAGCAGCAATAGGCAACGTAGTGCGTGGGCTTCTCTCATCAGGCCATAACAGGCAGGACAGGTATAATGATGTCCGTATCAAATCAGGCTTCTACATTTATCGTTGCATTGTTTGTCTTCTCAATGTTCAAGCATGCTTTTTCCATGTATTCCATTGCCTAAAATCAATATACGTACGCTTGCAATTAAGTCGCATATCATTGTAATGTTTACATTCTATCATGATTTGCTACAGAGGAAACAAATAAGTATCGACCATTACAAATTACAAGTATACTAACATTTGTAGATGAAACATTTTCTCCTGAATAACAAAAAGATACAAATAATGAATCAATATGGAATTGCTTATAGGTATGAGACAAGTAGACAACGACCATCAGGAGGAAGCGGTAGCGGTGTTGGTCTTTCTGGATTGTGCCCTAAATTGGCCACAAATCCAGGCAACACTACCCAAAGTAATATTAATTTGGGCCACCACATAGCCTCACAAGAAAATCCAGCTCCAAGTAGTGCTACAGTTGCTTCCACTCCAAAGAATCGACGACCTAAAAAAGTTACTATTCATTCCCAAGCTACAGGCAGCTCTGATCGCAAGGTATTTCGAAATATTTTTTCTTTTAAATTGTATTCTACAATCACACTAAAATCGGTAAATTTCTTTTTGTAAAAATACAATAAGCATATTTTTAATTATACTATTTGACTGAATGATCATTTATTTATAATTGTTGCCAGTGAAGGTTTTTTAATAATGTAATTGCATGATTAGCTCAAGCCGAATCGAGGGGAACATGAATCACATTCACCACCGTCGTCGCTAACGAGAAACGGAATCTCATCGAGTTCACAATCATCGACGAGGCAAAAAAATTCGGATACAATCGACAAATCATCAGTCGATTACGAAAACAATCACAACCTTAGCGATGCCGAGGAAGCTATCACTGCTACGCAAAATCTTACAAAAGTCTCAGGTAATTAATATCATGTTTACTTCTGTGTTTGTTATTGTAGTTAAAAAATAGCCACGAATGAATCATCACTCGATCAAAATACGTAATATAAATAATGATATTGTTAAAGGCACTAGTATGCCATCCACGCCAATAGGAAAAGGGAACCCTAGAAAAGTAAGTAAAGAGGAAAAGACTGCACAAAAAAGTATGCACTCGAAAGACTCGAGGGACGATAGTGTTAGCGATACGAGTAGTAGCCGTAAGTTATTGCCGGATACGAGAAACGGAAGGACCACGAGTGAAGATATCGTGCAAAGCTTCGACACCTCCATATCGTTAAAGAAAAAGCAGCAGCAGCCAAATGCAGATGAGAGCACTCGTGAAATGAAACGGAAACCATCCGTTTACTCTTTAGTTAATTTTGATTCTAAGATTAGTGCCAATAAGAGATCAAATGTCAAACAGGAGAAGGATTCTGATGATGTTTTAGATGATTCTCTCAACAACGAAAATGATCAAAAGTAAATATTAATTTTTTATTATTTTAAATAAATTGTATACATTGCGTTGCTATCGTCATCGTCCATTTCTACATCATGAATTATTGTTGAATCATTTATTTGTACACTTATGAAACGGATATCTGTATCGCACATAAACAAAATAATGTGACAGTTATCAACGTTTTTGATAATTATTATGATAATTTCATAATTATAACACTGATTTAATTTTTAATTTTCAGAGATTTGAATGAAAATAATTCTTCAAGCACGAGCAAGTCGAGACATAAAAAGCTCTCTTCAGACAACTCGTCAGTACCTTCGTCAAGCGAGCCAAAACAAATCGAACAAGTGAAAAATTCACGATTCACCACATCAAACGTCATGGGTGAATCGGTAGATCTCGAAGGTAAAGTCGAGGAAGTGGAAGCCGACGTTGAGGATGAAATGAAAATTTACGACGAAGACGACAACGGAACAAGTATAAGTGACATAGTCGCAACTCAAGCACTCCACGAATCACTCAGCAAGATGGGGAAAGTACCATCACCATTGGAAACGGACATTGAAATCGAAATTAAAGCCGATGTTAAAACTGATATCAAAGTCGAAGAAGAAGCGAGTGACGAGTCGCAGGTTGTCGTCCAAGAGGAGAATGTTGAAGGTTCTATTAATCCTTTATTTTACGAGAATTTTAAATTTGGAACAATATGAAATTAACAAATTGTTTTGTATGCTAGAAGTAGAAAGCCTTATAATAAAGGTGAAATCGCAAGTGACTCAGGAAGATGAAGATGAGGAGAAAGCCGTGGCAATCTCGCCTGACCAGAGGTTTCTCAAGTTCGAGGAGGAGATCGGGCGCGGTAGTTTTAAAACTGTATATAGAGGACTAGATACAGAGACTGGTGTTGCCGTCGCTTGGTGCGAATTACAGGTAATACACAAATATATATTTTACTTAAAAAAAAAAAAAAAAAAAATATGATGAATTTAATTTTTAATAATAATAATCCGCCTTGATGTGTGCACTCTTAAGTACTATAGTAACGATTGAAGTATTCGGTCGTGCCATTTCCTTTGCAGGAGAAAAAACTAAACAAAACGGAAAGACTGAGGTTTAGAGAAGAAGCCGAAATGTTAAAAGGCTTGCAGCATCCAAATATAGTTAGATTTTACGATTATTGGGAGGTGACACTCACCAGACGCAAGTATATCGTATTAGTTACAGAACTTATGACTTCGGGCACTCTCAAAACGTAAGTGGACCTCACAAAAAACTTTTTAAAATAGTCATTGAATTAAAAAAATGACACGCTTATCATTCGCAGGTATCTCCGACGATTTAAAAAAATAAATCCTAAGGTTTTAAAATCGTGGTGCCGTCAAATTCTAAAAGGATTGTCGTTCCTGCACTCCCGTTCGCCACCAATCATCCATCGTGACCTCAAATGTGACAATATTTTCATCACAGGTACAACAGGAAGCGTGAAAATCGGTGACCTAGGTCTAGCTACTTTGAAAAATCGAAGTTTTGCTAAAAGTGTCATTGGTACACCCGAATTCATGGCTCCTGAAATGTACGAGGAACATTACGATGAATCTGTGGACGTTTATGCGTTTGGCATGTGTATGTTGGAGATGGCTACCAGCGAGTATCCATATTCTGAATGTACAGGTCCAGCTCAGATATACAAGAGGGTCGTATCGGTAAGGATTAAAGGAAAAACACCACAAATTATAACTTTGAGATAAGCGCTTTAACGTCATTGATTACTCGTTTATCGTGTGGGTATTAATATCTACATGTGACTATAAATAACGAACAGATATGCGTACGAGCAGATACGTTTTATTTAATTGAAGTAAATATGTGCTTGAATATAAATTTTTAATGAAGCCTATGTTTTATTTGACATTATTCGAAAATTACGTATTGTCTTTTCGGAAGTGAAAAAATGTATGATCGTATTTCTTTTTCAATCGTTTGAACTCTTGCATATTTTTTTCAATATTTCATTCACGAATAAAATTATCATAAGTATATACAAATCAATAACCATATCGAGGTATATATGTTTAAGGAAAATAATAAAAGATGAGGTGAACTATCTATTTTTCCACTTGCAGGGTGTAAAGCCACAGAGTTACGACAAAGTGGAAAATCCAGAAGTACGCGAGATAATCGAAATGTGCATTCGTCTGAAGAAGGAGGAGAGACCACTAGTCAAAGATCTTCTAAACCACGAATTTTTCGCGGATGACGTTGGACTGAAATTAGAAATGGTATCTCGTGATACTGCGGTAGCTGAAGCTGATTTATCGCGGGTAGAATTTAGACTTCGAGTCTTGGACCCAAAGAAAAGGGTTAGCAAACATAAAGAGAACGAGGCTATTCAATTTGATTTTGAGATTGAGAAAGATAACGCGGAGGAGGTTGCCTCGGAGATGGCCAAATCTAGTTTAATATTGGAAGAGGACGTGAAAAGTGTGGCGAAAATGTTGAAATCACAAATTGCAACGTTGAAACGTGAGAGGGAAGAACGAAAGTTAAAAGAAGAAAAGGAACGTCAAGACGCTGAGACTTCTGCGGCTAATGAAATTCAAAACCAGATGCTTATGCAACAAATACAACAGCAACAGCAGCAGCAGCAACAACAGACGCAACAAGTTCAATCTGGAGTGGGCTTACAAGTACAAAATACGGTGAATATGCAGCAGCATAGTTTGCAGTCGCAATCTGTACAGATGGTCCAACAACAACCAATCATTCAACAACAAACTCCGGTAATTCAACCACAACAGGCACAGCAACAGCAATTACAAGCACAGCAGCAACAACAACTTCAACAAGCGCAACAGCAGCAATTGCAACAGCAGTATCAAGCATTAAGCGCCAACTCTTCTACGTGCTCGACACCTCAGGCTGTTCCCACTCAAGCGCCTTTTCCTCAAGTTACTCAACAACAATTACAACAACAGTATATACAACTGAACCAAATGGGTATGACACCACAGATGCCTATTCCGCAGATACAACAAACTATTCAGTTCACACAAACACAGGTAAATTGGACAATAATAGCTTTAAAAAAGTGGTCTAATAGAATAATGTATGATTAATGAAAAAATGTATAGGTCCAACATGTGCAACAGATTCATCAAAATCCTACGGCACCACCGACATCGGCAGTCCAAACCATACCAAATCAGCAGTTTTATCAAGGAGCGACTCCCATGCAAACATACACCACTCCCCAAATTTATCAACAAAATATCGCGCAGCCAATGTTTCAAGGATACTCGACGGGTTCCACCGGTGGTCACATAGACGTTTTACCAAATCAGCAACCACAGCAAGTATATGCTACGCATCCTAATCAACCTGGAAGCAATGCTGTGGCTACGTCGATTGGGTATATGCAACCGTTGCAGGTGCAAGTTTCTTTACCGCAGCAGGTTGCTAACATTCCGAGTGCTACTGCTGTGACTCCTACTGTTCAACAAACTTTGCAGGTAGGTTGATATTAACATTTATTTGTAGATTTGTCAGGTCTAATTTTACGTTTTTCATATATATTTGAAAATATAGGCACCTACAATACCGTCAAGTATGCAGACGGCTCCGAGTGTAGCTCCTCAAACGCAACCACAACAAAATGTGATGCAAATGCCATATTCGCAGAGTGCCAATGTCGTAGCCTCTGCAAACGCAATAACCCAGAGTATGAATACTATTCCGCAGGGACCTACTAACGTTCAGTCACAACCTCAACCACAGATGCAATCGGTACCACAGCAACAACAACCGCAAATGCAACAACCGCAGATGCAAACAATGCCGCAACAACAACAACCGCAGATGCAACAACCACAAATGCAAACTGTGCCACAGCAACAACCGCAAATGCAACAACCACAAATGCAAACTGTGCCACAGCAACAACCGCAAATGCAACAACCACAAATGCAAACGGTGCCACAACAACCGCAGATGCAAACGGTGCCACAGCAACAACAACCG
The DNA here is from genome assembly GCA_030064505.1 of Chouioia cunea. NCBI lineage: Eukaryota > Metazoa > Arthropoda > Insecta > Hymenoptera > Eulophidae > Chouioia > Chouioia cunea. The sequence continues at coordinate 7,430,677 of JAOPFQ010000006.1, read as the reverse complement.
CAAATGCAACAGCCACAGATGCAACCAGTGCCACAGCAACAACAACCGCAAATGCAACAGCCGCAGATGCAACCGGTGCCACAACAACCTCAAATGCAACAACAACCGCAGATGCAACAACAACCGCAGATGCAAACGGTGCCACAGCAACAACAATCGCAAATGCAACAGCCACAGATGCAAACGGTACCACAGATGCAAACGGTGCCACAGCAACAACAACCGCAAATGCAACAGCCACAGATGCAAACGGTGCCACAACAACAACCGCAAATGCAACAACAACCGCAGATGCAAACGGTGCCACAGCAACAACAACCGCAAATGCAACAGCCACAGATGCAAACGGTACCACAACAACAACAGCCACAGATGCAACCGGTGCCACAGCAACAACAACCGCAAATGCAACTACAAACACATATGCAATCTGTACAACAACCTCAGATGCAATCTATACCGGCTATGGTGCATCAACAGCCATCAATGCAGCAACAATTACAAGACCAACAACAACAACTCTTGTTAGCACAACAGCAACAGCAGCAGCAGCCAGTTATGCAACAACAACCTATTGTTCAACAAGTTGTTCAACAACAGGTTATTCAACAACAAGTAGTGCAGCAACAAATTGTTCAACAGCAACAACCTATTGTGCAATTGCAATCTGTACTTCAAACTCCTATTCAGCAACAGCAAAACTTCACATCGACTAACGACACTCTGATCACAGAAAAGACTTTGATTAAGCAAGAAACTATTGAGGTTTCTAGAGGTGTTATGTCGCTAGAAGTGCTTACGAATGCGCAGCAATCGGACAATCAAGTTCCACCTCTTGCTTCTACTGAATTGGGAGATTTGTAAGTGATTCATATGTAATACATAAAAATGTATTCTTAATTGTAATGTTATGTACTCACTTTCATGATTACTTCATAGACGCTCTGACATTGTTGACAACTCCATGACAACAGCGACAGAGAAAAGCAAAATCAAGAGAACAGGCACGAAACGAAAGAAGCCAGGGATCAAATTAACAGTTTTGTCAGTTAGCAATATCGAGAGCCAAGCTGTATCCGTTGAGTGCCAACTCGACACTAGCAAACAAAAAACTGTCACTTTTAAATTTGATCGGGACGATATGGTTCCAGCTGATATTGCGAACAATTTGGTAAGTCTGATTTTATTTTTGCCTATAAAATGATATTCCTCGATAGAAAAAAGAAAAAAATAGGAGGCAAAATAAACAATTAAATAACATTTTGCACTATAGGTAGCAGAAAATCTTTTGCCACAGTCCCAACGTGAAACCTTTATTGAACTTATCGAAGACATCGTTAGACAATTACGTCTTGATCCAACCCTCAACTTACCTTTAATAGCTCATGGACCACCTGATCAATCAGCTGGAGGGAGTCCTGTTACAAGTCGAAGACCTCGTGAACGTGATCACAGTCTCGATGCTGTAAAGGTAACGTTCGTAAATACATTTTTGTATTAATTTTTTTTTTATTTCAATAATGCGTACAAATGAATATGAGAATGTCGCGTACGTGCTTGACGAGAAAGAATATAGAAAACTAAAAAAAAAAACGAACATTGCCGTGTGTGATTTTGGACGCAGCAGGTGAGACATGGCTCGCTAACTCGACAAAGCAGCCAACGTTCCTCGTACAAAGTTCATCGTAGACACCGCTCGGTGAGTCTCTCTCATGCTTTCCTCTTCTATCTCTTTCTATGCACTTACTTACTATTTTCGTTTCAACATTAACCCCTTTTCTTTTAATTTCTTTCATTTATACATTCCGTTTTCGTTTCAGTGAAAAGTGTCCGTATTTCTTTTATTTTCGTTTATTTTACAGGTTACAGGACCTGACGTTAATTTTGGTTTTTTAATAACATTAGTTTGTAAAACGTTTTGTTGTTTCAGATGTGACATCATCGTGTGCATGTTTTATTATGATTTCACGTTATTTATTTATTTAATGTTATAATAAGTTAAATATACAATGAAAAGTTTATTAAGGCTCATCGCAATACCTAAAAGGCCTGCGATGTTAAAATTAACTTTGGAGTTAATGTGCAGAAGCTAATCCGAGGAATCCATTTTCCCATTCAAAATAATCACGACGATTTTAATTTCAGAGGGATGACACTTCAAACACGTCGACACCGACGAAAATATTACCCATCGACCAGATCATCTCGCATATCACCAATGTAGCTCTGACCGATAAAAATCCACAGCAACAGCAGCCACAACAACCTGTAGCTCCACCGCCAAATGAAACTCACACAAATCCAAGCTCAACTGAATCGACCGAGGTATCGAGACGTTCATCCACTTCTACTCAAAACACCGACACTCTTACACCTACAAATGCTGTAGAGTTTTTGGATAACCAAGAATCTATTTCCGCTGGATCGACAATTATTGCAATGGATATGGAAAATCAAGAGTCGGAGGGAAGTGTTGATGTTTCGAAGACAGCTACTGGAAATGAGAATGTTTCTAATTTTGCTGGCAATGCGAAAAATTTGGAGCAGAGAATTGAAACTCATTCTGCTGCAGGTACATTCTCTAGTTTTTTTTTTGTTTTGGCATTATCCTGAAAAGTGTTCGTTTTAACGTAATAATTTATTTCACGTAGACAATGCAGCAAAAGAAGAAGTTTCTCAAATACAGCAGAAATCTCAAGATGACAATCAAGCTAAGGATTTCAATGATACAAATAATACAGAACCGAAAAACGTAGTAGTTCCGCCAATGCGCAAAATTTCTCGATTCCTCGTGAGCCCTGTAGTCGAGCAAAAATCAGTGGTTACCGATGGCGAAACGAAAATTCAGCACGAAGTTGTTGAACGTTCTACTGAGGCAGGAAAATCTAAAGCTGAGTTTATACAGAAATCTGATGCTATTGAAAGTCATACAGCCGAAAGACCGACGGATATTAATATTGGAGTTAGTATTTTGAATATTTTTGTATAACATCAAATCAACAATACGAGTGTGACTTTACACGTTTAAATATGTGTATTTTTTGCACATTCAATAGGTTCAGCAACATCAGCAACAGCAGCATCAGCAGTACCAGCAAGTGACACAAACCATACAAAACGAAGTGCCACAGATGCAGAATATATCTTCTGTTGTTAATGAAAATGAATCGCTAATTCAGACTCAACAGCACATTGCTACTGCTTCATCAATCGATGTACAGCAAAATATGGCAGCATCCGCTATGATACAAGGTCAACAGGTCGTTCAACAAAATTACGTAGTTCAAACGCAACAAGAAGTCATAACGCAATCGCAACAAAAGAATTTGCAACCTCCTGTTCAGAATCTGTCTCAACAGAGTGTTGATGAAAGGAATCGCAGAATTTCAAATATATCCAACATATCGTCGGATTCACAAACCGAAAACTACAGCAACGTTCCTGATGACAAAAAAGTGCAAGTTCAATCGATGCAACAGCAGACGTACCCGCAACAACAGCAACAACAACAGATGCAACAGCCACAGATGCAACAGCCAATTCCACAACAACCACAACAGCAACCGCAACAACAACCCCAGCAGCAGCAGCAGCAACAACAACAACCACAAGAAATTATAACAAACGGTTACACGGAAACAATGCATCAAACGCAACAACAACACCAAGTCATGCAACAAAATGTCGTCCAACCGGTACAATCTCAGATCCCCGTCGCAGCGACAATGGAGGTTGCGCCAAAAAAAGCCAAAGAAGTATCATCGACTTTGCCTGATTTAGCGCAGAATCTCGCTAATATACTGTCGAATCCAAAATCAAAAGCCGCCCATCCGGTCGTCCAGGGTCACGAACCCATTCAAAATCCCGCCGCGGTTGTTCAACCGATCTTACATACCGAACAGTATTTCCAACCGATACAACCAGATCTCTGCATCCAGAATGTTCATTATCAGCAACAAGTGCAACAGAACGTGCAGCAGGTAATGAGAAAGTTGCACCACCTTGGAAATTCTTTTTGGGTAATATGCGATCCTATCTTTTTTTAGTCGATCTAAGTTCCTTTTCTCTTATTTTCTCTCTTTCTCTCTCTCTCTCTCTCTCTCTCGCTCTCTTTTTCTCTTTTTCTTTCCCTTTCTCTCTCTGTCTCTCTCTCTCTCTCTCTCTCTCTCTCTCTCTCTCTCTATTTCTCTATCTCTTATCTTTCCTCTCCTCTCCTCTCTTTCGTTCACTCGTAAATGTCATTTATATATATATTCTATTTTGAGTCATGGAGTATAAGGTGGTTTACTTTTGTCGGGTAATATACATATGACATTCGAGCATGCTGTAGAGTTAGAAATGCTTCAATCATTCTGTTTTAGTAATTATATGATTGAGAAGATACATAGAAATATTCAACTTGATTTGGTTTCTGTATTTACTGTTGTAATAAGTGTTACTCAAACAACTCCTCAATTATAAATTTACAATCAATAAAACTTTTAGCATAGTTTATATAGAATAGTTGATTTTCTTTGAATCGTTGGTTTTATTTCCAAATATTCAACTAACACAACAAGCTAAATTTTCTTATTAAAAATTCAATGAAATGTTAAGATGATATATCAAATGACTAATAGACACCATTCATATATTTTATTAAGCTGAGATATTGAATTGTTGAAAGATGAAAATTTAGTTTTGAATGTGAATGTATTTTTGCTTAACTTGTAATCAAAATTAGATAGTAGAATAGTGCGCACAATTAAAATTTTGAAAGTGACATTCGAGAATGTTTCACTCTAAACACTTTAAATTCAATGTAAACCGTACGTTAATACGATATATTTAATTTAACAGTTGCTGCAAGCGCAGCCGAACTTCCCAACAAACATTCCAGTCCAGCCAACACCAATGGCTCATCCAACTTTGATTCAGACAGTACCTCAAGCAAGTCTTCAGCAACCTATAGATCAATCTCAAATACTCCATCAACAGACTCACGCATTACCAACTCACGCGACGATTCAAGGCCAATGGATCGTGCCATCTTACGCTACGTTACCTGGCCAAAATATCATTCAACTTCAACCTATTCAACACGTACATTATATTCAAAGCCAGGCGACTTTGCAACACATGGTACCCTATCAACTTGCGCCGCAAGCTCAGTTACAGTCGCAACAAACATTGTCAGAGTCGACGGATAATTCAGATCAGTATAATCTACAGTTGAAATTCCCTGAACCTAAACAACAGGATACGAATTCCGAGTATAACATTAGTCGTCGTACGAGTTCCGATTGCCAAATGCTGTCGTCGGAAAATGAAAATTCCAGCCACGACATTACTCCAGAACATACGTTTATCGAGTCAATGGACAATGCGATTTATCACCAACAGTTCATGAGGGATCATCACAGGAAATTAAGTCAACAGAACTCATTGGATAAATCGGAAGGAGGACCACAAACTATCGCTGATTTACAACAGAAACTTTCGCAACTCACGAGTCAACCTTCGGAGTCGGTTAATTATAATACACCGCCGATTAGTCATCCTGCTACGCCGCATACTCAACAGGCACCAGCAGTTCACGATATGCCTGTGCATCAGATTCAGCAAAAGATGGGTGCCTCACCTGGCATCTCTGCAACGAGTTCTCAAACTTTGGTTTGTTTCTTATCTGAACTCAGATTTTCAGTGGCTTGAGGATTCTACACAACATTCATGATTGTTTTAATTTTTTTAGGGTCCTTCTTCTCCACACTCAACGATACATTCAGGTCATTCAGTTTTTATAAACGACGCTGGCGCCGTCGATGGTAGTGGTGCTGTTGTCGAACAGTTTGCCACCCAAAATAATTATGCACAAAATGTAAGCTCTATCATCTCCTTATTATTGAGTATCGTAAATCGTCATTTTTATACGTTCATCTGATATAATTTAGACGGTTGAGCTCGATAGTCCAACGCCAGTATCGACCAGTAGTCAATCCCAAGAAATCCCAAGTCCTACGAAAGAAGCTAAATCACGCTTATCAAAACCAGGCTCACGGCTTCAAGAGCTCGAACACGAACTGGCGAAAATCCATCAAAAAACGCCAAATTTGATAAATACATCGCAAAATACGATCTATACAAATGCGTCGACCGTCCTACAACCTGTTAGTTGCGTTCCCGTTGCAACTGTCGCTCCTAGTGTCGTTACTCCTGTTACTGAGATTGCTGGGCAGGTGGATGCTGTGGATAATGCTGGTTCAAACGTCGAGGTTGGTTTTATGCAACTTTTAACGTTTGAATGTGAGTTTTTATTATATAAATAATGTTTTTTTAGCATTTAACGCTGAATCAGCCTGCGAGAAAAATTTCGAGGTTCATGGTATCGAAAGTGGCTGGTCCACCCGCGAACGAATACGTTACGTTGCAAAGCTCAAATGTGGATGATGGAAAGACTGTCGAGAATAAAACTAATGCTGTTCAGCATAATGCTGAGGAACATACGAGTATGATATTGCTAATTCATAAAGTTTCAGCGTATTTTGTTATTGGATTATTTAATATTGAATATTTTTAGTGGGTATAACGCCGATGCAAATATTGCATAGAAGGGAAGGCTCAGTACCGCCACCTCAAAGCTCTGCTTCGAATAATACTCTATCTACTGAGGTAATTAATCAAACCTCCAAATTTTTACAGATTTCGTTGTTTATTAAACAATCTTTAATGTTGTTTTGTTTTTTAGTTTGAGAAGGAAGAGAGGGTACCAATGTTAACACCCAGTGAAGAATATCAGCTTCTCATAAAAAGGTATGTATCATCGATTATACTAACAAAACAATCGTATATGCGATCATTGGTATTGACAGCTAATACGCATTACAGGCAAACAATGGAACTGGAAACATTACAAAAGCGACATCGGGAAGAGTTGGAGCGCTTTCAGCAACAACAGTTACAGTTGCTCATACAGCAACAACAGCAAGCGAGTGCTTATCATCAACATCATCATCACCCTTTACTTTATCATACCATCACAGGTAAATAATTAATTCACGCTCTTCGATTGGACAGGAGAAATGAACAAACTAAACTCACGAATATGGATCTTAATAAAGATCTGTTGATGGCAGGGCAATCGAGGGTACCGGGAATGGACGATTACATAATGTTCAGCCCAGCAACGCAAACGCCAATGCAACGTAAGCTCAGTTATTCTCCGGACACCGAGGAAACCTTGAGGCTTGCAACGCAAAAGCTCAAACAACCTCAGGGCCCGACGCAGAACCAAACTCAAGCCCTTTCCCATGCCTACGTCATACCAGTGCCAATAGTGCCTTCGGATAATTATCAGAGCATTGCCGCACAGAGCGAACAGCCCGACATTGCTGGGGTGGTTCAACCGCATCATCAGTTCGCCTCGGCTGCTATGCCCGATACCTCGACACAGGCATGTGATCTTTACAACGACGTTTCGTTGATTAGGTTTTGATCTAAATTCATAATACATTTACTAATTGGAAATAAATGTTTATTAATTATCAGGGAAGCTCGGCGAGCACTCTAGTCACAAACGCGTTGACCAGCAGCTCTTCGGGCCACGTGCTCTATCATGCGGAACCTTCGGCTCTAGCAGCATCGACCTACAGCTATGCACCAGCTTCTACATCCGCAGTAGCTGCAGCAACGGCAACAACTCCAGCTCCTGGTAGTTTTATCTTACCGCCAGGTTACCGATTGGTGTACGCGCCAACGACACTGCAAGCACCACCGCCAATAGTTGCTGCTACTGCTGCTACTGCTGCTACCGCTGCTCCTGTTGCTCCTTCGGCATCGGCACCACAATTAGCAACGCCAATGCAACTGGGAAGTAGCTGCTCGCACGATGGCACTCCGCCCAGTGAACCTCAACAATGCGAACCCGAGTAGACAGCGGCTTCACTTTCCCAATCTTTTTTTTTCTTTGTTGTTGATTGACTAAAATGCTGTGCATTTCGACGTGACGTCTGTGTACGTCTCTGTGTGTGTATACGTATACGTGTATGTCTGTATGTATGTGTGCGATGAGAACGACAGATTCCGTAAAATTTGTTTTAGAAAGAAAAAAAGTCTGTGTGTTGATTGATTTTCTTTTTAGTTAGTAAACAAGCTTGACTTTTAACGAAAAAGCGTGTGTTGATTTTTAACAAAACAGAAAAGGAAAATACGAATGCGTCGCGAGCTGTATGTAACCAATGTGTCAAATACGTGCCGCTCTAATTATCTCTCTACTATAACGGGGCAAAAAAAAACAACTGTTTCGAATAAGACAAAAAAATACGTGTTTACTGTGTAAAACTGGGTGTAGAGGCCTTTTTCTACTAGTACACTTGTGATTACGTGAGTGCATGAGCGCGAGGTTGAGAGAATGACAAAATGGATTATAATATCGGGTGGAAGACGATATGTAAACGTGGGTGATATATCAAGTGACTTTTTGTAATGTCGCTTTTTACATCTAACAAACAAACAAAAATAATTAAAAAAAAAACAGGCCTCAGCTAGTCGTATAATTGAAGAAGCGTTTAAATCCGTTTTCTTTATTATTCTTTTTTTCCTTGCTTGACATTGTGCTGATAGTCGAATGTATACGCGGTTAGAGAAAGTCCAGTCAATTTTTTTTTCGTTCGAGGGATTTGAAGTAATCAAAGAGAATGTGATCTATGGTAGTCACTGTTATTACGTATGCTTTAATGTAATTCTTTTTGACGTAGCCATTCTACTTTTGATGTAACGGAGAGATAAAAAATAGACACTTTTGTTACTAGATTACTAGGGATTCCATTTCCTTTTCAAAAATTGACATTTCTTTCTTTCTGTCTTTTTGTTGACTTTTATTATTTCGTTCTCTTCCTAATTCGCTAGAGCCATTGCAGCTCTGTCGTTATTTTTTTAAAGGAAGCGACGTTTCATACTCTACTCGCGCGTATTATTATTATATTATTATTACTATTATTATTATGATTATTATTACTATTATTGCTATTATATAGAATTATGGACATCATTATCACAATTAAATGCCTCGTTGATCAGTGTTAATCATTTTTTCATAAAAGATATCCTATCCCATCAAGAAGCATAAACTCGTTTGAAATATTTTGGAGAATTATTTAAGAGGTTCGCAAAATATTTTGTATATCGAAGAAAATTAACTTCCATCAACACAAAAAAAAATACTTGAAAAGTTATAATTGTCTATTATAGAATGTGATACTACGCAACCAGAGTGTTGTCTAGACTTTTTCGAAAGCTTTGAATTTTTTATATATTGAAATAATTTCAATGTCACAATCTTACGTCTCAAAGTATTTTTGCATAGGCGTCTGACAAGAAATAAAAGCAAATAAATAATAATCACATAATGAGAAAACTTTGAAACTATTTTAAATAAATGTAACTACGCTACACATAAACTTTATTATAATCGATAACATCAAAAAAAAAAAAAAGAAAAGAATATTTAAATACTTATACTAATAATTGATTTTATTGCATCAATGAAATTCCTTGCAGATGAGAAATGATTTAGTTTTTAATTACAAAATACGCGTATGTGTGTAAAGAAATTTTATGTATAAAAAAAGACATCGATTACTGTATTGTACATTGCGTGTCATTTTAATTTTGTGTCATTATTGCTTCAATTATATTAAAGTTAATTTTGAGAAAATCAATATGAATTGTGTATTTATTGTTAACATAATATAATTAAACTCCTTCATTAATTAAAATGAATGCCATCAAATCAAATGATTTTGAAATTCCCTCGATAAATAATGATGGCAGGCAGAATTCAACATGGCGGCTCGCTTAGTTTGAACTTCGGTCATTTTTCCCGGATGAAATGATAGATAAACAAAAATATGCGTAACCGACATTGAAAACATTAACTTCAATCAATTGTTCAAAGTGTTCGTAATATTTGAATGCAACTTTCTAGTTCACGATGTATATTTTGATTAAAATCAAGTATCAATGTTAATTTCCAAGGAGGTAATTTATACACTGTTTCTATTTTTATTTGCATTGCGATGAATAGAATTTTTCCATCATCAAAGATAAAGTGAATAAAATGCACGAGTGTATATTTTTGTTTTAGCATCGATCACTGATAATTACGAAATAGTAAGCTATGGCAGAAGTTAAGAGGATAGCATTGCAAAATGTTGATGGTGGTCAAACGTCAAAAAAGTCCAATAAGGTTGAAAAACCAATAGCTCCATCGGTACGTTTTGAAATATCTCTTCCAGATTCCAACAATGAGAATTATCCAGAAGTAAACTATGCTGAACTTCTCAAAAGTGCCGAAAAGAAGCAACGTAAGGAAAAGAGAAAGAGCGATATTGGCTCTACGAATGGAACAAATCTGTTTGGAGACATGGATAGCGATGGCAAAATGGAGCTGGACATAGCTAGGTATTTTGAATTAAAGTATGGAAATCGCAAAGGAAAGAATTATGGTGATTTAGGTGCTGGTTACGATGAGAGCGACCCCTTTATAGACAACACAGATGCCTACGACGAAGAGGTACCCGAAGAGGTAACTACTGTCCATGGAGGTTTTTATATAAACAGTGGGCCTCTAGAATTCAAAGACAACGACAAAGCCATTACCAACAACTTGCAAAAGGAGAGCGACAGTGAAAGTATCAAGGATGACGAAGAGGAGGCGAGTAGTGACGGAGATAGCATGGATGAACAAGACACTAAGGAAGTGAAAAAGCCAAGTAAAAAGAGAATTTTAAGTTCTTCGGATGACGAGAAAAACGACACTCCCAAACAGAAGCCTAAGTCTCAGAAAATCGAGGCTGAAAATAACGTTGGAGACTGATAAGCAACGAATTAGTGTATAAGCCAAGTTTGGCTAGAGAGAAAATAACATTAGCTTTGAACGTGATATTTTTGTATACATCCGCCAAACAACTACGCACACACACACACACACACACACACACACACATACACACACATACACATACACACACACAGAGCCTAAATCGTGTGTATGTACGCCCACGATTATGATGTATATATATATATATATCAGATTCGTTCTTGTGTATATGTATATAATACCGCCCTATTTGTTAATCAGCCAAGTATTGTCGACTTCCACACGTTAGATTTGTATCTTTATACGCTCAATAAAAAAGCAAAAAAAAAAAAAATTCTAATGGTTACTCATTAAATCGTTCCTAAGCGCTTTAAACGCTCGGTAAAGTAAATTTCTTCTATTTTGTCTTTGATATGTCAACCTATATATATACACGCTACTATACATACAACTTCGCGCAGCCGCTCGCGTTCGTCAGTCAGTTTCGATGTTAAAGCCTTGGGGAGCGTGCGTGAAAAGAGTGCGAGATACATGTATATAGAGAGTGAGATAGAGAGTATAGAGTGTTAGTCGTTGGGGAGGATGCTGAATATAATCAGTAATTGTCCGGGTGGCGCGACCCTCCTCGTTAAAAAGAGTAGTGTGTGACTCAGGCTTTGAGTTGTGCGTGCGTTAAAGGTATCGATCCTACAACGAGGATGTATGAAGTTTAAGAAAGAGGGAGAAAGAGAAAGAGGAAGAAAGTATAATGGATCAACAAAAAAATAGACAGAGTAGGTCTCGACTACGCGCTCACGGTAGTAACTCTGCAAGGGTGCTTGTCTTTGATCAACCCGATCCTTCTAATGAAACTGCTGCTGCTGCTGTTGCTGCCGTTGTTCCTAGAGGCAGTGCTGATAAAATGGAATCGGATGTATCGAGGAGGTCGGTTCTTACTCAAAAGATCGAGAGTAAAGAAGCTCCTGTACGACCAGGTAATTAACGCCAATCAGGTCTTTGTTTTGATTTTTTTTTTATTTGGAAAGAGATAGCAATAGGTAGTACTGTGACTAACTGTCAATGTTTGATGTACAGTAAGCACAGAGCTGTCCAACCTTGTGCGTATGAGAAATTCTGCTATAGGAAAGTCAGCCCCTTCACTCTCCATTCATATGGTTAGTACTTGGCTTTTTATTTTTTTTTTCAAATATAAACGTAGTCGTGTGCTCATCCGCCTTTAACAATGAAACAAAACATTATTTTGTAGCGAGACTTCAATCTGCCTCGAAGAACAGCAAAAGCATCTCACCGAAAGTCATTCATCTCTACAACTTCGCCAACCCTTCCAAGATGCCAGTCTCCTCTGTCAGGTAATTACCCTTCTTCCTCTTGCCTGTCTGTTTGCGTATGTTTTTTTGTATGTCAAGACTAACGTGACCTTGGTCAGTCAATAAATAGCAGGTTGTTGGTATCTTGACAAGATTTTGCAATTTTTTTTGGCAAGCTGCATTAATATCTTATGAACTATTGCCAAATTTTATAATTTCTCAAGTTAATGTGTCTTTTATAAGACTTCGACAAACATCAATTATCCATGAGACGTTTAGCTTTTGTTCCAGTTGTTGGCAGTCCATTAGAGAGTCCTAGGATGTCGTGTAGTCCACATTTTGCTTTTGTTCCAATTAAAAGGTATTTACAAAACCTTGAATTATTATTGCTTAAGCCAATGAAATATTTTTCAAACAACGACGAACATCTCGTATTTTTTTAAATTTTTATTTTAGAATTGGTGGAGGTGCTACGAATACGGGTGACGGTAGACGATGGTCCGTTGCTAGTTTGCCTTCCAGTGGATATGGAACAACTCCTGGATCTAGTAATGTTTCCGTAAGTTTCTGTATCTATCAATAAAAAAAGCTCGTACGCTCGAAAAAAATCAAGAAACGTAGGTAACTTAAAAAAAATTAAAAGAAAAGTATTCGCTTATTTTATTAATGAAAGAATTGATTAATTATCCACATTTACGCGTGTATGCCGACTTGGACTCTGGATAATTGATCAATATCCATTACACACAATTATCGTACAACGCAGTTTATCCTCGTTTTTGTCTTTTTCCTCTTACGGCAATTATGTATCGAATTAATATGAACACCAAAAGAAAAAAAGCAACAAAATAAATGAGATTTTACAATCGCGAAGAAGCAGTCGTATATCCGTTGTAAATTTAAATAATTGCCAACTGACTAAATGTACCGTGAAGCCGTCGTAAAATATTTGACTTATGAGTAATCTAACGATATTTTTTAATTGCCTATCGTAAATTAATTCTTTAGTCGCAATGCTCGTCGCAAGAGCGTCTTCATCAACTCCCAAACATTCCAACAAGGGATGAATTACGAATGTTGTCGTGTCACTTCTCTAAGCCTGGAACACCATGCTCGTCGACTCATCCAGGATTTCCAGGAACTGCTGTTACATCAGGAGGTCAAGAAGACGAAGCTGGACGAAGATCACCTTTACATCGCCCACGTTCGAGAAGTCTTAGTAGTCCAAGTCGCTCACCAATTTTAGATAGCGAAATCGTTATGATGAATACTTTGTACAAGGAGAGATTTCCTAAGGTGGGTTGCCTTATCAGACACAGATAAGACGAACGTGCTCGTTATCAGCAGGAAATGCATTTGTGTTGCAATCGTACGGTTTTTACTAGCTTTTGTTACTAACAGTTCATTGCACGCAATCATTTGTCCTTTTCTGTTTTATTTCAACAGTTTTGTCTTTATACGCAAGCGTACAAAATACAATGATAAAACAATAATGTCGTTCACAATAGATTAGAGGAATTCAAGAGATAACGCGCTAGTTGATACTATTTTTCTAGTTTGACTTCTATAACAGGAAACATATGTAATGTGCCAACGTAATTTAACATTTTTGTTTCACGCTTATCCAATTTATGATCTGTATTATCTTATGTAACAAGAAATATATCACGCGAACCCATCGAGTTCTCTAATTATAGTCGTAGTCGCAACACCGTTCAAGCGTTAAATTAAACTCATGGAATAAAAATATCGTTCAAATGAGACTTTTTCTAGACCGACTGGATAATCTTGGAATAAAAATGTTTCAAGAATCACCAAGCAATGTTATGAAACGCAAACGTCAAAATAATGTGCAATCGCTCGTCTTGGGCGATATTAATGTTTACGAGTACGTGCTTTCTTTGCAGGCTACGCAACAAATGGAGGAGAGATTGACGAACTTCATCAACGAAAACAAAGATATCGACGAATACGAGGTCGTTAATCAGATGGCACAAGATTCCTTGCCGATTTTACGTTTTGTTCATCATCAAATTATCGAGATGGCTCGCGATTGTTTGCAAAAATCTCAAGCGAAACTCATCACTACCCGATACTTTTATGAGATGAGCGAGAATTTGGAACATCTGCTTATGGAAGTAAGTTTATACGCATTTTTACACTATAATTGACGTTAATCATTGTGTATGCTTGTAGACGAAAGATAAATCATTGGAAGCAGCGGCACGACTGACGGGTCTCATAAAGAAGCTTCTTCTTATAATATCACGTCCAGCACGGTTACTCGAGTGCCTCGAATTCGATCCCGAGGAATTTTATCATCTCTTAGAACAAGCTGAAGGCCAAGCAAAAATCACTATTGGGATCGAGAAGGACATTCCACAATATATTATTAATAAATTGAATTTGAATCGCGATCCAATTTCAGGTACTAGACTCTCTTGATTACCGTTATAACAGTCAAAAATTGGTTTTGTGCTCCTACTTGTTAGTTGCGAGAACTTAAATACGCTAGTAATTATCGTTACCGAAACAAAAAAATTGTTTGTCAAAAGTTGATCAGTTTACTTGGTTCGAGCAAACGCCTTGTTTCCCTAAACAATTTACTTTAAAACATTTCAACTCGATCGTTTTGTTTTTCTTTTTTGTAGAATTGCAAGAAGAGATGAATAAGTTAGAAGACTCGGCGAGTTCGAACGACAGCTACCTACAGTTAGCAACTTCGAGTCCCGATAAAAAAGACGAGGAAAGAACGCAACGAATTCCATGCGAGAGTGACTATGAGATATTGAAATTGATAAGTAACGGTGCATACGGAGCTGTGTATTTAGTCAAGGAAAAGTCGACGAGGCAAAGATTCGCCATGAAGAAGATTAACAAGAATAATCTAATGCTGAGGAATCAAGTAGAACAAGTGTTCGCTGAGAGGGATATCATGAGCTTTACCGACAATCCATTTGTTGTTTCTATGTATTGCAGTTTTGAAACAAAGGTATTTTATTGAAATTTAATGCATTACGTTCAATTGGCGAATAGAATACTTGATGGATAACTTCGTTTGCAGAAACATTTGTGTTTGGTGATGGAGTACGTAGAAGGTGGAGACTGTGCCAATTTGTTGAAAAATATTGGACCGCTACCTCCAGATATGGCAAGATTCTATTTTGCCGAGACTGTCTTGGCCGTTGAGTATCTTCACAGTTATGGAATCGTTCATCGAGACTTAAAACCTGATAAGTTAGTGCTTTGAAGTATGAATCTTGTATCTTTGTAAAAAATTATTACAATCGCGTGGTTGTTTATTTTAGTTTACTCATTACTGCGTTGGGTCACATAAAACTCACGGATTTCGGTTTGAGTAAAATGGGTCTGATGTCTCGTAAGTAATTCATCTCGAACCAATGTTATTTTTTTCGCTCAAAATTTTAATAATTTTTATTTGTTTTAGTGGCTACGAATTTGTACGAGGGCTACATCGAAAAAGATACAAGACAATTCTCCGACAAACAAGTATTCGGTACTCCAGAGTACATAGCTCCAGAAGTGATATTACGTCAAGGTTACGGTAAACCAGTCGACTGGTGGTCAATGGGTATAATACTGTACGAGTTCCTAATTGGTTGTGTGCCATTCTTCGGTGAAACGCCCGAAGAATTATTCGCTCACACTGTCAATGGTTAGTCATCTATTCAAATAAATGATTCATTCGTCGACGCAGGAAGTTCATTGTAATTCTCGATTGTTTAGATGACATTGAGTGGCCGGACGAGGACGATTGGCAAGTGCAACCAGAAGCTAAGGATATTATAACAACATTGTTGCAACAAAGTCCTCGCGAACGTTTAGGTACCGGTGGATCACACGAGGTCAAGGATCATCCTTACTTCTACGGGGTCAACTGGAATAGTCTTCTTAGGCAAAAAGCCGAATTTGTTCCTCAATTAGCTAATGATGAAGATACTAGTTATTTTGATAGTAGGTTGAAATTTCGTTATTTCGCGATTTATAAAAATTTTTTTTCCATTTCTTTCAATTCTAAATATTTGAGCAGAGTCTATTAAATGTGCGTTCATGCACTATTTTGAATATACTTGTTGCAGTTTCATAAATATGCATAACATAAATGACGACCCAATCGACTTTGAATACAATGACAGATATAAAAATGTTTTTCAGCTCGTATGGACCGTTACAATCATGATCTAGGCGACGACACCGACGATACGGATGACTCACCATTGTTTGGTTCGTTCTCATCATATTCGCCTCAGTCACGCAAGATCTCACAGACTCGTCCACCGAGTTTCAACGCCGAGACCGAAACGGATTCGTTGAAGAAACAATTGTTCAGAAATGAACTCGAGAAAACAGTGGCTCAACTAACCTTGAATTCACCCTCATCGATAACTTCCTTGCCGCCTAAATTGGATGAAACCGGTATGACAATTATTGTAGCAGGTTGCGCGTACTTATTTTTTTAGTTCCATTTGTCGGCCAATCACGTAGATAAGAAGTTGATTTTCTTTTAAAAGAAAGATGAATCAAAGTGTTCCGAGGTTATTGACCTTTCGGAACAGAGCATTATTACTATTATTTGATAAGTGGATGACAAAAGAACCGTAATCCGACAACAAATTATTAACAATGTCTGACTAATGAATGCGCTTCGACCTTGATAAAGAGTCATTCGGAACAAATTATTTTCATCCTTTTATCTGTCATTTATTAGTCTCTAAGAATAACAGTATTGATCTGTTCTAAAAGCACTTCCATAGCACATAATTTATAAAAACGTCTCATGACAGAATTCGATTATTTTCTTAATAGACATATCTTCCGTTCATTCATTGAATTCTAAATAAATAAACGACGACAATGTTTTTTTCCATCGACAATAAAATATCGCTTTTTTTTTTCGTCGACAAACGTTAATACGATCTAATAAAATTAACGTATTTTTGTCTATAGCCATAGAGGGTAAAATCGATCGTCAGAGGAGCAAGCTATCGTTGAATACAAGCATCACGGAACATCCAAAATTGTCGACACCGTCAAAATTAGAAACCCCAGACTCACAAGCAACGCTAAAAAAATTACCACCAACACCAAGTCCATATAGTGGTGGAGTACATTATCATAGTACACCCGAAAGTTCGCAGACCGAATCGGATGACATCAGTCCACAGATTCAGCGCAAGAGACACGCTCACGCACGCGATAAGCTGCCCAGGTTCAGTATTTCCTTCGATGATGAGAGTAACATCACGTGAGTGCCGCCGCTATGTAGTGCCTTGTCTGTGTTTTTTTTTTTTTAGCGTAGCTAATGCTTTTTGGTTTTTTCTATTGACAATGAGTCATTTATATAAGCTGATGAAGCGTTCTGGTTATTTGGAGGTATTGATATCTTAACGTTTTAGTACGATTTTTATCTTCTTATCTTTTTAATAAACATCCTTAATAATCTGATTTTTATCATTAAAACTATGTGTGGATACTCACTGATCGTAAAAACAATTTTCTAATCCTTTTTTCGTTCATTTTCTATAATTTGATTCGTTCTAATTTTACCTTTAGATGGTAGCTAATGATGAGTACTTATGTAAATAAAACAAATCAATCAATATTCATAATCCTGTCATTAAAAGAACGAGCTTGAACGATGAAAAACGTTGCGCTCAACCAAATCGCTAGAAACACGTACTTTTTCCGCAACAATGCATAATTATAATAATCCTTTCATTTTGTAGTATTGAATAATTGGAAATCAAAACTTAGCTAGTGCTACTGAGCGATGTGTGTAGTTCATAATTAAATATTTTAAGTTGAAGATTTGCTTTATTTTTTAACGCTATTTATTGTATTTCAGACTGAATTTATCAGCATCCCATATGGATTCTGTCGACGACAAGTACAATTCAAGTACTGACTCTTTTGAGTCTTCAACTGCCTTGCCTTTGCTGCCAACCGGCAAACAAAAATCACGTTCCGTTATTAAATCCGCGTCTACTAGTGGACTTTCGCTTGTTATACCTACTGGGGATTTTTCAAGTAAGTGTCTCCCCTCCCTTTCTCTTTTTAAAATTAATTTACTTGACTACTTTGAATAATGTCGATGGTTCGTGTTACAGTTGATCCTTTAATGTCGGCAAATCAAAGTATTGAATCACCTGGAGGTTCGTCGACTGCTTCGTCTCGCGATACCTCGCCTTGTCGAGAGCTTAGTCCATTAGTGACAAGCCTCAAGCCTCCTATTATTATACGAAGGGGTCCAAATGGTTTTGGATTTACCGTGCATACGATAAGGGTTTACTATGGCGATAGTGATTTTTATACGATGCATCATCTAGTCATGGTAACGATTATTATTTATTACGTCTTAAACAATATTAAAGCTATTTATTCGTTTGAAAATATTCAAATAAAACGCAATTATTTGACAGGCTGTGGATCAGCAAAGCCCAGCGTTTGAGGCAGGTCTGCGTCCCGGCGATCTAATAACTCACATAAACGGTGAGGCAGTGCAAGGTCTGTATCACACTCAGGTGCTGCAGTTAATGCTAAGCGGTGGCGATCACGTCACTCTTCGAAGTACTCCGCTAGAGAATACAAGTATTAAGACTGGTGGTCGTAAGCGTGAATTGGCACAAAGTAAAATGGCCAAAAGAGCTTTACATCAGAGGCAAAGGAGACAGAAAAAAGATCACACGGACAAGAAGAGGAAAACGAGCTTGTTTAGAAAAATTAGCTCAAAGAGGGCCAGTGCTGAGATGCAGCAGGTATGATTGCGAAGAAAAGCTAATATACGTAGGATTACCGTTTACGTAGACGTTATTTTTAAGTTAGAATGTTATGAACTTCTACAAGTTGAAAGTTTGTTGGTTGACACAGCCAAGTGACTCGCAACCGTAACTAATTTGAAGTTGTAACTTGGCCAACTTACGTTTGAATCCCAATCGATTATTGGATAGAATCGATATATTAAATATTATACATGTTATCGTGGTATACAACAAATTTGTGAAAAAATGCATTACTTTTAAAACAGCGTAGCACAGCTTTAATTAATAGTTTTATCATATATCAGATAGTTTTTTAATTCTCATTTGTTCATTTATTTCACAACTGACGTATTTACATACAGAATACACAGCACTGTTCGTTTTATTTAATTACAGCCATTAACTATCAGTTGTCCCTTGTCAGCACCCATTCTACCAAGCGACAGCAAACCACCTCTTATGGTATGATTTCCTTTTTTTCTTTTTTTCATTCGTATGTTTTTTTTATAAGTTCTTTTTGTCGTGTTAAGTTTCACACTTCAACATCAACAAAACGATTAACGCAAAGTCCAATGATTATATGTATATACGAACATTTTTACAACGAAACGATACATTTAGATGGCAGCTGGTTTATGTTCTCCGTCAATGGTAACTCCGTCGCGGTCGTTCCAGTCGTTTGCGCGTTCGCAGTCGCAACAGGACACTCCGCCGCATTTTACTCCGTCCTCGCCGTCCAGCCGTCCTCCGCCTGACTCTTATCATTCGACTGGTAATCAATGATTCTTTTTTTTTTCAAAGAAACAACTTGGAACCCAACTAAAAAAAATTCTTCATTTTTTCTCCTCCGATATCTGCACAGGCAACTCGTCGCCGTGTTCGTCTCCAAGCGCCTCAACGCCTTGTTCCAGCGTGCCAAGTGCCAGTGGCCAAGCGCATTACCAGCGTCCAAGTACATTGCACGGTCTCAAACATAAGTTACACACAGCCGCGAAAAATATACACTCGCCAAATCGTCGGAAATCCGTTGGTCATATACCTTTGTCACCGCTTGCGAGGACACCAAGTCCATCGCCTATTCCGGCCAGTCCTACGAGGAGTCCAAGTCCATTGGCTTTTCCCACGGGTCATCAGCCGGGCAGTTCCAACACGACTCAATCGTATAGTCCAGGTAAACGAACGTTTATTTTAAAGTCAACGGCGGAATAATTTTTATCGAACGATCAATTATTCGCGTAGGAGCCTCGCTATCAACACCAAACAGCCAGAAAAAAACTTACGGCCGTCCGAAGTCTGCCGAGCCAGGATCGCCTCTGCTACGTCGTGCATTGAGTCCGGATCGTTTACATCCACGTTCCGCGGAAACGAAGACGTCGATTTCTCCACTTGCCAATAGCGTCGTTAAAGTACAACCTCGATTGAGTATCGCTCAGACGACGTATCCAGAAAGTTGTACTTCCGAAGCAGAGACGAACGCTGAGGCAAAAGAGCACGGGATATCGATAAACGTGACGAATTCAAGCCAATTACCAAGAATTGCCGAGGAGAAAGACTCACCCACGGGAAGTAAAGATCTGGTTGAAGCTGGTGGGATCGCGAGGACTGAAGTGGTTAACAAAATTGTCAAGCAGATTCAGGACGAGTCGCTCGAAGGCTTCGAGAGAAAGAGCGATGCAAAGTAGATGGCGACGCACGTGTTTTTTTTTGTTTGTCTTTTTTTAATATTTAGCTGCTGTCGATTGGGCGAGAGGATGTTTGTTTTTGAACCGCGAGGTTTTTGACGTAACGTTTCAATAACGTCTTGAAGGATGACATTTACAAGCTTCTTTGCTAAATAAAATAATAAATAATAAAGAGATTCGCAAGCAAGTATTTTGCTAGTAACTTTTGAATCTGATAAACATTTACTCGACACGAAAAATATTCGCTAAATTTCGATAAATTTTTTGTGAATGTTTATCAAGTATACCATATCATGATATTAAGAATTACTGAAAACGTTATCAAAATGTTTTCATACGTTTCGAAACGTTCATAAAAACGTTCGGATAACGTTTCAATGAATTTAATGGTCCCGGTTCAAAGACAAACGTGTATTTTTCGGCTATCACTAATTCGCAGCATTGCACTGATGATTTCACGAACCATTTGTAATTTTTATTCTTTTGTACATATTCGTTTTTATTTTTTTATATCGAAACTTTTTTTCTCTCTCTCTCTCTCTCTTCTTTTTTTTTTTTTTTTTTTTGTAGCGTTAAGTTTATTTTAATAAACAACAATGCGAACGAAAAGCGCTGGGAGAGTTGATTGTGCTCTGATTTTAGCAATCACTGCCTTTTGATTGGGAATATAAATTATTTCATTTTTTTTTCGTGAGTCAGCGATACGCTTTTTGTATTTCTCTAGCACACCTGTCACTGTAGATCGAGTAATATGTATTAGTAGATATACATTGAATGCAAATAATTAAGATAAATAGATAAAACAAATAATTAGCCCTTCTTGTAAGTAGGAGCCACACGTCAAGCAAAGTAATAATGCTACCACTACTGCTAAATCAGACTGCAGTATTTGTGATCTCAAAGTATATCTCGTCATATCAGTGTCTTTTTTCTGTTTCTACTTGGATATTTGAATTTCGTGCCAATAAAACATGTGATGCAAAAACAAAGCAACGTTCAATCAAGACAAATTTCCAGTATGCGACAATTCATTTTTCACTGGCTTGCAAAAAAAAACATTGAAGAGATATGCAAATTTAAAAAAAAATCACAAAAATCAATGAACGATACATACTGTCACGGAGCAAATTTATTTTTAAAAATGATTGTTATAGCGAATAGTTAAAATAGCGTCTTACCTAGAATCTGTACGAGAGTTCGTTGTAATATTTTATGTTATGACGTAGATAATCCAAACAATTTTAGGCCATTACATCGTTATGACGTGTTTTTCCAAATTTCGCTAACAAAAGCTGGCGTTCGATGATTTACGTGTAAAACTATGACTGTTGATTTAGAAAACGAGAAAAAGTCGAAATGCGTGCTTATCTCACTCATAATAATCCGCGCGAAATTTGTTTGTACATTTTTTCTGTATATGTCGATGAAACAATCTCTTATTGATATTAATGTTATGAGTGTGCAAATGTTTGATAAATCACTGATTTATTATAAAGCATTTATTTTGAACATTGAAATCTCACCAATAACTTCAGTTACATTAATTGAAGTTTTGATGCATAATGTTTGATTGCAAACATTGTAAAGAAAAGAAATTTTGGTTGATCGATTTTGCACGGCAAAACACTTTTTAACGATCAATCATATTCTGGTCTATAACTGTGATTATTCACCCTTTATGGAGTATGTAGGTAATTATAGACAATATAAAACATCTACTTAATTGACATTCTATTTTATTGAAACCATTTGTAGAAATCGAGATGATCATAGCAACAAGTACACTCAAGTAATACAATTTCTTCGAATTGATACAGTAAAACTTTTCGCGTTTTACCGTATTGAAAGAAAAACACATCGGTTCCACCATCAATTATTGAATGTACAAATGAGAACATTTTATCGGACTTAGAACGTCTTTTTGAAGATAAAAGATCTGCGCAAGAGGGAATGCTGGATGTTTCCTAATTGCAACGGTTTGCACGCTTGTCATCGGTATTCTCTTCTACATCATTTTCTTTCAATCATACACGTGTAACACTTGGAACAAATTTTTTTTCTTCTCATCTTTGAAAGGAAGTACACATTCAAGTTGTGAGATTGTATTATATATATATTGTCGTATGTAATAAAATATGTTGATTAAAAGAACAAAAAACATAATGCAATGTCATTGTGATTTCTCCATGTAAATTTTATTTGCTTTTTTTTTTATAAACATACACGTTGAATATTGTTTTCGTTTGATCTTTGGTTTTAAAGCTAAAAGAACATAACTTAGTGTAAGCTTAAATAATATTACGTAAAAAATGATGAATAACGTCAGTAAACAAAAATATTGGTAAATAAGTGCAAATCAAAGTTAATAAAATTACATGCAAAACCATTATTACTATTCATACTGTATGAAGTAACATTACCTGAGTTTATCAGTGTTAATCAACGAACAAAACCTTAAAATCTGACAACTTATTAAATACTTGCCTTATAGTACGCTATTGCAGCATTTCGGCAGATTATAGACTTTATCATCCACATAAAAAATTATCTTTTATAAATCATGTACAATTTTACAAAAGCTTGCAGGTCTCTGAATCACATTGAGTTATTTTTTGCTTTTACTATTTAATAGATATAAAAAATTTATTTTTCATACCGTACATTTTTACAAAAAATTTTCAAGTCCTCAATTTAATATCACTATGTTCCTTTAGTTACAAAGTTTATAACGTTAACTTGCTTCGTAAGAATAAAAACCTTTATGATTTATAAAACAATTTTTTTCTTTGTTAAATTATTACTTATATACTGATCAAATAATCGCTTCGAGAAACAACGTATATATTTAAAAAATTATAGACATGGCTTATATAATTAGAAATATTCTTTCTTATAATAGCAAAAAAGTGTTTTTAATAAAAAAATTATGTACAAGCTCACTCAAAAATACGAGTGAAGTTATTCGACATTAATCGGCGGTGCAGCATAACGAGTTCGTAAGTCTACATCTCCATCGCACAGGTATTTTCCTGTAAAAGTAAAAATTCGAATAAACTTAACTGCTTTTCAAACGTCAAATTGTAACGAGAAATATTTAAATTTTGCAAAAAAACTCACCCGAAACAAATCTCTTTTTGATGAGGCTAAGCCGATAGCCGGGATTAACAAGTTCGAATTCTACGCCCGACAGGGTGGTCCCTTCGCAATTGAACTGTGTGAAGATAGTTTGTTGACTGCCGGGTCCACGTGAAAGTTCAACGCGTGCTTTCAACGAGCCAACACCGCCACTTTCGCTGTGTTGCGACAAATCGGTAAATTTCCATAGGAGACGATTTGCGTCTGGCAGCCACTGAGCGTTTGGTTTACTTTGCACGGTTTTGAAACCGCCGTCTATTGGTACCGACACTTGCACATTTAGCAGTGGTGTTGGCACTGCCATTGCCCGACTGTTGTATTTGTAGTCAACCTACAAGAAAGGTGCGATCGATCAAAATTTATTGCTTCCATATCGGTACATCGGGAAATCTCAATAGCTAATTTGTATTTGATAAAGACCAATCAAATAATATCTAATCTTTCGAAAGATCTTTTCAACAACACTTGACGTTTATTTAAAGTCAAGATTTAAAAGAAGACGATCGTTTGATTGGTAAATCCAGATTACCTTAAGATCGGTGTGAGTCGGATTGCACTTCCAATAAGCAACGATCTGGAACGGACAAGAGCCAGCGCCTTCCCTATTTTTTATTTGGTACTTCAGTATGTCCACGTTGAAATACGAGGCGTTTGGATTTTGCTCGGCTTGTCGTCGTAGCAAAGTAGTTAAGGCACTCATGTTAAATTCAAATAGTGTACTGTCAGCTGTCGCTTGAGTTACGTCCCTGGATCATGACAAAGACATACGATCAAAAATTTGCCGAGCGCTCTTTTGAAAAAGAAAGGAAAAGAAAAGTAACGGAAAGGATAGTTTACGAATGTGCGTGGCATTCGTCGATTCATTCTTGAACCGACTGCCTCGCACCTCGCAAAACCATAATACAACAACTAACATGCTAACGAGCTGACTGTTTGGAACCAATCTCTCCAGTCTATTACTGTTCTTCAGTCTGAAAGTGAGCTTGGCAGGATTTGGATTTGTCGCAAGCACAGCTACGATGCCAGCTGGAAACGAGAGCATCATGTCGCCGCAAAGTTTGACTTGACACCTAGTCTCATCACTACCACGGAAGTACGAATGAATAATCTCATGGAAGGCAACTGCTAGTGGTATTGTATCGGCCATGCCAATGGTCAACGGAGATGGACCACGCGACGAACCAACACCAATTCCAGCGGTACGAAATTCAAGACTCGCTACGCTGTCTGCTCGCGATATCGTTGCTGGTGACATTCTACCGCGTATCGCATCACCACGACGAGATGGTGGTCGTGGAATGGCGATCGAACTATTCGATGAAGTCGATTGTTTTGGTGGTAGTGCCGGTGTCGTGTCGTTCAACTCGGAGAACAAATCGCCTTCTGGAAAATGGCCTGCAATACACGTTCAATCGGTATTTAAAGAAAATATCATTACGTTGCACGTTACCGAAAAGATAAACATAAATAAAAATAACAACTTTATCAACTAAACGATACGTTCCCTTTCCGTCGTACACTCGAGTGTATAATCTAGTGGACGCGTTGATTTGTCGGTATTTCATTCACACGCATGCACACGCACGCACTACTAGGTGTGACCTGTATAAAAGTCGATTACGCCCTCTCGTCGTAACACTGTCGTACGCGCCAACGCTTTTATCAACGTTTCCGCAAGATGCAATACATTACAACGTAATCGGCGTTAAACAAACGTTACTACGCAACGTTGCTATTAATATACGAGACTCTAAAGACGGACGCAAATATTCAAACGATGCGCAGATAATGGATAATTTGCGTTTGTTAAATGACATTTAAATCAAGGTGAAACAAACAATTGTGACAAGTATAATCTCACCAGGGAATCGAGGTGGAGCTGATTGTGGAGGTGGAGGCACAGCGGGTATCGGTGAAGACGATAAACCCGGTGGACTTTGTAAAGGAGCATAAGGATGACTTGCCGTAGGCGTTGAGGCACTCGACGGTGTGCTACTTGGATTGAACAAATTGAGTAGATCAGAACTTGGTTTTACACCTAATTGTTGCGAGACCGATTGAGAACGCTTCATCTGATGATCTGAGTCTGTGTTGGAACTTCGTCTACCCTGTTGATTTGATTGTTTTTTCGTATTTCATTGAAATGTAACACTTTAATAATAAAAGAAATTTTTATTCGATTACAAATCGATCAAATAATTACCGTTGGAGCAGGAGACAAGGAAAGATTTTCAACAGTAGCCCTGAGTTCATCGACGCTCGCGCTCATAGGCGCGCCGCCGTTACTCAATGGTTTGATTTCTACTCGAATTTTGCGTTCTCTCTCGTCTTCGCTATCGGTATCGCTACTCGAATAGAAACCTTTTTCATTCTCCCATGGATCTGTTTTTGGTTTTATACAATAACCATCCTCGTCTACCTCGGGTGTTGGTGTACCGGATTTGCGACTGTCTTGGTCTTTGTCTTCCCTGTGGAATTGAAGGAGGTATTAATTTAAAATGAAGCTTTAAAACCATCGATAAATATTAATTTCATTCTAATTACAACCGCACTGTTCATTTTCTGAACGACATTCATTGGGTGGTTAACGTCACATGGTAGCAGTCATAAAACGACAGTCGAAATCAATTTGACCTCTAACACTGATTCTCAATATGCCTCAATTGAAATTGATTATCGCAAAAAGTTAATCGCGTTAATTTATAACTCAAAATTTCTCGCAATTCCGAAACGGTTGAGTAGTAGCTATATATAGACAAAACTTTATCAAATGTCGAATAAACAAAATTTCAAAATTCCTACTAGTATGATCAACCGATAATAAATGCAATAATGTCGTTGTCTATTTAGTTTAATTGGCTAATCAAAGCGTTACCGATCACTAATTGAATACGTATTCAACACTTTTCTACTATTGTTTCTCGTGTATACATTTGTTATTTTTTTTTTATCAGGTTCGTAATCAACGTAGGTGTGGGCGATCGAAGCTCATTGTCACGAGTGACGTAACGTCGTTGCTTTTATATACTAACAGGTCAGATTTATCCTCCTTGTTGCTGGTTGTCTCCACCGAGTCTTTCTTTTTAGTCGCTTTCTTTTCTTTGCGCTTTTGCCGTCGACTCCTCAGGAACCCTATAATCATGGTAAATCATATGTATTCGTTTCGTTTAAATCTCATTAAATATACAATTTTTTGTTTGTCTAGCTACTAGATTATCAATTTACTTTCCAAGTGACGACGACTTACAGCGCAATGTGAATTTTTCATATACCAACACTACGGTTAACAAAATTACGACGATAATATATATAGAGAGAAACAATTTAAATATATATACATATATATATATTTATTAGTTCAACAAGTGCACAATGAGATAAAGCCAAAGATTTGTTGGTTGTAAGTAAAGTATACAGCTATTTACTAGCACACTAGAGTAGCGATAAATAATAGATATAGTAGCCTCCTCATGGTGGACAACCTTCACCAAAAAATTAAAAAAAAAATTAAAACTTAATTGTTTTTCTAACAATCGCGCAATAATTTCACATTACGCTCGCTGGACTTGGAAAATAAAACAAAAAACGGATACCCCAAATATATACGATTCTTTTTCTGACGTTGAAAACAAAAAAAAAACAACAGGCTCACCTGGCGTTTACCACTTCTGCTTGTCAACATTATTCGAGTCCAGCTCCCTTTTTTTTTATTTTTTATCGTCTTTTTAATAATATGGTATGCTCTTACATACGTTATGGAATGTATCGTTTGTACGGGCAAATCTACGAAACTTTTGCGAAATAAAAATTAAACGATGCCTTTTTTGTTCTCTCTCAATATTTTTGCTATTTATCTACTTGCAATCCGTTAATTATAACCCGAAAAGTATGTGTAACCAATCGTGTTTCATTTGTTTAATATTCTATTTTTGTTCTACGTTAATATTACGTTTCTTTTTGTACAACCTCCAAAATTGTTATGCTATCACCATGAAATTTTGTCGCTCGTTTTACATTCCTCTAACAAGAGACACGTTTGTTACAATGTTTGTTTTATCACACAATAAAACAACAAAAGAAAAACTGTTTACCTTTAACTTAATGACTACTACAGAAATAACAAATCACATTACATAAAAGTTTCATGGATATGCCCAAGATACAAAACAGTGCCCCAAACAAAAGAAAAAGAAAAAAAATCATATAAAATCCACAGAGTATTGATATTGTTAGAAAAACAATTTGCTAATTGAACGAGAAAGCACCAAAAGCCATCATAGAATGTAAATGAGCTACGGATCTAGCTCTATGAGGAAAAAAAATTGTCGTTAGAAATCGTTTTTGTCCAAATACCTACGTTGATTATCTAACAGAGTGCTGAAGGGCGGTAATACGAAATTGGCCACCACTGTAAAGAAATTTAAAAAAAACATAACGAGAAACGACAAGTGGTTAGTATTATAACAGTCCCAAGTAAAAGCCATGTTTCTGTGAATGTTTATAATTGTGTGTTGAAAGCATATCGCGCGTGAAAGAAAGTAACAGAGAGAGAGAGAGAGAGAATACGTGTGTGAGTGAGGCAAATGAAAGATGGTATAAGCAGATTACATTTAGATCCTCTGAGGGGATTCCTGGAGATGGCTGGTACTTGGTTGGTGAGCGGTGTTACCGGTGCCGAGCCTGTGCTCGTTGCAGCAGCTTTTCTCTCTGAAAAATCAACTCTTCGTTCCTTCACCCGCCAATAAAAAGAAAACTGACTATTGTTTCTTTTTTTTTCATTTTTTTTTATGTCGTCGCTCTTGATTGGTTGGTTAGACAAGCTTTTTTTGAATGAAAAAAAAACTCGCACGACAAACGTCCATAAAAAAAAGAAAAAAAAAGATGTAAGTAAATGAAAAAGCACACGCGACAGTGACACATTCTCACACCTACCCTGGGAGTTGGACATGAATAGGTTGAGCAGCGAAGTGGTACGACGCGAGCCGCCTCCGACATTACCACCCTCTCCCCGACTCTTTACCCCTTTTTTTATAGTGCTCTCTGTCATGTTGTTGTTACCCGCTACTCCGGTTTCTCCGTTGGCTCCTTTACCCGGTGGTGCTGTTTCTTTTGCCATTTCTACGGTTTTTTCTACACTCGTCTGCTGCGTCAATTCGGCCAAATTCGTCAACACTTCGTCGTACTCGATCACTCCTGGAAAAAGCAAATGTAAGCATTATTATATCATAGTTGTAATGTATTTCCTATTGTACATCTTGAGTAACAACGTACAAGCTACAAATAACTGGATTATTCTGAAATAAAAGCTCATTCTTGACAGCTCAAACAATACACACCTGGTTTTTCAAATCCTGTGTATTTACTTTGAACAAACTGCTCCAACAGTTTATCCACTGTCATGTCTAGACACTGTCTCTTGAAGTCTATGTGCACTTGTCCAACTTGTTCATGGTTGGACTGCAGAACATCTGCGTATGTATTTAGGAACTCCTTCATGCTTCGTAAGTGATTTTCTTCGATGTCTTGAAATCTCTAGATCGCGCAAAAACAATCAGTTGGTGTCTCTCGACATTGTACATTGAACAATCATGCACGATATGAATCAAAATAAATACCTTGCAGGCCTGTGTCATCTTGGTCTCAAAATCATTCCTGATAGTGGTGTACTTATCTACCAAAGTTTTGTAGTCGTCTTGAGCCTTTTTGAACTTGATTTCAGCTTTCTCCAATTCTTTTTGACTGGCATTGTCTTTTTTCAATTTATCTAATTCGAGTCCTCGTTGCAAACAGCTGTCCTTAGCCTTCTGAAGGGTAATAGTAATACTTTGAATACTTTGTACAACTTCCAACGTAGATGACTCTTCTTCTTTCACCTAATAAAGAGCAAGACAGATTTGAGAAAGAAAAACATTCACATATCACATAACCATAACCTCTGCTTGGTACACATTCTAATCTACATACAGCAGTTCGCCAGTGGGCGGATGCAGATAAGTCTCTAGAGGTCATTATCAGAGGAGAGAGAGAGAGAGAGAGAGAGAAAGAGAGAGGGAAAAAAGAAAGGGCACAATCACAAAACCAACGCATCCTCTGTTGATCACGCACTTACCGTTTTATGCCTCTTGTGTAGCTCGTCGGAATATTTGGCGACATCCTTGATAAGTTCGGCGACCTTTTGAGATAATTGCAAATGTAACCCAGCTAATTTCTCAGCGGCACCTCGTAGTGCCGCCCAAACTGGCGCGAAAGTACCCTGACTACTACCACTGTTGGTTGCTTGTTTCGCTACCTTGGATAGTAATTTGTGATTGTTCTCCTCGATGACGCTGCGTTCGCGTAGGAACTCGGCCAACTCCTTGCTTGCCACCAGGCCATGCTTCATGTTATGGTACAACACGTCGAACCCATTGTTCTTGTCGCCCTATATGAATATGTATGCGTATAAAGTATGTGATATACATTTGGAACGTATAAACAATAACATATCGTCGTACATTTACGTTAATCGAGAACAAAAAAAGAAACAAACAAACAACATTTTGATATACAACGCAAATGATTTTTATTTACAACAGGCATGAGAAACTTAACCTTAAGGAGTGGCTTTGAAAATAACTTACCCAAAAGTAGTCGGCGAAGTCGACGGTCATGGTTTCAGATCATCGCTGCACTGCCGCCCGATGGAGACTGCGGCACTCACTACTACAAATCGCGCCTCTCCTCTTCTCTCTCAGTCTCTCTCTCTCTCTCTCTCTCTCACTCACTCTCGATCACTATTACTCGTTTCTCTTTGCCACACTCGCGCGCGCTCTTTCTCTCTCTCTCTCTCTCTGCGACAATTCCGTATTAAGGTTGGTAGACACTATTGGAACACTAAGCGAGTTTTTAAGGTCTTACGTCACCGGTTGTTAGAGGAGGAGAAGAAGAAGGAAAAGGTAAATTGATATTTATCGGGTGATGTTATGAAACTCGCGTAGAGAGCTTGCGATCATCATCATCATCATCATCATTGTCGTCGTCGTCGTTGTTCTTTTCGAAAAGATAATAAGGTGACAGAGTTTTACGAGTTTTTTTGTTTCTCTTCTCGTGATTAAAAAAAAATTACTTCCATAAAATTGATTATCAATAGCGTAAATTTGCGTTAATTAATTATGCGATCAAAACACACAGAATTCGCGATTAGCATAACGTTCGCGATTAATCGTGTGCAATTGTGTCGTCATTTACTATTTAACGCTTCATGTATAATTTGAATTTGTTTCCTCGTGCGTAGTGCGTACTATATATAGCGACAAATAAGTATACATCGATTAGAAATAATCAATAGAGTCAATAAAAAACATACAATAAACTCACGTTTGATGAACTTTTGTATTTGTATTCGAAATACTATAGTAATTTCACAACATTCGTCGTTTCACATGAAAAAGCATTTGAATATTCATAGATTGTTTGCATTTTATTACCTTTTTATCTATATGTATTGTGAAATGTATGTATCGTTTCCGTTAGTAGGATAATTAAATGCCGATTGTAAAAAAAAAAAATTTAATAAAAAAAAGGTCAATAAAATTAATCGATGACCGTGAGCACGCGAAATTACTTTTATATATATACGTATACACGCGTATATTTTATTGACGATTTTTTAAATTCGCAAGTATTCAACTTTGAACGCTATTAAAGAAAGAAAAAAAAACAGTCTCGTTATATGAGTTATAACGAAAAATATAAATTTTTCAACGTGAACAAGATCAAATTACTCGTAGCGTATAGTGTCTTTCGCAAAAGCTTATCAAGATACCTTGATCCTCGTCAAAGTGTAAATATAAGTAGCACACCTGAATAAAGTACCCATCACTCACTCTCTCTTTCTCTCTTTTTTCTGTAATCAAAAACGATAATCTCCTCCAATAAGCAACTCCCTCTTTCTCTCTTACACATAGCCAAAGAAGAAAGAAAGCTTTTTTCTTCAAAGCTCTATCTCTCTTTCTCTTTCACTCTCGTTGCACAAGTATTCGAGAGCGCATGTGCGCGCAGGTGTGTATAGAACACAAGGTACCTACACACGCATATAAATATATATGTATATATAATAGTTACAACATATGTACATGTACATATACAGAGAGCGGTCTGCTCTTGGAGACGGCAGATCGTTCGACACGATGCCCGCGAACAAGTCGACGCACTCGACACCAAGCAATGAAAATAATAATAATAAATTCAATTCTAATAGCATTAACGCTTGTCGTAAAACACGCTCGGCACTTTGTAAACAATTACGCAAACAGCATCGTCACCATCACCATCATCATCATCATTATCATCTGGTAAGTGAAGTTTGTAAACATATGAACGAGGTCGATGACATTTTATACGTATATATTACTTGTGTATATCTTTGTCGTTTAGTGTGCGTGTACGTATACGTAAGTGACAGTGTTTCGGGGTGTGGAGAATTAAAGAATTAAAATGCACGTGCGTGTACATATATAAATAGTACGATTTTTTCTTTGTCCTTTTTTTTTTTTTTTTTAATAGGCGTGACCGATGATTATTGATCGTCTTTGGTTTATAATCAAAAATATTTTCGCTGATCTTGCAAGATCGAGTACGAGAGAGAGAGAGAGAGAGAGAGAGAGAGAGAGAGAGAGATGAGCTTGAGAGGTGTAACAATGAGGCTGCGACCTTGTCTATTATGCTCTACATTCGTGTATTTTTCTTCCCCTTTTTTTGTCTTTATTTAAGATGGTAAAAAAAAATCGAAAAACGTAGTTGTTTATAATATGTGATAAACTATTTTTATTTTAAAAATACGATCGATCGTTATTACACGCGTGTTAAATAGAAATGCAAATTGATCGTGCAAGTCTACACACACATAACGTTGGTTAACAATTCAAAGCGATCTTTACATTGTATCATTCTACATTGGTATATCATACACATACAAGACATACGAATACAGTTTTAGATTCAGGTCGTCGTATATATATATATATGACAGTAGGTTATATAGTATATAGAACAACACCAGCTGTCCGACTCAATTCGGACTTTTACTACTTTGGTGATGTGCGTGGCGCTCCTTTTTTTCCCCTCTCTCTCTCTCTCTCTCTCGCGTTCATTTATGTACAAGAACCCCACAGTTGACCCTAATGAAACTAACCACTCGACTGATTTATAATGCCCATAAATTTCTTCTCTAGAAAAAAAAAGGAATACATATATATGATTCGATCGATTCGTCAGGACAAATAGATAGAAAGTTTTGAAAGTAATAGTCGTTATTTATCGTGTAAATTACACAAAACGTTATAGATTTAGCTTCTAATGTGACAGATAAAGAGGATGTATGTATACATATATGTGTATGTGTGTGTATGAGTATCAGTGACTTTGCGTTTTAGTATCGATTATCTATTTTTATCCTTGTGGATTTCAAGCGAAAAAGGATACAGTTACGAATTTAAAGCTCACGTACACACAAACACACGTACACCTATACGTGTCGGGTTAGTTTTCGGAATAACGCTCGCACGAAAGCTCTTCATTACAAAGGACATTATATCGTAATTATACTCCAACATATATAGACCGAAGAGTTATCGTGACAACAGACGTAGTTGTATTCGATAACGAAAATAAGATTTTCTTTTTTTTTTATTTTTATCTTCAATAACAAAATAATTTATCGGAAACTAATGGTAGCCATCAAAGATGGGTGGGATTTGAGTAGGAGGAGGAGGAGTTTTTCCTCATTGAAGCACAATTGTCTTAAATCGTCTAATAACTAATGGATATACACTCGAAAATGTATTAGTGTGTGTATTATACGGAAAGTCTAAGCGTCGCCAGCAATTAAGCTTTGCCTGGCAAAACGCGTGTGTGACAGTCCGTCGCCGGGGTAAAAAGCTTTCTGGCGTACAAATACACGGTTATATACACTCGTACATATATGCGTGTATAGGAGAGGGTGAAAGCTTCGAGTTATCGACCGTATGCCACGCATGCGCATTGTTTTCAACTTGCTAATGCTTTACCACCCTCGTCGTGATACTGTCTTTCTCTTTCGCGTTTAGATCTGTACGCGGGGCGGCAGAGTGTATTCTCGCCGCGACGAGAACGAGCTTTGCCGTTTTATTATATGCCGGTTTGACGTTGTCTTTTTCTCTGGTTTTCGATCCTTTTGACAGTTCACAAATATAATGCATTCGTAATAAAACAAAAACAGAAGAAATAGAAGAAGAAATCACGTAAAATAATAAGTGCCCGCATAAAGTTGTATTTTTTGTGTGTGCTGTGAGAGAGTATATGCATATAGATTGATTAAAGTGCGGAACTTATTTACGTGTATATATATATATAGATATATATCTATATATCTATATATATATACATATATATTTGAGAAAGAGAGATCGTAATACGACAACGAAGATGATCGGCTCGTTTTGGAATCTCTGCCGAGCGTGCCCTTCGATGCCACTCGATAAGGTAAAATACAATATATTTGATTAATATTGAATGAATACGACGTACATTACTACTTTGCGTGTTTGCGGCTTTTCATCTCTTTCGTTTCTTTTTCTCTCGTTTGAGGTTAGGATAGAAAAAGGGCATCGTCAAGGTCGCGGATTTTATAACATATATCAAAATTACATCATGGCCGAAGATTCGCGTATTCTTTTTCACAACTATTTCCGCGATTAGCGCATTGCAGCATAACGTTTTCGTATATAATTATCCGTTTCTTTTTTATTTCATTTCTTACGAGGAAGAAAAAGAACAAAAAATCGATAGACATGCTTTGCTTGCCTTTGTTTTATCGAGTTACACACAAACGATATGTCAATCTCTTTCTCTTTCTCGCACACTCGCAAGGCTAAAACTCACTCTGTGTGTTACGGCAATGCGCCACTCGTCGACGTCGTCGTCGTCGTCTTCATCGTCGTCGCCGTCGTCGTTGTCCTTGCTGCGCGTTATATTCTTCCGTCGTAGTGTATCGACACTTGACGATCTCTCTGGACAATTTTCTTTATTTGTATTTTTTAAAAGAATAAAAATTATTACCACGATGAATCTTAATTATTCGTTGAGTTTCAGAGATGAAAAAAAAAGCTTTTTGCGCATTTAGTAATAATATAAAGATACAGCAATTAACCTAGTTGCTCTTTTATTAGACTTTGAGAGAATTTTTTTCAGTAAAGGACGTAACTTCGATAATAATAAACTGAACGTTCCCTTACCCTCCCCCCTTCCTCGAACTTTATTTTATTTCGAGAAGCGACAATAATTTCACTCGGCAGCCAAGGACCTCTCTCTCTTTCTCTTCCTCTCCCTCTTTCTCTCTCTTTCTTTCGTAACCGTCATCATCGTCAAAAGAAATCAATGCTTGCAGAATCCGTGTCACGTACACTACGCAAGTGACTCATACCGAAAAAAAAAATGATTTTGCACTCCCTTCTCTTCCCCGGCGTAATATGAAAAGCTCGACTGTTGTATGGTTTCCCTCTCTCTCTCTCTCTCTCTCTCTCTCTCTCGGCTCTATAGTATTTATATACATGTATGTATATACATATAGATTTTAATAAAATTGGTGTACGTGTGGTATATGTGCGAACGTCAAATCGATCGATGCCCCGAATATGATGATTATACACCTATAGATATATACGTGTGCGTGTGTATCCTTTATTTTTTTTGTAATACTATTAAGACTATTATATTTATTATAGCTTCACTCGGAGTACCGGAGTACCTACACGTGGCACGAGTTCACAGGTCTAAGTTCTCAAGAACAGCACACGGTTGTCAGACGTGCACCGCAACCGCCAAGCAAATCGCTATGTAAGTATATTAAGTATTGTATATTCTTTTTTTTTTTTTTGGCACGTGCCTTCTTATCTCCCACCACCCGCCCTCCGATGCTCAATCGATAAGCCAAGACGTTATCTTGTTCTTTTTGTTTTTTTATTCACGTTCTTTGATGTGGTTATTCCGCTCTATGACGGCGGAGATGATATTCATATATGTAACAATTTACGGACTTTTTTTTTTCGAATAACATATTCCTTGGTATACGTATGTTTTTAGGAAATTACGATTGATATTTTTATTGCCGATGATGTTTTAAATATGGTATTTTTTTAAATTTGATATTCGCATGTTAGAATACGATAAACAGAAATATATATATATAGTGTCGATTCATTTTTTAAACAGTAAATTTTATTACTGTCTTTACGTAATCGGCTGATTTTTTGTTATAGAAAAATATTGCATAATTTTAGAATGATTTATTTTAGCCTATGTTATAATTTTAAAAACTGTATAACGTGGCAAAATCATTTCATCTTAATTGTCCAAAATCACTAACAAAAAAGATGGTGTAACACGCATCACTTCGAACACCCATTATTGATAAAAAAATAATAATCATATCAGCACGATCTTCACAATGTGAACATGATACTTTCAATCGCAAAAAAAAAAAACATAATCGTAGCGTAGGATGCAAAAAAATAGAAGTTTTTTTGCAGTTAGAGACGCGAGCGCGATGCTGCAGTCGACCAAACCCAATGAAGATATTAACGGTGAAGGTAAGCTGGGTATAACAGGCTTTTTTTTACATTCTTTCATTCTCTTTCTCTCTCTCTCTCTCTCTCTCTCTCTTTTCGGTATACATAACGGAACGCGCTTATTGATTGTCGTTTGCCTCAAGGTATTACCAATTGATTTTTTTTAACTGTGTGCATGACTTTTAAGCTTTTTTTTTGGTATTTATTTTTCTTTTCTACGTTGCTTTTGCGTAAGTATATTACTGAGAATTCGTCTCATCCGTCGTGATGCATTAACGGATCGACAAATAATTGTATTGCAAAAAAAATTAATTATCTCATCAGGAGCATTATTTTTACGACTCGAACAATGGTATATTTTAATTGAACATTAGGTAAGTAAAAATAAATGATACAAAAAAAAAAACAAAATTCAAGTTCGCATGTTGTCACCCATCCACCTACATATACACAAAAAATCGAAGCTTATCGAATTGAACACTATGCCAAAAAAAAAAAGTTCTATCAGCCAGCAATGTGTCGTATAAGCTTATTGCTTAAAAGCAAACAACAGTAATAATAAATTGACGATATAAGTAAAATGTGTAAATCGATCGGTACACGTTTTGTGTTGAATTTGTTGTTTGCAGGGACATGCATGGAGCCACCATTGCCAAGGCGGAAAAAGTGTCCGGAACTGGCCTACCGCCATCACGAGTTCATTCCCACGGCGCCGGCGCCGGTTCACGATGCTGTCGACGGTACTGTCGATTCTAACGTCGTTGATAATCGTGTTAAAGTGAGTACTTGTTATCTCGAACTATATCTCAATGAGTATTTTTAACGCTACTGCGTTTTTTTTTATTTTGTTTTTTTGATTGAATCAGTCGATGGCTAACCAATGTTTGTTTTGTTTTGCTTTTATGGTATGGTAATTTTATATAGCAGTAAAAGACGTACGTTTATGATTGAAATGTAAATGTGGGTATGTGTAATTATTCCGATTGAAGTGAAGTTGCATTAACATAATTGTGCAATTTGGACGAATGATTTTCCGAGTAATACTATTCTAGGAACAGGTTAATCGAATGAAAGTGAATAGATATGAAATTCATTGAATTTGTATGCCAGATATATCAGATATTCCAATGCAAATTTTATACTTCCTCTAATGCATCACCATCATCTCTTTCCCTCACCTCTCCAAACAACGAAGCTCAACGTTCCATTTCAAAATCACAGTAGTCAAGTGCAACCACCAATGATAACTGATTCAATCGTTGCTATATCTTCCCTTAAATGTATTGCTCGTCTAAAAAAAAAAACAAAAAATAAATACATCAGCCAACAATAGAGATCACGAGTGATAATAAAAGCCAAGCTTGCGCTATGAAATATATTCAAATAGGAGCTTGAAGAAGAACACGCACAAATAAAAAAAAACAAACAAACAAAATAAAAGATTATTTGCGCAAGTATCTGGATATGGAAAAATTGCAATTTTTCGATAGGAGGCGAGTAGCCGCAGCCGTAGCCGCGGTGGTCGTGCTACACAGCTGATGAACAAAGCGATCTCGCGAATAAGCACCGAATATCGCTTGCAGTTTGCTTGGCCGGGACGCCGACAACAACAGCATCAACAACACGAGCACAATGAGCAACAACATCTGACTAATGGTGGTGTTGATGTTCAACAGCTTCAGCAACAACAACAACAGCAGCAGCAGCAGCAGAACGAGCAACAACAACTACAACCTGCAAAGGACGAGGCACAGAGGAAGACAACAATGGGCGCACTTAGGCAGAGTTCAATTATGGCTGCGGTTCCTGCAGCTGTACACAAGAGACGTCCACCTGCCATTGAACACAGGAGACCTGGGTACGTGTATTGACTAATTTTCTTGTAAAAATACAAACAAACGTTATTTACTTCAAAAGTCGCCTACGCGATCTCTTAAAAACATGATTTTTTTCGAGAGACGAAACACTCGTTTACTATTGATAAGAGAGGGAGGATGCAAGAACGTATTTATCTTGGAGATTGATAAGATATGGTTCGGAATGTTTCGAAACAACGCGAAACTGTGCTGCATTTTTATTTTTACGATGCATTTTTTCCTTCATCTTTGACGAGAAACCTACATTTCTCTTTTTTAATTAATTGTGACGATGAAATCTTCGTCGTGTACTCAAGCGAATTGTCAATTTTACACCGAGTAATGGGCAAAAATACGTGTATGCATACGTATATATGGTGTAATCCAGAATGAAGTTTGCGCGTACTCTCTCTCTCTCTCTCTCTCTCTCCCGACTTTAATTAAAGCCCCCCTCCCCTCCATTCCCCATTCCCAAGAGAATGTATACAATCGCTAAACGTTTAATCCTCGAGCGCGCTCGCTCACGTACTCAACGGACGGAAGGATTTTCAAGCCACGTATCAATCTCTCTGGTGAATAACGTTTTAAATTAAGCAGCATTATTCGGAGTATGAGCTTTTATCGTTAACGTGAAAATACCATGACTTTATTACGCGACATTTTTAATCCTAGTAAAGCATATTTCAAATAATACATTTTTTCATTTGTCTTCGTTTCAACGAATTATCAATAGACGCGATGGTGGTCAAGCATCGGAGCTCGAACCATTGGTACAAGATAACGTCGACGAACACGATGACGTTGTCGTAATCGATAAACAACCTCAACAACGTTCGGTAAGGATAACCGATGCATTAGATAACCGTGATAATAGGGACAAGCTTCGACCATTTTCCGCCGCTGAGGTAATGGAATTGCGACGAGAGCTCAAACGACTTGCCGACGAGTATAAGGTTCGATAAGTATTTATTAAAGAAACAAACAAACAAAAATAATTGTCAATTTGATGTCGAATTTGATCGCTTGTGTTTATACATATATAAATATATATATATATGTGTGTGTGCGTACGTAGCACCGAGATTGGGGTGGAGTTATGGCGCAAGAAGACGAGGCAAGTTTATGGAAACGAGTCTCAACGAATCACGCGTTGAACGCCTTGGCGCTAGCGAGATCGGCAACCAAAGAAGAAAAAGATAAAGAAAATACACGCAAAGTTGTACCATCATCGATGATTCCATTACAACAACAATTACCCGCAGGACGACCGTCATCCGTACAAGCGAGACCTTTCTTCCAACAAGATGATTTTAAAGCTGTTGAGTATTTGTTTGTTGTTTGTTTTTTTTGCGTCTTTTCTCACACGCACACGGTTGCGATTTGATATTTGTTTTTTTTTTGATCACTCGAAATTTGACTCAACCGTATACTCACGTAAATGTAGTAACGTTATACTTGGCGTCGTGCCAGATCACGGCAATTTGGAACGAAAGCACATAAACTCGCGAGAGATTTAACGTACAAAGTATTCGTATTTTAAGGCAAAAGTAGTATTTTTAAGGGTTTCATGCGTCAAACTTAGAACGAACGTTTATATATATATAGATTCTAGAAATTTATAAAAATCATAATATAGTCAAGCTAAT
This sequence comes from Chouioia cunea, assembly GCA_030064505.1. Classification (NCBI taxonomy): domain Eukaryota; kingdom Metazoa; phylum Arthropoda; class Insecta; order Hymenoptera; family Eulophidae; genus Chouioia; species Chouioia cunea. Next base: position 7,390,833 of record JAOPFQ010000006.1, on the reverse strand, counting down.
TGTAGGATTTAATTGACAGGACAACGAGCACGTACGAATCGGTCGTGCTCGTCGTGACTTTTTAATTCGACATCATTTGGAGCGTACGACCGGCGCTGACGATGGTGCTCTACTTGTCTCGCCAACGCGCGAGAAATTAGAGCCAGTTATACCACGTCGTCGTGAAGAATCAGCCGAACCAACACCACGTTCAAAGTCAAGTCCTAAGAGTAGCCCAAGAGCGGCACGTTCGCAGAGCGTTGGTCCTGGAATTGAACGTCGATCACCAAAACGTAGCCAAACAAGACCTGCTTCTGGATTGGCTAAAGATGTTAAGGTGTATATTTATATAAAAACAATCAAATATACACGTATATTTATTTATTAATATTCGTTTGATTTTCTTTCGTAGGACAAGGATTCAAGCTCCGAGCGTCAACAGAGACCGAGTAAGTGATTCGTTCGCCATCGTCCATAATTTCTTTCCCACCTATTCTCTAGCTCTCGACTCATCCAAAAGAAAAAAAACTCTCATATCATCATACTTAGCTCTTCATTTAAAAAATTTTTTTTTTTTGTCGAATGCATTCGTCATGGCTCGCTGAATATGGTATTATCGTTAGTTTATAGTCGCGTCAACGAGAACAAGTTCGACTGAAAGTTTCCATCATTCGTATACAAGTATAATTTTAAACAAGTCGTTTAACTCGTTGACGTCAAAGTATACATATATATATATATATATACATATATATTTAGCATGAGAGACTTCTGCTGCCTTCTTATTAAGTATCTTTAGCCCTTTTTGTTTGTTCTCTTATACATTAGTATCTATAGCAAAGGTAGCAGTTAATTTTTTTTTCGTCTTAACAAAGATAGACAAAAAGAAACAAAAGGCTTGAAACGCGCGCATACATGAATTTGAATATCTCTCTTCCCTATACCTATTTATTTCATGCATCGTGCGAGAGTCATAATTGATCATGTAGTCGTCATCAATTGAAGATGTGTAATCGGCAAGGTAAAGTAGGGCAATTGACGAGACCGCCAGTGGCGTCGCGTTGGAAGACACAGAGCAAAGATGTCAGTGTCGGCAAATCAAGATCGAGGAGTATCTCAGCTCGTCGAGCTCCGTTGACAATCAAAACTCTTTCGAAACGTACGTTTGTCCATTGAACATTTCTGTCACAAATATCTATGTGTGTTTTTGACCGAACACCGCTGGAATCTTGTTTAACACACAGCTCGCCCTCCTAAAAAAAATACCAAAAAAAGCACGCGAAGGATGCTGAATTGGCGTGTGTGCGCGTGTGTTTGCGTGTGTGTATGTGTTGGAGACGAATCACTGCACACGTACATAATCATTCATTAAACAAATCGGTTTCATACGAAAAAAAAAAACATCAAACCCACGTAAGAAATTGTAAGTAAAAAAAATACGTGATCACGAAACAATGCACGTGAACTTTAGAAAAATAGATAGAGAGAGAGTTGCGAGTCGAGGCGGAGGAGAAACAAACAGAAAAAAGAAAAATTGTCGCACGAGAGACAAGATAAATCGTTGTTTTTTTCATTTTTTGAGGATTGTTGAATATTGTAATTTCTAGCATCGCTCGCGATGACGAACGCTCCTCCCCATCGGCCAGCTCATGCTCGGCAGAACCACGCGAAGTTGCCATTGTCACGACCGCGCTCGCTTCTTCATCAGCCAACCGCATCTTCGGCCGCCAAAACTGCGACAGCAAGCAAGCAAGCCAGTAAGTAGCATGGCCCACCCACCCACTGCTTTTTCGAATTCGTTTGATTCTTTGTTTTCTTCTTTTGTGGTTTTCTTTTTCGCTCATCCGATGGCTCATTGTTCATTATTTTCATTTGATCTCCTTCACTTCCCTCAAAATACAAGTGTGCGTACGTGAGTATGTATGTTGATCGTGTGATTACGTAATAACGATAATAATAATAATAATATACATATAATGTGTAAGTTGTCGATTGTTTTCGTATCTTGTGGTCTCTTTGCCTCTTGGTTGACGATTCATCGATGACCTTTGTCGATTGTTTGGCGGGTAATACAGGGGATGTGCTTAGATTGTTGGAATATTTGCTGTGCATATTTTTTTTTACAAACCAAGTCAAACGAGTTTTCCTCGGGGAAACCAAGAGTAAACTTGTTAAACGTTGAATGTCGTTACGTGGCAATAGTCAATATTCGAAAAGCTCTCCCTTGCCTATAATACCCACTAAAACACGACAAAACCGTAAGTATCAAAGACACAATAAACGAAGAGGCAATGACCGAAAGGTAACAAAACGCACCTCGCGAGTAAGCTGCCAATGCTCGTTACAGTGACAGCAGAGCCACAAGTAAACGGCGTTCAACCAGTTCAACCCCAGCAACAGCATCAGCAGCTACAACAACGAGGTTGGATCGACGACGAACCAGTAGTGAAAAGTCCACCGGAACCAACGCGCGTCAAGTCACCCGAACAAATGATCATGCGCTCACCCGAGCCAGTCAATTGGACTGTACCACTGGACACGGGAAAGACATTCACTGTCACTCAAAACGTTCGGGAGGGTACGTCGTAATACGTGTATACTTGCGATAACAATGCGCGCAATTATGTCGTACCTTAACGATATTTTCAGTCGCGACAACTCTGAACTCTCAACTGAACGTGTATATATTTTAAACAAAAATATCGACGACGTTGCTCTCGACGATGCAACGTCCAATTGTATTGTTTCACGAGTAACGAATAAACAAAGAAATACAATTGTCTAGGGGAGCCACCAACACGAGCGCACAGCGAAGTAAGGAGCTGGGGAGGAGCGACCTCGCAAAAGCAGCAGTCGGTAGAGCACAAGCTACAACTACAACAACAACAGCAGCAGCAGCAGCAGCAGCAGCAACAACAACAACAGTCGGGTTACAAATCACCGGAGAGCGAAAGCGTCAGTCTGGGCAGCTTCAGCGGAACCAACGGACACAAGGACGACTCGATCGGCCCCGAAAGGACGGCCAGCCCCCTGGCAACGATAGCCAAGGATGAGGTTGGTTTTTAATACGTTTATGTTTTCTCTTCGATGGGATTGCGAATGACTTATGTACACGTTTGTAAGATTCGTATAGATTCGATAGAACGAATGCCAATTATTTTCTAATATTATTGTCAATTATTCGAAATGACGACTCCGTGTTGATCCATAGGTGGAACAACAGCAACCAGCCTTCGAGGCTAAGAAAGACGATCTGTTGGACAAAGCGCGCGACCGCTTCGATAAGTTTTGGGGTTCCAAGGGTCCCGAGCAATAATAATCTTACATCCGAGTGATCAAAGAAAAGAAAATACGAAAATAATAATAATAACAAGAATAAGAAATCAACGTCAACTACACCGAGCGAAGAAATAACAATACATTGAATGACGCTCGAGCACCGAGAGAACAAGCAAATATGACGATAAAACACGTCGTTGCTCGTACCTTGTACTAATCAATTATTATCTCAGTTTAAAACAAACATACAAACACGCATATACACGTATACACATAACATTGTACACGATATGTGAAATGAGTACCGCGCGCCAGCGTCGAGCTTTTATCGATCACGCTCTTATTCTCTTCGATTACGCGCTTTTAGCTACAGAAAACAGAATAAAAACCACGTACGTTCGTTGTTGTTCCATCTATAATATCTCTTTCTGATTCTCTCTATTTGTCTCTATCTTTGTAATTAGCCTTTTATTCTCGCGTGTCACGTGCGAGTCTTATACACACTGCCCGTCCGTTCATGACCATACACGCGCATTCACCTGAGTTTGGTTCGTTGACGAGCTTTATATTTCACAATTTCGCTTTATTTTTGTACTGCGTTCTATACGATTCACTTTACGTTTTACAAAATAATCTTTCGACGTGTATATTTAACGTTTATTAAATTGAGTTTAAACAAGAACAAAATAAGTATTACAGTCGTATTTAGTCAAAAGATTATTTTTGAATGCGCATCATAGAAGAGAGTATTCGAGTAAAGAACAAACTTCTCAGTTGTACATTTCAGTCTATGTAGCACAATATGATTTTCTATCTACGGTTAAAGTATAAGGTCACACACACAGAGACACACGCGCGACATTCCAACTCATCAATCACGTGATATATATACCGTAATAAGCATCAAAGTGATTTTCACCAGAATATTTTGCAACAAAAAGAGAAAAACTAGAAATGTGTCGATAAAGTTACACGTCCACTTTTAATATTAATGTCCTCACCAAACGATTGGTTTGAAACATGTTCAAATAAACATACCACCAGTTTTAGCGACACATAACAAATGGGTGTTCACAAAAAAAATTGGAAAGGAAGATACAAAAAAAAAAAATAAAAACAAAAAAAAACAAGTAAAAGTCTGAGATAAGTAAAAAACACGTTTCAAACGACTGAATTGAACCGTCTAACCATAGAATTATTTGTCCGGCAAGAGCGAAGAGATTAAGAGCGCCAAGCACCGAAGCTTTTAACTAAAAAATAACCCTACTCGATAAACGATTTTTGTGAATTAAAAAAAACCGTTTAATAAAACGCGCGCGTAAACGAATTCTCGAGAGGAGAGTTGACAATGAAGAAGAAGATAAAGAAGATTTGAGTAAGAAAGAAAGGTGAAAATAAAGAAATTTCGAGGCCGTGGGTCTCCATCTCGCCTAATTATTATACATAGATAGAGCGCATTATATTAATTATCGTATTATGAGGAAACCAAATAAAATAACAAAAAAAAAATTAAAAAAAAAACTAACAAGACGAAGAACAAATGGGATTACACGCGAGATATAAATATATATATTATATGATATATTCGAGGGAACGCGGGAGGAAAAGACTTTTTCGAATTGAGTATGATGAAAGTATGCGAGCATGCGGAAGCGTTTTGTCGTGCGTTTCTTTTTTGTGTGAGTGCAAAGCCTTATTCGATTATTTTCTCTAATTTTATTTTCTCTCTCTTTTTCTATTTTTTTCTTTTCGTGTGCACAACGAACGAAGCCTTTTGTACATATATGATATTTTCGATCCTTCTGTACATTGTTGTGTTTCACTTGAAAATATTAGATATGTAGTATGTATGTTCATCTAATTGCGAGAGTTTAGGGCAGGACTATGATTTATATAATATGGTGTGTCACTGCCGATTTGTAGTTTTCTGCGGGGTGTACGAAAAGTTACAACATGCGCAATTGTAAATTTTTGCATACGTGAAATGAATTTTTGTATGTTTTTTAACACATAATTTTTTGACACTCGTAGAAATGATCTTTATCACTCAAGAATGATAATAATCACGTTCGATACGACTCGAAATCATCGTTCTTGAGTAGAAAAATTAATTCTCCGAATGTGAGGATGTTTATTTTTGTATATATTTTATACACGTGTTTTTTAGTAGTTAGTTTTTGTATAAGAGCAGTTCCATACATAGCACATGGAAGTCAATTGTTTAAAAAAGGAAAAGGATTTTTTTTAATACAGTAGCGTAATTGTTTTTTCAAAATCAAAAATATCTCAATAGTTTTGCTTATCAAAGGTAATATGCATAATTTTGTAAACTCTAGTCGTGATGTATCACAATGATCTACTTATTTACGATTATAAACTAGAAATAGTGCATGAAATCATAGTCTTGCTCTAAAACAAACAAAAAACGATCAAACAATAATAGCACAGCCGTTGTAAAAGGCAAAGCAAAATAATAAACAAATCAATAATTGCGAAGCGTCACCGATAGCGAAAAGTAAAAGAAAACTGCCCTTATGATTTGAAAGGAATGTCGAATGACTGCTCACTTGCGCGTGATGGACTATTTACCGAGGACGAAAACGAGTTTTTACATGAAAACAGGGTACATTACGTAGCCGCGACGCCTTTTTCGTGTGACAATGATCTCCTACATAAATTTTCCGATTTTTCTAGTCGTGAGAATGCTATTGTGAGTACGAGTAGGTATTTTTTGTAATAACTATATTGTGATAAAAATGAAGCATTCGTGTTCGCGGGGAAAACGCTTCCGCCGAGATGAGACATTTATTATTAATACCACTGACTATTGAATTGGAGTGAAAAGTAAAAAGAAGCCAAGCAAAAATAATAACATCATCAACAACAACAACAACAACAACAACTAACAAAAAAAAGTACTTTCTTTGTATATCGGCGCTTTATTCGCTTCGTTTTTTGCGTGAAAGAAAGCTTCGACAAGCAAGATTTATCCCGAAGTACGCTATCATTGAAGATTTTGCTCAGCATTCAAAACTCGTCGATATCTTCGTTTTTACTCTAATCGCCATTATGTGAAGGGCCGATCATTTATTACATTATTGAAGATTATTATGGCTACATATATTATATAAATATATATATTATATATTAATAGAAATTGAAATACTCGTAAATAAAAATGCCGATGCTTTCTGTCGATCGGCTTCACGATCAGATTACTTGTCTTATTACTCAACACCTTGTACTACTACTTCAAATGATTTCAAGCCAAACGTTGATTAAAAAAATAGTAATTTATTGTATATACAACTTATGTAGAATTTTATTATTTTCATATAAATATGAATATTCAACATTAAAAATAATGTACAATAATTTTAAAAAGCCTCCAACAACTAAAATATTGGTCCATCGTCAAGATTTTCCTCGTCGTCTTCGTAATTTTCGCCGTTATCAAAGTAATTGTTCGCGTAGTCTGTGCCCTCGTCCAACTCTTCGTCAATTTCATCCTCTTCCCCTTCCATGGCCTCGTCGGCATCTTTCTCATCCGACTCATTTCCATCCTTGTCCTCTTCCTCGGCATCGCTTTGATTGGTGTTTTCTTTCTTTTCGAGTTCCTCCAATTTTACTTTAACATCGATGTCCTTGTGTAATTTCTTTGCCAAAGTTTTGACTTTGTCACCTTTCCTTTTTTTTGTTTGAGGTTTTAACTCCGCAGGCAGTCTAGTCCAATCGTACCTTGTTTCGTAGCTTTGTTTGGTAGACAGCAGGTCTTGATATCTGTCGCAATACCTTTCTATATCTTTTTTCACTACGATAGGTAGCACGTTATTGGGTGACTCCTGTATATTCTCTGCAAAATCTTTTTTCACGTTCAACATGTACCTCATCTCAGCTGTGATATTCATAGGAAATGGCTTGTACTCCAACAGTGGAAAAGTCAACGGAGGATGTAGGATCTGCTCGCCTGGCAAACCTGGTGGACCTCCTCTTCCGCGTCCTCTTCCTCGACTAGCCATCATAACTGAAACAAAAATAGATGACTTTAATAGCCCATTGGTCGTTGAACACGTCGAAAAACGGAATAACAAAGAGGTTAGTTACTTCAATCGTTTCGCGTACTTTACTTTACGACGTCTGCTTGACCAATTCTTTATCCTCGATTTTCAATATCTCCTCGAACGCGGCAATAAAGTTATCTTTATCATAAATGACTTTGATAACTAGAGAACACGATGGACAGGTAGCTTCTTCTTCGCCAGCAAGTAAATCAGCTTTGGAAATTTGAAATGAATCGCCGCAAGGACATGGATAATAATAAGTTTCGTCGTCTTCGTCGTATTCGAAATCCTCAATCTCTACTTCGTCGTGATAAGTTGTCATAATTTGTTGCACAATTTTATGAACATGTAGTAAACGTTAACGATTGTGTTTAAATTTCACGTCTATTTTGAGGTTAAAACCTACACACTTTTCTTCATCTGTCCGGTCTGTCGTTTTTGTTGATGTGCCATACACGAGCACGTGCTATTAGGAATGTGGCGCGACTATCGCGGAATTGCAAATTAACAGAAACACCACTCGAATGAGAAATAAGAATTATAGAAATCATAAAACTGAAAGTATAATTCTTACTCTTACAAGATCAGTTAAATTCTTGATTGTAGAATAAAATAGAAAATTGCATGAAAAAGTGATTGCTAGAACTATCGAGTGATATTTACCTTTTGACACCTGCAATTATTAAATACGTACATTCTTTTAATAATCATATTAACAATAACAACATCTTGTAGTTAACTCTAGCGACGTATTAATTACTTACTTGATTTGATTAAAAAAGATGTTGAGTTGCGTAGTGAAAAGTAGTCTGCTAAAGAACAACGGCGAGCGTCAATTTTTTACCGCTTCTTTCAGTTCCTTGCCAGCTATCCCGCGAGTTCGGATCGAAGAAATCGAGAGAAATTCTTTGTCGCGAACTGTGATTGTGTGAGGTGTTTTTTTTATCGATATATGACGTTCGCGTGCTAATGCAGTCGATTAAACGTAAAACATTATTGCTTTTTTACAATAGATACAACTTTCTTTAATCGGAGTGAAAATTGATACCTTTAACCGATCGTTTTTCCCGGAAGCCATGACCGTTGACGTCGTTTTCTTTGTTGCGACTCGCAACTTGTGAAATTCGTTTTTGATTGATTGCAAGTGCATACAGGTGTTATGATAGTGAAGTTTTGTAAAATTAACCAGTGTAGTCGTATCGACAAAATAAAGAGAAATTTTTAGTCGAAGGTTGTCTGATAGAGGAGAGCAACATTGTTGAGTTTGAGAAGAAAAAAATGTACATCAGGGAAAGATTTCGCCATTGCGTAAGTCGGCTCTTACAAAATTTTTTTTTTTTAAATATTTGTAAAGCGCGAAGACTACGTATTATATTCCATAGTAGAAATTTCAGTTCGTAAATAACGCATGTGCAACAATAACAACAATTTATTCTATATCTTAAGTGATCACAATTTCTATTAAAAATAGTAGATAAACTATATAAAATACTGCATATAAAAAATAAATCCTTTTGTATATGAGCATTTACAACAAATTTTACAAAATTTATAAAATAATACTTTTTACCCTCTATACCCAAAAGTAACTAGTATTGAAAGACAAACTTAATATTGAATTTGCTCAATTTTGAAGGAACTGACAAATATTGCTATGTAGGAATGTCATAAAAATAATAGATATTGCGACCATTGCGAGGCTGTGGCGGTCTAAAATTATTTCTGTCGTCGTTATGAAGATTCAATCTTCTAAATGATTCCAGCTGTAAAAATGATAAAATTAAAGGATTGGTGTCGAAGAACAAAATTAAGAGATGAAGTTACTTACCGCTTCCATAGTTACATCTTTTATTCTTACTGATATCAACCAAATGACAGATTCAGTACAGGGTGGTGTTGTGAGTGATCCCATATACGTAACGTATCCTTCTTTTTGTAAGTCCAAATCAAAAAGGGACAGTGGGAAAGGATCGATCTTTGTGCTCTCGCCAGGTCTTAGTATACTTGAAAAGCTAGTGCGCATCCTTTCGATCCCCATGTTTGCATTTTTGTCGAGCTGTCAAATAAACGCACACCTTAAATTTTGTTCGACAGACTAATAACTCGATACTCACCGACATAAGATACCCAAGAACGACAAGTCCGTCGTCGTATTTCAATGCCTCGGAGAAATTCTGATAGCTCCTTTTCCAGTGCACCATGTGCATTTCCAATGGAAAACTGTCGAACGATCATTTTCCGAGTAAACATTTTTGCAATAATTTGTAACGTTTGTTTCTTTTTCTTTTTTTTTTTACCTGTGATTAGCGACAGTGTGCTCGCTACCGACGTCGTTTCTGGCTCCCCAATGAAAATGTACCTGTGCCAATTGGTAGAGACCAGTTAGAGGTCCGCCGAAAACCGACGGTGTATCGTGTACTGGCCAAACACCCGTCAATTGCACTGCAAAATCGATAGTTTTATCTTGTTTCTATTCGTTTGTTTGTTCAATCGAACAATCGTAGTTGTCTTGAAACAAAACGAGCGTCGATCGAAGCGACAAAATTATTATCGAGTGAAATGTCGCGAAGCGATACATCGCGCAAACATTGCAAATTAAAATCTCGAACAAAGTTCATCTTTGGCTAATTTAAACGTTCGTACGTTTGATGCTTACGTAAACATTACCTTGAAATTTGATCAAAATCGTACATTGGTTGACGAAAAAACGAGAAATACAAGAAATACAAGAAATACAAGAAATACAAAAGAAACAAATTGTTTTTTTTTACCCGAATGCCCATTATTACTGATGGTCATCTCAAGTGGTCTAGTATCGTAACCAAATCGTCCAAGTGGTGGTCTATAACTATCCAAAGTTTCAATATCCTGGAGTTCAATGTTGATCGGTGATTGTCTCATACCCGAGCACACTGGGTGATCTAACGACCAATCGTCCGGCTTCGCATAGCCAAAGCGCTTATGATGATTGCTCCTTCTTTCGTTGTCTGCAAATTGCCAAATCAAGCGTATAGAGTATAAACGCGTACGCGCGCAAGAGACATTGTACGTTATCTAGGTGTGAAAATTGCGATATTTTTGGTACGTTAGATCGCTCTCGTGATACGTTTGCGGACTATTCTTTCCAATGCTCTCTCTCTCTCTCTCTCTCTCTCTCTCTCTCTCTCTAGAATACGGAATAACGTAAATTTGACAATCGAACACACGTGTCGACGTGTTTCTTTTGTTACGTGTTTTTGTCGCTTTCAATTATCCACCAATGGCGATTTTTTTTTTCATGTATTTTGGTCGATCTACTTCTATTGGAAATTGCAAATAATTTCAGTTTGCCGAACGTTCTATCGTTTCGCGGGAACTGCTCGCGTGATAAAATAATAACTAACGAAATTGTTTATCGAGCAAATTACCGATACGACAATGTACAATAATTCGCGATTCATAGAATAATTTGTTCGACGAATCGTACCTAGAAACAATTTTTATACTTTTATATAATTTTTTGACGATCTCGCGTTCTCCGAACAACTTCCCACGCGTAATTCATAATTCTCTAATTGTTGATCCAACTACTCGTTGACCCGTACCTTAGACAAATACAACGCTATTTACACTCTATTTTAACGTTAAACGACGTTCGACAAAATTAAAATAATCCAAGTACTCGATCGATAAATAACGCATACAGCGAAAAACAAATCTCTCCAATGTCGTTTAATTGTTCAAATTAAAAATCAACCCCTTTTCGTAACAACGAACAAAAATAACAAACGCGATAAATTCAAAAGAAAATGAACCTTCGTTCCGAGAAGCTGGAGCTTGTCTCTTGTCTCTTGGTAACGCCTGTACACTGGCCAACGAAAGAAGTACGAGGAACGCAACGTCGAGCTGCATCGTGTCTCTCGGGCGCGCAAACTTGAATTCGACAATGTACAAGCGCGCGCGCGCGCGTCCGTACGGATAATAAGTTGTGCTGCATCAAGACACAGTCAGAGAGAGGGGGATTCGAACGAAAAAAAAAATTACACGTGTGTGTGTGTGTGTGTGTGTGTGTGTGTCTGGAGATATATATATATATATATATATAGAAAAAAAAAGACAGATTTCTAGGATAGATTTATAGATGTATCCTTCCGTTAGTCGCGTGTGTCGATTAAACACTCACGACTGTGACATGTGTGTATTGTATACATACGTATATAATTTTTGACGGGATACGGGATGACTAATGCTCTGGATAAATCTTTAACGTATATCTTTGTCGTTGTAACTCCTTTTCGTAACCGTGAACTTTAATTTTGAGAAGAAACAAATTTCAACGAGTTGTTCGGTAATCTCGTATTTCTTCAAAGAACAATGGTATTTGATCGATAAGACAATCGATCGATATAACGAGCATCGACAACATAAGGTGTTATCGAAAAAAAATAATAAATACAAATTAAAGTTGAGCAAAAATAGAGCCGAAAATAAATAGTGCAATGAAGTCTCATTAGCCGTTACGTGCAGGCACACCGCGTCATGGCCAATTGCAGCATTATATACTCCAATCTAATGGTCTACACGCGTGCTAGCTGTTTCGTCTTCGACGACAGGTATATATATATATGTATACATATACAGCGTTTAAACGATGTATAGGGGAGTTCTATATCACCGTATACTCGTGAAAACCGGTGCGGCATTGACGTCCCTCGTGTTCGTATTAATGCGTTCGTTATTGTCGCTTACACGTTCGAAGCTTTTTTCTTAATTTTCGAGATGGGGATCGTTTGCAGAAATACTTGAATATTTTCTGGTTTTTTGTTGTTTTTTTTTTGTTCAATTTACAATTGAATTGAAGGTAAATTTGACGTGGCTAAAAGTAGGAAAGCATCTTAATTCGTAAAAAAGCTTTGTGCATGAAGCGAAAATTAAAAATTCGGAGAAAAAGTCATCAAAGAACGAAACAAACGACAAATATTTTTACAAGTGTAATAGAGCTTCGCAAAACGAATCCAATGTAACAACAACGAACGGTCAATTCGAATGGTTGTTTTTCTGCTCGCAATATCACATGGCTCGTTGGTCTAGGGGTATGATTCTCGCTTCGGGTGCGAGAGGTCCCGGGTTCAAATCCCGGACGAGCCCGAGTTCTCTTTTTTTTTTTTCCTTTCATCCTTTTCTCTTTCTCTCTCGTTTCGTTTATACTTAATTATTTCTTTTATTTTATATCATTTGACACATATGTATCCTCGTTGTTTTGATTTATAACAAAATCATTAATATATAGTTGTTTTTCCTTCTTTTTTCTTTCTTTGAGATGTCATAAATGTGATTGATGGATAACGCAGAAATCTACGTTATCGACGAGCCACGCAGAGCAGTTCAGCTTGCAAATATATAAACATGGCACACATTTGGGATCCAGCGAAAAACCACAGCGATGTCGAAAGGTTACAATTGTTTATACGTTTTAACGTTGCTTTTTTTATCTCGCTGCTATTCTGCGAGTAATTGTTTGCTCGAGGACACGTTACAGATGACGATTGTTTTTCGAGTTCACTGACCTAACCTACAATGCAGCTTTTTTACTTGTCAACAGATTTTTCAATTAAGCTGCTTTTCTATTGTACATTGATTAGAATGAGAATCATTGATGTTTTTTTGATACGTTTTCAATGTAATTCTATGGTTAAACATTTGTTTTATATATTTAAGGATCGCATATTCAGATGTTTGACACGCTATCAGTTGTTAATCTGTGATTTATACTTACTAAGAGCTTTAGTTTAGCGTCTGTCTTGCGTATTTGTAAGAACGCATCAATGGAATCTAATTTTAGTAATTGTTTGTAATACAGATGGGTGTGTATCTATCCATGCTACTTGAATAGCAAGAAAAGCTTAGCAGAAGGGCGCAAGCTTACAAAAGAATACTGCGTTGAGAATCCAACCCACCAAGAGATTCGAGATGTACTGACAAGTGCAGGATTTAAAGTTGGCGTAGAGAACAAACTACATCCCAGAGAGCGCAGTAAAGAAATGGTCTACCGTGGGCGTATTCGTGTGCAATTGAAAAATGACGATGGCATACCTCTCAACCCTGATTATCCAAGCAGGCATTCTTTATTAGCTTTCCTTGGAACTAGCATTCCAAAATTAAAGACTAGACAAGGTAAACAATCGTCCGGCGAACAGTCGTCTCAACAGTCTTCCGCTGGTGCTTCAAAGAAGGGCAAAGGCAAAGGAAGAAGATAAAGTGATCAGACTGGTGTGGAGTTTTATTAGATTACGTTATATATTACCATTTTCCCACTGTGATTACTTTCAATACGACACACACCACATGATACGTCAACAATTGAAATACTACAAAGTAAAACAGTGCGTCGCTTACAAATTATTGCAAATGATTTATACATTGCTGCGAAACTCACCTAATACAAAATGAAAAGAAACATGTTACTTTAACTTGTAAAGGGCAAAAGAAAAGAACTCTGTATTTATAGAAAAATACCATTAGTTTATTGTAATTATATAAAAAATCTTTCATACAAAAGTTGATATATATAATATTAAAGTAAAAAAATATCAAATAACATTTACAAGTATCGTTCAATTGTAAAATCATCCCACGCGCAAAAACATCTACAATTTATGCTCTACAATTTTCTTCTCTACTTTAGCCTTGCTACCCGCAGGTTTGATTTTACCAACGACACTCTTGTGGTCTTTCGGCTTCTGCTTTGGCTCCCGAGTAGTAGTCCTACGAATCGTAGGCAACTCTGTGGTCGAAGTTGTAATCTCCTCAATGTTCACTAGGAGCTGATCATTGTTGTCAGCCTCGACGAATTTGACGTCTCTGGTAAACTTGGTAGACGAGCGATCTCTATTAGCCTTCTTACAGATCTTCTTCCTTGGCGGTGAACTCAGTGGAATTTCTTCGAGGGATTCCGGAATAGCCTCGTTCAAATGTTCCTCGGTCGTTCCAGTGGATTGCACGGCAGGATAATAAGCCATTGGTGAACCAACAAGGTAAGTAGGCGCCATTTGAGAGACGATGCTACTCAAGGGGATGGTTCCAAGGCTATGAATCATTGGCATCGCGGAGAGCATTGGCGAAGTTGCCGCTACCATTTGATTAGGGGGTATAGACGACAATGGCGACCCTACCATTTGATTATCGCAATTGGGAGCTGACGCACCGACCATTTGGTTTGAAGCTGACGCGTCAACGACTTGATTCGGAACCGTTGCGCTTACCAATTGAGCTGCACTCAGCAATGGAGCGTGAAAAGCTCCACCCAATAATTGCATTGGCGCCGGTGCACTAACGAATTGCGTTGGGGTTGGTGCGCCGAGCATTTGTCCTAGAGGTGAACCGACCGTTGGATTGAGCCAGCTCATCAACGGGTGTGGATTCGTTAACGAGTACGATGGAACGCTTGACTTCGACTTGAACGCTTTGCTCGACTCTTTCGGATCAGCTTTTGCGTCTTCTCGTGCTTTGCCTACTACTTGTCGGAAGTTGTCGAGATTCTCCTGTGAACAATCTCTAAGGTGTTGAGAGTTGGAAGAAACAAAAGAAAACACAAACGTAAACGTTCTTCGCTTACCTTGGCGGTTTTCGAGTTTTCGGCCATTCGATCGGCCAACGAGTTTAAGAAATTAGCCGGTGCACCAACTATTTGATTAAATCCAGGTGTTCTGCTCACGGATTGAATGGCTTCGGGTAAACCGAGTATCGGTCTCGTAAGTACTTCACCGAGAAACGACAGAAATTGCGGTGCAATATGTCGAAGACCTAAGCTATCCAACTGGCCTAAACCAGACGGAAGCATAGTGCGCGAAACAGTCGATGTTAATCCGGATGGAATAATCATTTGTGGATTAATTGTGGCGGTAGGCGACGATGGAACAACGTCAACCGTAGGCATGAATTCTTTAGGTTGCGTGATCAACGTTGAACCTAGGTTTGGTTCAGAGACAATGGATTCTGGCAACCTCGCGGACGGTTGCGTAATCAAACCTTGAGAAGGAGCACCGACAACGCAATCTTCGCCGGCATTTTTGCCCGTAACCGGTATTGTTTTATGGGTGTACGGTGGTGCTATAAAGATCGATCCGGTCATTGGACCGTCTTGCATAAAATATTTGGCTACTTGCTCGATGTCGTCTGGAAATCAAAGAGACATCTTTATCGTTTGCTTGTCCATAATTGGAAAAACAAAGTAAAAGACGACTTACTTTTGCCGTAATTGTGCTTGTGACCCAAAGTACATCTGGTAGACCTTGCGTCTGTACTCGAATCGCAAGAGACTAAATCCAAACCGTATTCTTGAGCTTGTCGTTTCATGCGACCCAGACACTCCATTTCTACGTGCGTCGCGAGAAAGACAATGAATTATTCGTCAACGAAATTCCATTAGGTGAAATTGTATGTATTAATCTTTGAACGTGTATGTGTATGGGTGTGAGTGTGCGTGCGTATGAGCGTGTATACCATTGTCGAGACTCGCGGATATATTGCACTCGCAATTGCCTTCTTCGTACTCGGCAATCCCATCGCAACTGGAGCACAGATCGATACACGTTTCTTCGTCTACTGCTGTGGATATCGTTGCTCCTTTTGCTACAGAGAAATAAACCTATTATTCAATTGATTGATTGTTTCGTAACGAGGATAGCGAATGTTACCTGACGAGATCACGAGTGCGAAGAGTACGATCGATACTTTGTTCTTTCTGATCATTTTGCCGCGCGATCAACAACTGTTGAGATTGCACGTAAATTCGACCAATTTATTTCGCCAGAAATTTGCGATCGTCATCGTAATTTTTTCGGGTACACCGATCAATTCTCTCGTTTTGTTTAAAAATCTTACGAAATGTTTTATTTTATTTTTCTTTTGGGTTAACGATTTGTTTATGCATTAACGAGGTGAAGGTTTGTTGCGTCAAACAATGCCGAATCGTTTTTAAGTTGAACGCTATTTTGTTGTTCAAAGAAAAACAACAAAAAATTTGTAGCTAAATCATTGTTTCGACAACCATCATCGAGTTACGAGTCAAATTATTCAATAATTTTTATTTATCGCGTAAGCTTTTGTCGAGTCAATTCTTACATCTAAGCCAACGAGTAAAGTAAAATAAAACAATTCCAACGAAATCGGAAAGCAGAACAACAAAAAAGAAACACCTTCGCCGTGACAATGTATCGAAACATTGCCGTGACCAGGATTCGAACCTGGGTTACTACGGCCACAACGTAGGGTCCTAACCACTAGACGATCACGGCTATCGAAGGATGATGATATTGGTATTTATTCTACTATAAAAGCGCGGCGTATATACTCGATCGATACGTCAAAATTAAAAGTGCGACGTAAAAAAACGTTCGATATACTTTGTCACTTTGTGCGTGAATATTGCCCAATTGTTCGTTTTCCCTGGTGGATAAAAACACTCAAGAAAAAGAGCATTGATAAACGTGCTACAGACAGTCGGTTTTTATCGACCTCGGGCTTTCCATTTGTAATAGTTCGTATGTTTGTCGCGCGTGCGCTACGTGTTTGTAAGAAGACAGATATGCGAAAGGGGAGGGGATCGAATAGAAAGAATTGGCGACTTATTATTTATCCTACTCAACGAGTGTTTTTTTTTTCGTCGTTTACGTTGTTTTATAGTATTCGACGTTATTTATCTTGCGTTTACAACGCGTTGCCGACGTGTTTTAATACGGTACGCGGATAGAGACGCGCGTTATCGTTCGTTCAAACGAATCGAACGTTTATCAATTTAGTCGTCGTTTGTAAAATTAACCAAAGAAAATTGTCGATTACAACTTGATTGGTTAACTTCTATAAAGAGACAAGAAAAGAGAAATAGAACAACAAAAAGACTTGTTTCGTATTGTGTTTACGTATACAACATACGTCAAATCTCTCTCGCTCGCGCGGTTAGGTGGCGCAGCTGATGCTGTTGTGTGCATACTTATGTGTGTATATATATATATATATATTTATACATACATATATAGATATATATATATATATATATATATATGCATGTATATATCAAAAGAGTAAAGAGATAGCTCCTGAGCTGGTATACTCGCCTAATATCTACCGGCTGCCAGCGACCGCCGTTGCTACCGCGGCGTCGCGGTTTTCGCTGTGACCCATCACTTCCAGGGACATACAACTACTACGGTATTAAACTTTATATTAAAGTGTTTTTCACGATGACAATTATGACGATGATGATGTAGTCGACAAGTTTAACCGTTGCGTATAGATTGTTTGTTGGGATGTTTACGCAATTTTTATTTACGAGCACGCACTTTGGCGTATCGTTGTTGTCGACAATTTTGCTTTATTGATTATTGATCGGTTAATTCGTGGAATTGCTGTGAAAAAGACGGACAAATAATTGCCATTTCGTATATTACAAGAGGTCACATGTATACTCTTGTAACGAAAAGTTTTGACAATAAATACATTTCACCAAGTCCTCGTATTTGAATATTTATATTGTTGTGGACAATTGTCATTGTACGCATTCTCGGAAAAAAAGAACAAAAAATCGTTCTGTTATTCTCTCGATTAGTTGAAAATATCTCTATAAAACGTATACCTCGCGAATAAATTGATTAAAAACAATTTTTTTTTCTTCGGTTAATCTTTGTCAACAATTTATAGAGCGAGAGGGGTGAGGGTTATGTATTATTATTTGCAATGTCTCGGAAATTCCCATTATAAGCTCGATACTTGCGCGACTTGGCTGAGCGCCTGATTCGCGGAGTCTCCGAGAGAGCCTACATCCCAACATCCGGTGAACCCACGAGAGGCGCACACGTGCGACATATCAGCCATTTTCCGTTTGCGCGATTCACATATATACTGCATATATGTGAATGTACGTAAATTTTATGAAAAACAATTTTAATTCTCGCTGTACATTTATTTTCGTTCAGTTCAGACGTAATAGACGTGTCGAAAAAACTCTTTTTCTTTTGTCTTCAAACACAGACATAAGTATGTAATTTTTGTTATTTACGAGTACGCACTTATTCAATTTTGCCTTATTGATTATTAATTGGTTCGTTTGTGGAATTGCTGTGAAAAAAAAAATATATATATACACACATACGCGTGTTTGAAAAAAACGAAGACGAGACCTTGTGACGTATCGTACGCGTAATTTGAGTGTACGCAAATAAATATGTAGAGCGAATAAAATGTTTTTACTCAAATTGTGTATACGTCAAATGAATTAAAATTAAACGAACAAATAGTCGATGACAATCTCTATGCTCGTTTGTAAATTCAGTGCAGTTATCGAACAATTCCCTCTATTTCACGTGACCTTCATCGCCACTATAAATAATTTGATATTTGCGTATAATTTCAACGTTGGGATTATTTGTATAACGTGTACGAATATTGTTATAAAAGTAAAGTTTTTATTAAACAAAAACAAAAAAATGTTATTACAGTATGCAAAATACGTTGTTTGACAATTTTCAGACTGCAATCGCCATCAATCTTGCACGACACAGCTGCAAGCACTTGTGATCGATGTCGTACACCTGCGAGACGTGTAATATTATGCGTGTGTATGCGTGTATATGTATATATATATATATATATAAAGTATATGCGAAAGAAAATAAAAAAAAAAGAATCAAATTATCCGTTTGTTCTACGATATCTTGCGAATAAATTGATTACGAAGTCGACGATCACGAAACAACATTTTTTTCATTTGGCACGAAGATTCTTGAAAACTTGTAGACTTAGACGCATAAGCTTATTTAAATTTGATGGCTCAAGGTCGAGTAGTTTTTTATGTATTTGACTTTGTTTCTCAACTAACTAACTTGTCAACTTTATAACCGAAACGACGTAAATCCTCGTAAGCCAACTCGTATTTTTGACTCGTACTATGTTTAAATCCGTTATCAAATTGTAAAATAAACAAATACGGATAATTGTTGTTTAATTGATCACCAATGAAATATTAGCATGGTTACGCTAAATTACATGACTTTAATATCATCGAAATACCATACACTTAAAGTACTTAACAATCGAATCAAGTACATCCTCTCGTAATATGCTATGCGTTAATCGCATGAAGCGCAACGTTAATTAACAGCCAATCGTTTATTCTGAATATTAACGTTCTCTCTCTTCCCCCTCCCCCCTTCTCTCCTCGTATATCACATTAACGTTCTATTTGAACGTTTATATATATATAAACGAATTGTTTATATATATAAACGCGCGTATGTGTATATATATATATATATTCTTTGTTAATCCATAATTTGATCTTCGAAACGAATAGCAATAAATTTTCCCACATCGACGTTCTTCTCTGTTCTTGTTAATACTTCGATTCTTCAAAATAACACTCGTTTTTGCTCGTCGAGGAATATTTCTTGAATTGATATTAATCCGCTCGGATTGTGTCTTGTGATTTCTTTTTTTTTTTTTTTTTTTTGTAACGTTTCAATGAATGTGACTTATCGTCAAAAAGAAAAAAAAATAAAGAAATTCTCGTCTTAGGTCAAAATCGCAAGCAATGTTTATACGAATAACTTTGTACTTTTGTGCGGATTTTCGTAATAATGCTCTAGGAAACGAGAGAGATTTGCATAATTGCTATTACCATACAACAAAGGGACCAAACTATTCATCGTTCTCTCTCTCTCTCTCTCTCTCTCTTCCCTATTCTGCTTTCCAAAATCAATTGTACATGTTGACGCTGTGACAATAGCTGCTCCTGCTACTACTACTCTTAGTCTTGGGTGCTTTGAAAACGTGTATATAGAATTATATACACTGTACGCGTATAACGCTTACGGGCTAATTTCAAATCATCGAATACACAACGGTTTTTTGATCGTTTTTAAATTAAACGTTTGTTTTGATTTTTGATACAACAAAAAAGTGCGCGTCAAAGAAAAGAAATCCCTTTTGTTTTGTTGCGCGTGTGAGTGTTTTTTTTATTTTATTTCATTTACGATGGATATTGGCGATGCGCGTATACATCGATGGAACTGTGGAATAAAGTTACGAAGTATAATGCTTTTTTTCTTTTGTGCACGAGCACTACGAAACCTGAATATGTAACCGAAATGTTATTGTTTTCATTTTTATATGCAACTTGACTCGGGAATCGTATAAATGTTGTATCGTTACTCCACGCGCAATAATTGTTTTTTTTTCGCAAAAGACAAAATAAAATAAATACCAAAAATTTCCTTTTATTAGCCCTGCGACAAGTAGCATACGGTTAAAGCTTTGTCAAAGACAGCCTCTGTACAAGTGCGTATACACGTACGTGTAGACGTACACGAGCGAAATCAATAAGCCGATTATTGACGGCGTTAAACGGAGATTACAGTGGCACCGATTGACAGCCACCGCGCCAAGCGTTTCATGCTGTCGATCCACCTTCTACTCCTCCTCCTCCTCCTTTACGGAGGCAGGATGTCCGTCCTACTTCTCTCGTGGATGACACTTTGACGTTTTCGCGTCGGAGATACTACCTACCACCATTGCAACGTTTTTTAGCCTAGTTTTTGCATTATTCGGCATTTTGACAAAAGTTGCACGTACGAATCTAAGTTTGGTTTAATTACTTGTATAAGTATTAGCTGTTTGATTGTTTGTTTGCGAATTGACCGAAAAAAAAGACAAAGTTTTTTTTAAATTGGACGAGTTTGGAAATTAGTACGAAAGCAGCGACACGTAAAACTCTCTTTATCGAACAAAAGTCCTTGCGTTGAAAAAGCGAATCGAAGTTTGCTCTCTTATCTCTAGCTGGCAGTCCATGAAAATCAATTAATGGAATTAACTTTGACAATAAAAAAAAAAGAAAATGCTATCATTGTCTTTTCCGAAAGGAATATTAAATTCCAGTTCAACGCGGATGATATACGTCAAAGAACTCTATTTGCTTATCTCTCTTTCTGGGTTGCTTTTCTCTTCTTTTTTTTTTTTAATACTCTTTTCCGCGCGTCTCGTTTCTTTTAAATTTGACTCGTGATGCAGGAGAAGTTTTTTTAAGTGGTGCACCCTTTTCCCTTTTTCACGCGCGAACTACAATCTTGAAAGTGTATAAAGACGAAACTTTCCGACTTGTTAAACAAAACAACAACGTTTTTTGTCGTTTTGACGTGTAAACGACGACGAAGGTAGAACGAACGAAACATCGGTATACTCCTTTTAATTCCAAAACTATCATTTTTGTTGTTGTATCAAATGTAACAATTTTGTATCAAAAAATTATTTTTATGATTACCTATCCTGTGTATTTGCGGTATCAACTGAACCGATGAAATCGTGCCACAATAAACAAATCGAACACGAGCAAAAAAGAAAAAAGAAAAAAAATAGCGACAAGGTTGACTAGTGTCTATTTATCGCAACGAAATTTCCTCCTGGTCGGCTTTCATGGATCTATTCGCGCGGTAAATTGAACTAAAAATATAATCCTTTGCTTTCTCTCTCTCTCTCTCTCTCTCTCTCTCTCTTGGCTACGACAACGCTCCAGCTAAGCGTTCATGCAAGTAGCTCGCCTCGCTTGTTCACCACTCGCTCTCTTTGATGTTACTGCGACGTCGCCCTTTACGTACATACACACACACACACATACACACATCTGTACATATGTATAAACGGTTAACAATGTTCAATGGTTGTATAGAATTATTTACAGTTTAGATGTACAACGACGTTGGGGAACTTTTTTTCGCGAATGATTAATTTGAAAGAAGCTCGTAAGCTGAGTTCAATTGAATATTATAGAACCAACCTCAAAGTCTGTAAAACGGTTAAGCTTGATAAAGTATAAAAAGTAACGTTTCAATTTTTAACCTTAAATATCGTAAAATTAAGATTTAATTTGATCCTCTTTTTTTCTCTCGGGGACAAAATTAAAATTGCTAGAAATCCTTTAACATAGAGTCGTTTTCTCCCTGTCTAAATTATTGACAGGTTATTGAATAATAATCCAACTGTCCTACTTTTGTGCAACGACAAATGTTGCAGTTGTAATGAAACTTTTAAATAAGTAAAATTGTCGTTTAAATGATGTTTTGATTTTATTTATATTCATTTTTACTTTATCTCTACGTTGTAACGACATTCAAATAAAACTGATTCCGTGTTTCGAAAAGTAAAAATCTTTGAATTGGAAATTTTGTAACATTGAAACTCTCTTTGAAATAGAAAAAACAGCGATGAATAAACTTTTTATAGCCTCGGGTTTTTCTCCAGAGCAAAAGTCTATTTTACAGCGTGCGTCATAAAAAGAATTTTCAATGCGATTTAAGTTTTTTTTTTGTTTTTGAACTTAACGTACAGTAGTCAATTACACTTTGAAGCTTCATGTATTTCATTAAGACTATTTCGACGATTTAATAGACCCATTCATCGTTTATCCCTTTATTCCGTGTAATATTATTAAGTATAAATCACTTTTGATATCGAGTACGAGATTTTATTGATTTTTCTTGTGCGCCAGTCTCTTTTATTTCTGAGTTGCTCCAGAAAGTTCGTAATACCCACAAAGTCTAGAGCGTGTAAAATTAAACTCTATGTAAAGTATTTAAACGACGTGCATCGCTACGAGGAAAAAAGGTCATTGAAAATTAAAGAGTCCGCGCGTGTGTGTGTGTTTAAATAGTATGTATCAAGAAAAACAACGTTAGCGACCAACTTTGGGAGAACCGTAAGTTTTCTGTGAATGTACGAACTTTAAAAAAATCTATATACGCAAAAAAAGGTCTCCGAGAATCGCTTGATCGATCAGATAAAATATACATCGGTTAGTTTTCTTTGCGTGTAAAACTCGATACTCGTTGTTACGAGTTACCTAACGAACGATAATCTATCGTTTGTTTTCTTCCAAAATGTTTACGTGTAAAGTGGTGGTAAATACAGTGACATATCATAGAAACGAAGGGGGTAAATGTACGTACAATTTTCAACGTCCCAAGTCGACCATATTTATCACTTTTTAATATCTCGCTTGTGTTTATCTTCGTGCACGCTGTATAAAGTCGAAGTTTTGAATTATTTCATCTTCTCGGCCTGAAATTGCAACGTTAAAGTTTTTATTATTACCAAGCTCGACCGAGGAATTTTTTTTTAGTCTTTTTCGACGCGAGAGATGGGGATTAATGGCGGTAATGCCTTTCGTGTGTTTTCTGGGAATGTAAGTTGACAGCGTGATATTTTTGCTGGATTTCTGGATAAGAATGAAAAATAAGACTTTTACAGTTACTTTTACCGTTACTCTTTATCTGTGAAACTAGTGACAAATCAAATGTTTATTTATAAAAAAATCGTCAAATTGAGCGGCCCAAGAGTAACGAAGAATGAAAATATAAATAAACGACGACCAACGTTGTCGTTGTAGATAGAAAAAACGAAAATTTATATCTTATCGTTTGCGTTAATTCGAGCTTGATAAGTGGGTCTTTTAACGCAACTGATAAATCAACAGTAAGGCATTGTCCGTTGTAGTAGCGTTATGAAAACTAAAATAGGAAGTGTATTTACAAGTCAACTCATAGCAACATTGGGTGGTAAGTCGATGTCTAAATGAAATTGTAGACGCCTTGTGATCGATATATCCAAATGTTGATTGTAGCATTGATGTTAATCAATCAAACCGGATTGATAGATGGTTGGACATCGCCAAATATGGCTAGATTAACGGGAAAAAATGCCACAATATCACTTACACTTTCGGAAGCATCGTGGTTAGCTTCGTACCTCAAGTTAGGAAGATTCGCATCAGTCGTTCTCGTACCAATCTTCAGTGAACTTGCCGGCAGTCGAAAAGCTATCCTTTACACTTTTATACCCGTTGGTGCGTCTTGGATATTGACGATAACAGCCAAATCTGCGATATACCTGTACATCGCTAGATTTTTAAGTGGAATTACCATTGGTCTTGCTTACGGTATCTACTCGATTTATCTTGGTGAGATATCGGTACCAATGCTTCGTGGAAGCTTCAATTCAATTAGCATGATTGGATGGCCTTTGGGAACCCTTATAAGTACTATCTGTGAAGCGTATCTACCGGAGCAAGTGTCGTGTACGATGTACTTACTGGCCTGTTTCTTAGGGATATTTTTATTCGCCTGGTTACCAGAGTCCCCGTATCAGTTGGTAAAGAACAAAGATTTAACGAAAGCTCGAGAATCTCTTAGGTGGTATCGTGGTAATAACGATACGGAGAGGGAAATGGAAGAAATTATCAAATTCGTCGAGTCGACCGGTAGAATTAGTTTTGTAGAAAAATTCAAACAACTTGGAACACGACCAATTCTCAAAGCTGTTGTTCTCGTTAGCCTAGTCTTCACTTATCCCCAGTTGTGCGGTGTCATGAACGTCATCTTCTACATGCAGATCATACTGATTAATGGTAAATCTGACCTACTTGGTCCACGAGAAATGGTAATAATTACAAACGCTGTTCTTCTTCTGATCAATATTATCGCGTTTAATTTAATTGACAAACTAGGACGGCGAATTGTTCTGATAGTTTCCAGTACTTTAATGACTATAGCGTTCATTGGATTAGGTCTGCATTATTATCTGCTCGAAAGCGGCGATGTCGATCCAACGAAAATCAAACAACTTCCCGTTGTAGCGATAACAGTTTTGCTGGTATCGTACTCGATTGGCTTTTCACCGGTGACGGGTACGCTTCTTGGTGAAATATTTCCATCTAGCGTCAAGAGTATCGCTGCCACTATTGCTACCTTCGTTTCCTCGTTCGTGGGCTTTGTTTCAACGAAAACTTATCAACCGCTAGTCAACGCGGTCGGTGAAACTTATGTTTTTTGGATTTACGCTGCTTTCGCCGCAACGGCAATACCCGTTGTTTACTTGTTCCTACCAGAAACCAAAGGAAAGAGCTTACAAGAAATTCAAAATATTCTCAACAAGAGATGATTATTTGCGCGATAGTATCAATTAGTTATGTGCATTTTTTTTGAACGTTTAAGCAAATGGATCGTATTACGTGTTAATTTGCAGAACGTTATTCGAATAAATTGACACAACGCAATTGTAGATAAGCTGTCGAGCGTTTACGTTTAATAGTTTTCGTGCGGAATAATTGTAACGACGCGTGATATTATCACAATTACGATCAACCGTTTAACGAATAATGCAAAAAACACATTGTACGGGATGAATGATAGTCGACTGTTGAACGTTAAAGTGGTAGTACGAGGTGTAAATAATAAAAATTTGACGTAGTTAATAGCAACGTCAGGCGGTAAGTTGATCGACGCTTAATCAATATCATTATCGATGGATTATTAAAATTCCCTTTAAATTGTTTATTGTAGCAATGGTGCTAATAAGCGAGGTTGGCATAATAGATGGTTGGGCTACTCCAAATATGGCTCGATTAATCGAGAAAAAACGCTACCATAGCATTCACGCTTTCGTAAGCATCTTGATTAGCGTCCTGCCTGAAATTGGCAAGATTCGCGTCCGTTGTTCTGGTACCGATGTTCATTGAATTAGTCGATAGCAAAAAAAGCCATCCTATACACGTTTATTCCCGTCGGTGTATCGTGGCTATCGTTGACGATGGCTAAATCTCCGATATACCTGTATATCGCTAAATTTCCAAAAGATACCAGAGATTTCCATGTTTTCACATTGGTTTTTATCATCCTCAGATGAAATCTTGAAGAAATAACGACACCGGTATTTCGTGGAACGTTCCTCGCAATCGCTATGGTCGAATGGCAATCAGGGGTTGTTGTAAATAATGCATCGTAAACGTATTTACCTAAGCTTGTTACTAGTCTCGTGTATTTGAAATTATGCATATTGGGGATATCTTTGCTCGCGTGGTTGCCAAAATCACCGTATCAATTGGTTAAAAATAACAAACCAATAAAAGCTCGCAAATCACTCGCCTGGTATCGTGTCAGTAACCATACGGAAACAGAGATGGAAGAAGTACAATTAGTTTTGTAGAAAAGCTCAAATAAATGGGATCACGACCGATCGTTAAAGCTGTTGTTCTCGTTGCTCTATTATTCACTTATTCTCAGCTATGTGGTATTTTCAATATTATCTATTACGTGCAAATTATCAAATTATATCGATCGTATCGAGTCGAATGGTGTTTTACACAAATGTTATTCTACTCGTTTTTACCATCTCCCGCTGTCAATTTAGTCGATAAACTGGTCGTACGAATTATTCCGATAATTTACATTACGATGACGACAATGGCATTGTTAGGTTTGGCTCTTCGTTATTATCCGTTGAACAACGCCAACGTAGATCCAGCGAGCACGCAGGTTTTCACCGATCGTTTCTTTAATCGTTTTTAACACGCGTAACGTTGTAACGTTCTCGATCGATATGTCAGCGGTACTAATGCGCTTCTCGATCTCGTCGGATCTTTCCAAGTAGCGTTAAAAGTACTGCTTCTATGCTTGTTACCTTTTCTTTTGCTTTTATCAACCGTTCATCGATACCATTGGCGAATCTTGCATTTTCTTCGTTTACGCTGTCTTCGTGAAAACTTTGATACCTGTTGTACCATATTTACTACCAAACACCAAAAGAAAAAGCTTACAAGAGATTCGAAACGTTCTTAACAGACTCTGATTATCAACGAAACACGTCGGTGAATTTGTCCAAATCAAATTTGCTCGTACGTGGTGTGAATCTCATTTGTCGTCGTTTTGTTTTTCTACGTGTATAAAAGAACGTTAACAGCGTATATTTGTACAAGTTATCCATTGAAAACGAATAAACAAACGTGATTGCACTTGCGAATACGCATCGATCTCCAACCTCGTCTCACGTGCCAATAAACGAATAAGTCACAAAATAGGTGTTATCTCATCGCGTTAATTTGCGTGGAAACGAGCTTGGAATAGACGTTGTAGTGAGCTTTACACGTTCAAAGCGAGGAGTGACGTTACAACTCGCTCGTTGCGACAGCGTGAGGTAAGTTGATGATCATGGAAGGTTTGCTCCGAGGATAATATCGTTGATACCTAGACGATTCATTCGTTGTACAACGACACTGTTGTTGATTGTTGCACATCGGCAAACGTGGCACGATATCGCTTACACTTTCGGAAGCATTTTTAATAGTATCTTGTTTCAAATTCAGAAAATTCGCTTGCGTTACTCTCGTGGTAATTATAACCGTGAACGTAGCGTAGTCGATGACAATGATTACAAACTCAAAAGTGTGCTTGTATTTCGCGAAATTTTTAAACAGCACTACAGATGGTCTTGTCTATATCTGTTCCTCGATTTATCTCGGTGAAATATCAACGCCAATACATCGGGATGCGCTCAATTGCTTTTTTCTTGTAGAGATCAACACGAACGGTCAATGTATCAAGACTTATTGGCTTTTTAATAAAATTGAATGAAATTTTATTTATTTTATTTATAATCCAAAGTTTTATTACATTCTACGTCGTTGAAAGCGTCCGTTGTTCCTCCAAATGTTCTCTTCAAATCCACACACATTCTCTCTCTCTCTCTCTCTCTTTCTCTGGGTTCAAGCTCAGTGCGGAAATTAGTCGCAGTGCGAATGTTTATGGTTGCTTATACGACAAAGCTTGGAAACTCGTGCATTGTTGAGAGAGAAAGGGATGGTAAAGGGAGATCTTTTACTACACGCGTGCAAAGCGCATTTCAACGTTTTACGACATCGTTCCATTGCGAGTGTGCTCTTGCAAAACGAGTCACGTGTAATTCGATTTAAACTGAATACAACAAAAAGTTACTCCATCAAGTTGAAATACAAAAAAAATATATATATATATATACGTGTAGTGAATTCCTTCCAGTAGGTCGATCATAGAGATAGAGATGGTTATATATATCACTTTTTTTCTTTTGCACTTATCGTTAAAAGAGTGGTTGTGTTCAGGCAAGCGCGAGAATTTCCGGCAATATCGATTCGTCAAAAAAAAAAAAAAAAATGCAAGACGCTCTTTATATCGATGTGAGAGAGTCGTGGCTGATGCGCTGTAACTTGGTTTCAAAACAATTTTCTTCGCGCGAGAAAGCATCGAAATTTCCATCAATCGTAAAACGATGTTTTTCTCAAACCTTCCCGCCACTTACCGGATATGGAATACAACTAAAGCGAGTCTTGTAATGATTGAATTCTCTTATTCTCATGTTTTTGATTTGGAAATTTTTTTTACCTTCACCTTTCTTTTCTTTTTTTTCGCACGAGAGTGAAAATAGGCTCTCAAGGAAATTGTAAAAGTTCGGGAAATGGGGTGACCAAGCAATCTTGGCAAATATTACGTCGAGTTCATAGAAGTTTTTTATACGAAGCTAAAAAAAAAAAAGAAAGTTTGCAAGCGAAGCATAGAGAGATAGAGAGAGGGAGGGAAATATACGGAATAGATGTTCCTAATACCAAAGTAGTTGGAAAGAGTTTCGGTTATTTGTATTCATGTGTATCAAAATAAATCTAGACGTGTCGACAAATTGACCTTAAAATCAAAACTCAAAGCTACAACGTATTTACTCGAGTGATCCTGTATTCGCGTATAGAAAAAAAAAAGAAAAGTTATAAATTTGATTCGAGGTTGTAGAACACTTTAATGAGCCTCTTCATAAACGCAGTCGCTAAACTGCAATGCTAATTCTCTCTCAATCTCACTCTGGCCTAGTTACAAAACATATTTCGAGGATATTCACACACACATATATACAGCAGTAGCAGAGAGGGAATTAAATCAGTCAAGTGCCATCTCCAACTTTACGCTCTTTCTCTCTCTCTCTCTCTCTCTCTCTCTCTTTGCATCTATCCTGTCGTAAACACGAAACTTTTAAAATTCTCTCTCTTTTATAGTTTATTACGTACAGGTGTTATGGAATCAATTGAAAAAACAAACTAATATTAAATAATTATAAGCATATATAGATCAACGAGAATTCAATTTGATTTTGTTGGAAGTTCCGAAATTAGCCGCGACGTGCGCAGAGAGAGAGAGAGAGAGAGTGGATGGGCATATTGGCAAAGTGCACTCTGTAATAATTTAATGGAGGTAATTCAGCGCATGCAGATCGATATAGACGCGGCGACGCCGAAGAGCCGTTTGAAGACAACGTCTTTTATATAAATATTACCATTGGTCTAGATACACGAAAAGAGTTTAATTAGAAAGCACCGAGATAAATCCAAAAAACAACGGAGGTGTTTTTTTTGTGTGTCTTTAAGGTGATTAATGAAACCGATAAAAGAGAGGGAGAGAGATAGAGCTAGATGACTAATTTTGTATTCTAGATTATTGATCTCTACTTCGCTCTTTCTCTTTTCCGCTATAGTTTTTTCTGTAACTATATAACGCACAGAGCTGTATCCTGCCGATTATTGTACATTTTTATCAAATTTACGTTTGCATTTAGTTTTACGAAAATAATATACTATACAAAAGAATTTATCAAGCTCTCGTGATAATTATTCGTTCGAAAAAGTGAAGAAAAATACGTTTAACGGTAACTCGGAGCTTTCGACAACGACAGAAAGAAAGAAATAAAAAAGAACGTTGCTCGTAATATCTCTCTCTCTCTCGTAGTGCCTTTAATCCTTTGATATTGCCCTAAGGGGGTCTAAAACCCCATGCCGCCGCCGTCGTCGTCTCTTGCGATCCACCGCGTCTCTCTCTCTCTCTCTCTCTCTCTCTCTCGAGAGAGAGAGAGAGAGAGAGAGATATGCGACACCATATTACGAACCAATGGGGATTAGAGAGTTGACCTTCGTCTTTATCAAATAGACATTTCTTTTTTTTTCCACGAAGCTCTATTGTATACGTTGTCTATCGTGAGTTTTTTTTTGGCAATGTCTTTCGAAAAAAAAAGAAATAAGTATGATGCACAAACCCTTTTTCCCTTTGTTTTTCTATCTCGGGTTTTGAAAGTTTACGATACTAATGGATTGATATCTGTCCAAACTGATGAATGATTGCAACTGTACACTCCATAATGAACAATCTCTCACGAGTATCTAATTAACCAAATGTATATACAATTGATACATTCGTAACAATAATAATCTTGAAACGTGCTTTAGAATAGATTTTCAAAATTACATTCAAGTGTACGTTTAATCCTGAAATATAATCACACACACGCACATATATACACGCGTGATTTTCCAATTACTCATCAGTCGCTTAATTAAACATCGAACAGGCTATATAGATTATACACCCACCCCGTGTGGAAAAGCGAGGACTCGCTGAAAAAAAAATCAATCGAAAATTCGATTAGCCATATCCTCCTATAGCTCGCGTTCTGTTTTTTTTTACCTTTTCTTTTTTTTCAGTAGAGATTTAATTACGTCCCTTCGTCGACACCGTCGTCGTAGACTTCGTCGGGGCAAATAGTAGGAACGAAAAAAGAGAGAGAGAGAGAGAGAGAGAGAGAGAGAGCGTTTATTTAAAGAGCTATATGGTACATAGCGATCGAGTCCGGTAGCAAAGCATATACGTACACGCACACAGACAGCCGAATCATCGGTTGACTTTAATTCAGAGAAGGGTGAAAGAGAGAAAGACGGACGAAAATGGCTAACTGCCAAGCAGACACAATCCATTCCTATAAATACTGACGCGACGCTTTATAACTCTCTTCAATCCTCTCTCTCTCTCTCTCTCTCTCTCTCTCTTTTATTTTTTTATCTCTTCGTCAATTCGAAGTCTTTCCTTCTTCTTCTTCTTCTTTTTACTTCTCGTATTAACTACAAGTACGCGTGAAAAAAAAAATTTCAGCTTCGCGCGACAAAGTTTGCTCGTTAATCGTTTTTTATGTTTGCAACTTTTTTTTTTCATTTTCAAATATACTCAAAGTAATAATGATGTTGCAACTTTCGACGTATAGACACAATTGACAACTAGTTTTTCCCTCGCGCTAAACGCCATTTTCAGTTTAGCAATTAAAACGTCAATTAAAACGGAACAATTGAAAGAAAAAGTAAACTAAGCCAGCAGGTCGTCGTCGGGAAAACAGCAAAAAAATTTGCCCGAAAAATGGCGTTTATCGAACGTTATGAAATATAACGTAGCACGACGCGTCAAGGCGCGTCCTCCTTCTCAACGTTGCCGACACCGTATATAGTATATCAAGCGAGGATTGGAAGTAAAAAAAAAATTTCAAGCCATCCCAGTCGATAACTTCGTAATTTTCTAAAAAGGATTCCTTTTGGTTCGTTGTCGCGCGAGCTTTCTCTTCGTCGATCTCTTACCGTTATCGTTGTATATACAATAACTGAAAAACCAAAACTTTCTTCGCGAAGATATTTTATATACTTCTACACACCAACGACATTTCGTTAGGTTTAATAAGAAAATTGTTTGAAACAATGGAAAAGAAGAAAAAAAGCTTTTGTAGAAAATTGAAGTTGAAAGGCCAAAGTGGCGGTAACGAGATTTGCCAGGCAAATTCGACCGCCATTAGAGAGGACACGCCATGGCTCTTAGAGTTGCTGCTTCTACTACCATTGACGCACAGAACGAGAGGGAGAAAAAGAGCGAGAATTTCTGGTAGTACACGTTGCAAGATGTCAAGCATCACCTAATTTAAAAAAAAGCTCTGATAATCTCTTGGTGAGTTTTGTCTGCGTCCACTTTTCATTTCTTTTATTTACGAACGAATGCACCGTAAACGAAAGTGGATTGCATTTCCAATAGTACTTTCCCGATATCGTGTAATTTCCCCAAGATATCTCAACTACTATAATACTACTTCCAAGAGATAGAAAGTTCGTACTCCTCGAGCTTGCAATATAAAACTCGAACAGCTTCTTTGTTTTTTGTTTTTTAGCGCGTATGCCGTGTGTGTTTACAAGTGTCGAATAAAAAACAAAATAGGGAAAGAAAGATTTTTCGAATATCTTTTTTTTATCTCCGTAACAAAGAAAAATGCAAAAAAAAAACGTATTTTGCGATCGTCGTTGTGCGCAACGTAAAAAAGCAATTACACTGATGTGCAAGATGGAGAAAGAGAGGGTCAATGAAGCTTGCGCGTGTTCCGAAGAAAAGGAAAAGTCGAGGGTATGTGTGTATATGTTCACGACAAAAGGAGAGAAGAGACAAAAGACGACAACGACAACGACGACTATAAGACACGACGAGGGAGACTAAGTTTAGAGGCCGAGAACGAAAGAGAGAGAGGGATTATTTTCGCGATCGGTCGATGAACGAATAGTGACCGTAATTATTTTCGGACGACGAGAGAGTGAGAAAAAAAGGGCTTATTTTTCACGCGAATATGTTTTTGTTAGTCGAATGTATATATACATATACACCGTTAGTTTTAAAAGTTATGAATTATGACACGCTTACGGATTTGACGGGTAAGTGGCTACGTAACGATAGTAATTTATCGAAGATACGTATACGGTATTATCGAATAATAAATTTCAGTCTACCTTAGTGGTTGGACGTTAATTTACATAATTATTTCTTCTTTTTTATCCTCTCTCTCTCTCTCTCTCTCTCTCACTCAAATGCGATGTATTTCGAACTCGCGAGCTTGCGCGTATATACGATCGATATGTAACCATCGTTGACCTATAGAATATTGAATTGAACTCATCCCCGATAGCAGTACGCAAATTTAACACACATACACTTATTCTCTATGTATGCGTGTATATGTGTGGAAAAGCTTGAAAACTAACCGCGTTTAAATTAAAAAAAACAGCATTCGAAAAACGATGAATTACAACAAGCCTCGCACCTACACAATACACGTACGTACGGGGAGAGAGAGAAAGAGAGAGAGCTAGCTTGCAAACACACGAAGATTGGATTCTCTCAGTCACTCGTGCATTCCATTATCTCACACTCGCTTGCAGATGCAGTTTGTGGCGGATTGCCCGGGTGACGACCAACCAACCATCCCTTCCCGCTTAGTAGCAGCAGCCGGAAGTTAAATCGAACATCGGCGGCGAGCTAAATCGAACTACCTCTATACTGCCCTCTACCCCCATACTTTATATATATATATATATGGAAATTCGGTCATTATTACCTCATTTTGCAAGCATACTATGCATCCTATTTTTTTAGGGTATATTTATGGATCTTTTTTTAACGAAAATAAAAAAATTTCACAGGAAAATTACTTTTATAAACTCGCGCATACGTGTAACTTTTGAATATTTGCTCTTCGTTGAACAAGCGTGTCGTTAGTTTGTTTTTTCCTTTACTTCTCTTTTTGTTTGTTTTTCTTTTTTCGCCAAACAAACACGACGTTTTTAATTGTTGTAATTTTATACCCGACGGCAGGCATTCGTATGTTCTGTAACGCAAAACATGCAGTATTTCATTACACGAGAAACGTCTTGTGTTCGTTACTTTCTAAAGAATATTATTTTGGTTTTTTTTTTTCGAACGGTAAATCGTTATTCATCCTGAACTATGTATCGCTCGAAAAAAAAGAAGGAAGTAGAGAAAATGCAAACGGTATGTAGTGAAAAAATATGTGTAATTCTCAACGCTCTATTGGCTCTTCAACAAGTTTTCTCTTTCTCTCTCTTTCTCTTTTGTTTTTTTTTTATTTGCATGCTACCTACAACATGTGGCTTGGCTTTAATTGAAAAAATCTAATTCTAGCACGAACAATGGTACGAGTGAGAGAGAGAGAGAGAGAGAGCACATTCCTTGGGCGGTTTAACAAGCAAGAATGGTCCCGCCGCGGCCTCTTTATAAATGAAAAAAAATTGCCAGTGGAGTATATAAAAGAGAGTGTGAGAGAGAGAGAGTGAGTGAGTTGGACGGAACGATGGATGAAGAAGAGTGAGAAGAAAAAAATTCCAACAACACGCGAATGTATATACGCAAGAGAACGATAGAGGGATTTTATCGCCCGTATACGTGGCCTTTCAATGGTTTAACGTATTTGTACGTTGGTTCTAACGAGGTAAAAGAAATTGTATTTAAAAACTTTTGTATTTAATAATATCATGTTGTTTTTGTTTTTTTATAAATAAAATGGCAAAAGAAAGTGTATACACATTGGTTCTATCTCACAATTGGTCACCACTTTAACTGCTAACCGCGCCACCTACAAACGTTCAAAGCATTAACGTGTGGATCGCACGATCCCGAGTCGTAAAAGAAGAAAAGAAAAATACATAAAAAAACAAGAGTCACGTTGTAAAAGCCAACGAGAGTACGTGTGTGCGTCAGGCAGATTTTGACGAGCAAAGAGGGTTTTGCCTTTGATACTTTGAATTTACGTCCTTTCGTGGTAGTTTTACGAGCGTACCACCTGTATCACTTCGACAATTTTGTCATGAAGATATATGCATATATACGTGCAAGTGTGTGTGCGTGTACGTACGAATATATATTTGAGATAGAATTATTCTGATTTATGATTGTGGTCATCGCGTGATTGAGGTTAAATCTAAAGTACAGAATGATTTCGAAGTTACGCGTACGAGAATTTTACTGGGTATTTTTGGATTTGTAAAATACTTACGTAATCGCAATTCTTTTTATATAAAAAAATCAAGTATTCTTGATAAAATTATAATTTTTTCAGAAAAAACTCTAGCTCTTAAACGTTTTTTCCTCGATAAAAGCGAAAGAGAGAGAAAGAGAGAGAAAATCGCACCGACGATTGGCAGGCAACAATTTCCAGCGAATTGCGTTCACCACTTAGCAATAATTTCGCATCGTGGCGAGAAGAGAAAGAAAAAAATCAACAAGAGAGAGAATGTGTGTGTGTGTGTGTGTGTGTGTGTGTGTGTGTGTGTGTGTGTGTGTGAGTAAAATAGCTGAGTTAGCTGGATCGCTAATTAATTGGCCACAAGTGGGCGTGAAGCGTCGCTTAATTAGTCGAGGGAATTAATTAAGTAATCGTTAGGATAAGAAATCTTTTTTTGTTCTCATTGTTTGACTTTCTTGAAAAGAAAAACAACGAACTTTTTACGATACAAAAATTAATTAACACTTCGAAGACGTTTATCTTTCGAAGCTTCCCAAGTATATTGTACGGGATAAGATATATATTTAAATGTCATTTCTATCGAAAGATGGCGTGGCAATAGCTTGATATATGAATTTCTAATGAAATCACGTCTGGCAAGTATGCGATACCTTTAATTCTGTGCCGTGACAAAATCCGACAGACATATCCGGTATTTCGTAAAGCCATTAATAAATGTCATTATTTCTTTAACTATCGCCTGCACTTATCAAATTTTAACATTCTAAGACGATAAAAGATGCTTTTTTTCAAAATACCAAGCATTAACAGATGTCCAATGGGGTTACGAACGGTTACGAGGACAGAGAGAGATAAAGTTGAACAAATTGGTTAGCTCATTCTAGATTGGTACACTGTGAAAATGAAATGTTGACGACGTGGGGTTGAGAATATTGTAAATTCTTTGAGACGAGCGAATACGTGTGTACATATATATACCGAATTGAGTGAAAAAGAAAACAAAATAGTTCAGGTGATTGACATTTGCAAATGTATAAAAAAACGAAACAATAATATAGCATTCTTTTGAAGAAATAGTCCATTTGTATACACGCGCGTACACGTATCCAGAGTCTTGACAACGGCCTACGAAAGTATACCAAAGGCCCGTTAACGGTAGACTATATTTGAATAAATATATATACATAAACGCTAACTAATCGCAATATACAAGCCCTGCCTTTTGATTTGACTTAGGTTCTCGCTCTATACGTGTCAAAAGTATAAACTTTAAAAGAAGCAATAGCTTTCATCCGCTTGACAAGGTTACATAAATTTGTTCCTTTTTTCTTTCTCTCTCTCTCTCTCTCTCTCTCGTTCTTTTTCTCTCTTTCTCTCAATCTCGTATACAGCAGAAGCAGACATCAAGCTACCACACCGAGTGCATGAGTATTGATCGCGACGGAGCAGCAGCAGCCACGAGGGGAGGCTTCTTGCACTACATGCACACCCATTCAAACTCGTCGAGTGTAGTCTCACTCTCTCTCTCTCTCTCTCTCTCACCCTACGAATGAACCTTTACGCGTATGAGTAAAAAATAAATAACACACACATCGAGAAAAGGAGAAAAAAAACTATTAGCAGGGATTTTACGGGACATCAACTCTACGGCATTTATCTACTTTTTTTCTGTTTCCCTCTCTTTCTCTCTCTCTCTCTCTCTCTCTCTCTCTATCGCGTTTTTGGAGGATCAAGTTTGTTACGTGCGTCTTAAGGTTGGTCGAGATATTATGTATTATTTTTGTATTATATAGCGACTGTTCTCGATGTGAAAATAACGTAAGTGGGTTATTCATAATAAAGTGTCGTTGATGTATTTACATATTACATATGTACGATGTGAATTGACATGTTCAATGAAGGCCGAGTTGCTTTTATGTATATAACATATATCGTTTCACAACGTTTCAACTAATAAAGGAGGCAAACCAAACTGTATATTCTTCATAAAAAAAAGGAAAAATAAAAAAGAAACTCAGCATTTTTATCCGTATAACGAGACTGACTCTCTTTTTCTTTCTCTCTCTCTCTCTCTCTCTTTCTTGTGTCCCTCGTCGCAAAGGTTAAATATTGTAAGCACACTGTGCAATCTCTGTGCATGTTCCACATGGCTTCTGTACCCTCCGAAGGATATACTCGTGTGTGTGTGTATATATATATATATATATATATATACATACTTTGGTAGGAGAGGATGAGGGGGAGATTATACGTAGACCACGTCGTATTAATCTCTCAAAGATGCTCATACATCGATGTCTATAATCACACAATGTACCTGTCAAAAAAAAAAAGAACACCAGAGACGATATAGTCGCATATATACATCAAAGCCTTCACGAGAGTAGGATTAATCGATATTGGAGGAGAGAGAGAGAGAGAGAGAGAGAGAGAGCTGTCGCTTTCAGCGCTTTTCCGTCTGACACTTTGAAATAAGCTTTTGAGAGGATGACGCGCTTTATTCTCTATTGCCAGAGGAAATGAAGCGCCATCGCGTAGTATATACGCATACCTATGACAGAATGAGAGAGAAACAGAAAGATGGAATACATGTATAGATATACTGTTACAAAGTAAAATAATCGAGGAGATAGAGAAATTTTTTTTTTAGATACGCGTTGCTCTCAAACTGTGATATAAACCATGAGTTTTAATTTTTTTTTACGAATGTTCGTCGAAAAAACTAATTCGATACTATTCAATCGAATATTTTAAAAGGATATTCATACAAAAGTTAAAAATTAACGTCAAATACGCGTTCCTTATTAAAAATAACATTCCTAAAGTTGAAAATAAAGTTATTTTTTTCGATAAGTTGGAAGTCTTGAAAGTTGAAACGTTGTAAAAAGTATACGAAGCACTAGGAAGTCTTCACTTCGTATGTACTTCTCGTATTTCTATTTTAAGATTATTACATATATAACTATACGTTATACGCCAATGTAACCCGATCTTTCGCGTTGAAATTAATCGAAAGTTATTCACTTTTCAAAAAAGAAACAAATAAAAGGAAAAAAAATCTTATCGAATATCTTGTTTTTATTATTATATATACCCTGAAAATGACTCTGGATGTTTTAAACGTTGTTTCTCTCTCTTTCTCTCTCTCATTCATTTTGCAAGTGATTTAATTCGAATTCTATTAGAAAGTTTACGAGCCCTGAAGGCCCGGCGACTATAAAGTACTTTGCTAGTACGAGAGAGAGTGAGAGAGAGAGAGAGAGAGAGAACGAGGGAGAATTTCAAGTAAAACCTTCTCCTTCTATTTCTTTTTACTTTCAAACATATATCTACAGTTCGAGCGGACAATAGAGAAACCTTTCCCTCTTCTAAGAAATTGTATAATCGCACGTCGTAGACGGATAAGTTTCCGAGCTCAAACTTGCACGCTTTTGTATAATTGTTTTGAAGAATAAACAAGAACAAACAAGAAGGTATTTAATCGCTATTCGATTCATTTAAATCAAAAGCCAATCTCGCTCACGCATACACAAATACTCTCTTCTGATCCTCTCTAATTTAACGGTTACATTGCTGTCTCGTTACAGTAGCCCGAAGGCCACTTAACCCCAGCCATGCTGCTGTTGCTACTGCTACGCATGGGTTATAATCCTCTCCCTCCTCATTCTCCTCCTCCTCCTCTTCCCTCCGTTTACAGATGCGTGAGCGGTGATCGGGCGCGTGAAACATCGATCAAAGCTTCTCTCTCTCTCTCTCTCTCTCTGTGCGTATACACACACACACACACGTAAGCTTTATATTATCTCTCTATCTCTATCTCTCAAGCTTATGTGCGCATGGGTGTGATCATTAACTCTCTCTCTCTCTCTGTCTCGGTCATGTGCTTGATTAAATGTATGGCTAAACGACGCGAGTGATTTGTTCGATGTAAGTTAATTATAGAAACGGGTGAAGTCATCTACATCAAACGATACAATTAACTTTTTTCATTTGTCATAATTGTCTTGTATAATTGTCTTGTACGTAAAAAAACAAAGAAAAAAGACAATCAATAACATTGAGTTGAAAGAAAACAAAAACAACGTTATTTTTTTGTACAACACTACAGACGTTATTATCAATCGCTTACGACAGCGCGTATTCACACGAAAATTCCGCTCCAATTGTCAGCAGATCGACTCCGTTATATACATAGAGAGGTGAGAGAGAGAGAGAAAGAGAGAGGGAGAGAGAGAGGCCTACAATAACAACACATAGGTGCATCAGAGCTTGACCAACACCAGCAACAGCACCATCATCGTCAAACCAGTAACACTATTGGCAACAAAAGGAAGGGGTGGCTTGGGTTATATCGAGTAAAGGGCTTCGCAAGATTGGTTTTGCTCCGGCGACCATATACACACAAAATCGGTGCAAACATTGCCGCGCGCCAACGACGATGATAAGGCTTCGTTGGTGTACGTTAGCGAAAGAGAGAGAGAGAGAGAGAGAGAATGTGTGTGTGTGTGTGTGTGTGTGTGTGTGTACGTGTCGAAGAGAGCAGCTTGACCGTGCGGACCGATGAATTTTCTTTGATGATCAAGTTTAAAGCCTATAACGCTCGATTGCCTTTCTCTCTTTCTCTCTCTCTCTCCCCGTACTCTTACTTTTTTTACGTAGGTACATTGGTTTGACCAAATTTCACCTTGCCTACTACCGAACATTTTCAAGAAAAAAATATCGACAAATATCGAAATCGATAAAAACACAACGCAAATTTAATACCGTTAAATTTTTGGTTTCCAATCGCGGTAACAACGACGTATGCAGCATCCTATTAAGCCTTTGGCAATCCCAATATTAAACTGCATGTACGTAGGCTCTACACAGCGGCAACAGCGTGCGGTTACGCTCCCTGCGCGTATACCTACGTTCGCATCGACTGCGATGGATAGATGGAAAACAATCGAATTAAAATCATGAGTTTGAAGTTTGGAACGTTCACCGTGAACGAAAAAATGAAAATTCAAAATTTTAATATATAAGTCGATTTTGTAATTATTACAGCAATTTATTAAGATATGTAAACAATTAAAACTACCCTTATATAGTCTATTAACTATTCTACTATGGATGGAAAAAATATTATTGTCATAGTTTATTATTATCCCACAATAATTATCTGAAACGCAAATTATTATGAATATACAATTAAAGTTAGCGTGTGCACAAAATATCCTTCATTGAAAAATCACCGTTCCACCCCTAAGAATAATTTTGCTCGAGTTAGCCAATTATCATTTTTTTGCTAATATATTTACATTACTAAAAAAATATACGTTAATCGACGTTAGACTACGATGGTAATGTTATTAATAAATAAAGTGCAAAGTTTCGACCACCGGAACGATTTGCAACTACCCCTGTCAGGCATTTGTTTATATACACTGCGCTAACTGATAGTAGTTTAAAGCCTGCCAATTGTTATTAACCCAACTTTTAAAAATTTTTCGATTCTCTAAAATCCTTCATTTCTGATTTCTTTCGTATCAAATTATCGTGTAATTATGTTGGGATGAGTTGTAGAGCTGCTCGAAACGTAGTAGGCATCCCCAGTTTGTATATATTGACATAAATATTTTGATAAAAATTATGAATAGCAACTATTTATATAATTATATCTCGCCAGGAAAATGATTTTAGACTACACATCGCTTAATCTACTAAACATTTGAAATGAGTATTTTACGTGTCAGCATTTATGAAAATGTCGGCAGGTAAAGGGATTTGTTAATGTGCCGTAACTTTCCAATAAATGATGAACCCTATTATTTCGCCGATATAGATAGTCTTATTGTAACATCAAAAGAATGGGTGGACGTGGAGATGTTAATGAATAATGAATAAACATATTGTTGAACTTTTAATATATGAGTTTTATTTTTTTATATTACATATTTTACAAGTATCTTTTATAAATATTTATTTACATATTTGTTAAATTTTTATATTGGTTAGCTTCCTCTCTGCATTTTTTTGGGCTGGAGACCTACATGTTATTGTGTAAAAATGATCAACAACGTGGCTGCATTAAAAACTGAATGATTTTCAGATAACTATTTGTTAAACTTTCTTTTTTCATTCATGATATTAATTTAAATTTGAAGTGGATTTCATATATTGAGATAATTTGTAATTAATTACATGACATTAAAATTTAATCCAATGATTTTTATCGTATAAATTCACTATAAATGTACGATGTACTGACTTATATTTTGTTATAAAATAATTTTCTGTATATAGAATAATAATACATAGTCTAATGACTTACTCAACGCTAATACGATGACTTGCTTATATTTAAAAATAATTTGTATCTTTCTTTAATTTCCAATTTTATCACTTATTGTATAATTATAAAACCTCTTACTGCATGTTGTACCGTTTGCAAAGTCTACATACAAATGAATCATATTCTTCTGGTTTTTCATCGAGTTTTCTTTTTTTAGGCCGATTCTGAATTGATGTTTTTTCTTCTTCATCAGTATCAACATTCGTTCTTTTCAAGCATCGTATTTCACTCTTGCGATGACAACGTGTACATTTTCTAGAAACAGATTTAATTCTTGAAAAGCAATACATACAAATATTTTACATACTTGCAGATAACGAAAGTAGATGGTTTGCTACTTTAAGCCTATATCTGTTAGGTTCAAACGTCTTATCAAACGTTTTTTTAAATCCAGTGCAAGGCAAATAATACATCACATACGATCCACAACTGTAACCGTCATTTATTTTCTGATATGGACGGTTACGAAATGTAAATTTTGTCCAATTTTTATTTTTCAAGTTCTTGAATGAATTGGCTGAATTGTTGACAAAGTATTGAAACGCTGCTATCGCTCGATCGTCATCTGTATCTTTGCCATAAGGATCCAATACGCAAATTTTCTCGTTCTTTATATTTGCGACGAATAAATGCCAATGACTACACAACAGATATGGCATTAGCATTATATTTTTGATAGGAAAGTTTAACTTGCACATTCGTCTGTTTGTACAAGCTCTTTTTCCGCTGTGATCTCCTAATATTATTGATGTGCTATCTGTGGGTATATATGTTACATCGTCCTATTCTTCTATGCATGAGGCAGCGTACGCGTCTATAATTAATCCATTTATCCATATTTTGTCTCGAAGCGTACTAAATTCCCTTGCTCTTAATTCAACTACGTTCGCAATGGTAATTTCTTGACTTTCATACTTACAAACGGCTACATTAATGGATCGTGAATTAAAGTAATACTTTACATCTTTTACTACACTATTCGGAAACTTTTCTAAATGTTCTAGTAGTACATTTTCATTCCCTCTATAACTGTACATTTTCTTCAATTTCATGAATGTTGTCGATGAATTCTACTGGATTTACTTTATTTACATTGTCATCGATAATATCAATTACTTGTATTTCTTTATCTATATTTATTAAATCTGCAAGTTTATCAACTTGTTGATCTTTTTCTGCCGTTTTTTGTTTTTTCGCTTGAATGTTATTTTGTTTCAATTTCTTATTTTTCCTCGCTGTTATCATCTTGTTGCCCACATTATCACTATATTTTAACTTGGATGATTCATTATATCCCTTTTTATAGAATTTTTTTCTAAATCATCTGTAATTTTCGTATGTTGTATTATGGCTTCATCTAGTCTATTTATTTGATTAGAAATTGTTGATGCTTTGAGATGACTTATCTTTTCTTTTTTGTTTTTAACAATTTTCACATCTGCTGATGATTTCCTGTCCCATGTCTCAGCTAGATTTGGATTAGAAATTGTTTCTGGATACTTAGCCTTTTCACTGGATGACTTCGTTCCTTTGATTTTTACACACATTTTACCAAACCAGCTGTATTTTGACGATCGTTATCAAGTAAGCGTACCACGTCACCAAGACAGGACATAGTATGTCCTTTTAATACATTAATATTGAAGTTGCAATATGAAAAATGAATAGCAAATTGCACAAATTAGTAATAAGAAACTGTAGTCGAATTTTTATGTGTTAACTGCTCGAATCAAAATCAGAATAATCGTTATTTTCTGGTAACATGAAGCAAATGAACTCGCCGCGCACATGTGATCTTTTGTTTAGTTTTAGTCTCCCACTTTATCTAACTGTGTCGTATGTTTGTTGCAGTTGTAGTTGAGTGTTCGAAGTGATCGGGTGTGTTTGTGCTGTACGTTTTTTTTAGTGGTGTAAAATTTCTATCGAAATACAATTTTGATTGGTGATATAATTAAAATCTAATTGACACTAAAAATCAAAGTAATTATAGTGGTACTATTTAGTGGTTACATTTACTACGTTCCGCATCTCATTATGGTAATGTATAATTAAAATCAATGAAATTATAAAGTGCTTAGAATTGTTGAAATATGCTTAACTTTTCATTTTTATTATATTCTTAAGAAATAAGGCGTGGTGGTCACCGTGGAGGTCATCTACGAGAGATTCAACAGAATCAA
Organism: Chouioia cunea; assembly: GCA_030064505.1. NCBI lineage: Eukaryota > Metazoa > Arthropoda > Insecta > Hymenoptera > Eulophidae > Chouioia > Chouioia cunea. The sequence goes on along the minus strand of JAOPFQ010000006.1, from coordinate 7,347,517 downwards.
CAAAAACAACGGAAGAAAAAAAACAACAGAAAAGACAAAATCAACAGGACCAACAGAACATGTAGTAGAAAAGCCTCAAGAAAAGACTTCTACACAAAAAGATACGGAAGCTAATTCGGCACCAGGACATAATCTAACACGTGGTCATTTTTATCAAGGCGCCAGGTTAGTCCATCGGCCGTGGCAAGAAAGATCCGCAGCACCTCGCTTTCAAACGCTTTCATTCGGAAACTTTTCTAAATGTTCTAGTAGTACATTTTCTTCAATTTCATGAATGTTGTCGATGAATTCCACTAGATTTACTTTATTTATATTATCATCGATAATATCAATTACTTGTATTTCTTTATCTATATTTATTAATTCTGCAAGTTTATCAACTTGTTGATCTTTTTCTGCCGTTTTTTGTTTTTTCGCTTGAATGTTATTTTGTTTCAATTTCTTATTTTTCCTCGCTGTTATCATTTTGTTGCCCACATTATCACTATATTTTAACTTGGATGATTCATTATATCCCTTTTTTATAAAATTTTTTTCTAAATCATCTGTAATTTTCGTATGTTGTATTATGGCTTCATCTAGTCTATTTATTTTTACTTAATAACTTTTTTGCCGTGCTATTATGTCTATTTACTTATTGTCAATTAGGTAAAGAGGGCATTTTTATAAAAATCAGATATACTTTATATAATAAATGTTTTTCTATTTATTATTGAAAAAATACATTATTATTTCATTTTGTACGAACACTGCAATAAACAAAATTAAATTAATATCTTTTAATAAGTAACCGTTTGTTAACAGTAGTATATTCATTATAATACTAATATGAAGGTTTGCATGTGCTCTAACACATGGCAACGGGTTTTCCAGCGGGTCACCTCGTTTTTCAGATACTAAATTTAACGACGCTCAGCAGATAGTTTCTATATAAAATATTTTAATTCAAATAGTTTAAGAATTGTATAAAAGACTTTAAATTTTATAAAAATAGAAATTACGTACATATATTAGTTTTTGTACTTCCTGTGCCAATTGTTCAGTCTTATGCACATAAGACGTATTCCTACAATCAATATATAAAAATGTTATTTCTAGATAAAAAATAATAAATGTTAAAATTATTTTATTATAAAATTCAAGAGAAACGATACCGTTGTTCACGTTTTCGCGGTTGAAAGCGAGGTGCTGCGGATCTTTCTTGCCACGGCCGATGGACTAACCTGGCGCCTTGATAAAAATGACCACGTGTTAGATTATGTCCTGGTGCCGAATTAGCCTCCGTATCTTTTTGTGTAGAAGTCTTTTCTTGAGGCTTTTCTACTACATGTTCTGTTGGTCCGGTTGATTTTGTCTTTTCTGTTGTTTTTTTTCTTCCGTTGTTTTTGTTGATTCTGTTGAATCTCTCGTAGATGACCTCCACGGTGACCACCACGCCTTATTTCTGTTTCTTCAAATTTTAACTAACAAATATATAAAGTTAAACATTAAATAATAAAAAAAATATCAATGTAAAATTCACAAAAAAAAATAAAATATCAATCTACCATGGCGAAGAATTAGAGAAAAAATGATTAAATAACAATTGACAGGCTCGAAACTTGTCACACTTATCGCAGTATGCATTAACATATACCACTGAGGGATAGTCGCTAAACGTACCGGTGATCGAAAATATGCACACGGGCTAGTGTTAGCATTATGTAACATTCTAAAAATATAGAACGAAAAAACATGATTTCAAAACAATTGACAGGCCTGAACTTGTAACAGTGAACGCAGGGTGCATAAACAAATACCGCTCAGGGGTAGTTGTAATTCGTTCCGGTGGTCGAAACTTTGCTCACATGTGTGAGATAGCAAGAGCTAGATATTTAAAAAAGAATGAAGAAAAAAAATTGGGTTAATAACAATTGGCAGGCTTTAAACTACTATCAGTTAGCGCAGTGTATATAAACAAATGCCTGACAGGGGTAGATGTAATTCTTTCCGGTGGTCGAAACTTTGCACTTTATTTATTAATAACATTACCATCGTAGTTTAACGTCGATTAACGTATATTTTTTTGGTAATGTAAATATATTAGCAAAGAAAAATGATAATTGGCTAACTCGAGCAAAATTATTCTTAGGGGTGGAACGGTGATTTTGCAATGAAGGATATTTTGTGCACACGCTAATTTTAATTGTATATTCATAATAATTTGCGTTTCAGATAATTATTGTGGGATAATAATAAACTATGACAATAATATTTTTTCCATCCATAGTAGAATAGTTAATAGACTATATAAGGGTAGTTTTAAGGGGTTGTAATGGACGAATTATCTTAATTGTTTACATATCTTAATAAATTGCTGTAATAATTACAAAAATCGACTTATATATTAAAATTGTGAATTTTCATTTTTCGTTCACGGTGAACGTTCCAAACTTCAAATTCATTTAAAATCGGGCGTATAACGTTTTCTCTCTCGTAATATTTTACCTAAACATCATTTGCGTCTGTTGTTATTTCGCTAAACGAACGTAAACGTATTGCATCGTAGATATTCGAACAACGACCGATTGTTGTGTATTTCGTTAATCTTGTAAGTAAGAGTTAATCGTGTATTTTTCTCGAATAATATCAGTTGTTAAATAATCGTTGATTGATCGAAAGAGAACGAAACTAAAATATCAGCCAAAAAGGGAATCGAATCACTTAAATTAACCGAAAGCGAGAGAAATCAATATACCAAATCAATTAACGCAAAAGAGAAACGAGAAGGGAGTAGGCGTGAAATCTCGGACGACGAGGGCCAAACAACCAGAAAAACAGATGGGTTTATATCCAAGTGACTTTGAGAGTGGTTAGAGGGAAGGGAGAAAAGCTCGTCATGGCAGCCTCATGAAAGATTCATAGCGCGAACCTGACACGCGCGCTGCACACACCTTTTCCACCTCGATGCCACTTGCGCAACCAAGAAAGATATATATATATGTGTGTGTGTATGTGTGTGTAAATATCGAGTGGTCCTTTTTTTCATCTACTTCTTCCACTCAAATTATAGCCTCCTTGGGACTTACAGTGAGACGACCTTTTTTTTATCAATTCGCAATTGAGTAGCTCATCTCTCGTATTATACACTTGGCAATAGGACTATTTAACAACGATTTTACCGACAGCCGTTAATAATCTTTGATTTGTTTGAGTAATACTTTAACTTCGAGTAAAATTGAACAAGGAAGAACAAAAAAAGATGAAAATTAGCTTGGTAAGGGTCAGTTTAATCCGCGTTTATGCCCTAACTTAGTTATAAACCTTAACAAGGCCTCTGCGCGCTAACAAAGTGCGTGTAACTTTAATTAATCTGAGAAGGATGGAAGGTTAAGCTCACGAGCTGTTAAAATAATAAAGCGTCGTCACACATGACAACGTTGACGGCGAAACTCGAGAGAAGCGAATTAGCAGCTGTGGATTAGATAGTCTCGCGCCAGTAAAGTCTCATCCTCTCTCCGTATTCGAGTGAGCGGATAAACGCGTGATGCTCTCGAACTTTCAACTTGATGGTGACAATCAGTGTTTCCTCGCGTGGGATTTGTTGTCGTTGCTACAAATAGCTTGCTTCCTTTGTGTTTCTTTTTTATATTGTCGTATGAGTTTCGTGGTTTCTTATTTATTTTTTTTTATCACGAGGTTACTAAATTCACTGTAAACGAGGTGTCTGTGTATGTGTGTGTGTAGGAGAAGAGAGGAGAAGGTTCACAGCGTAATTAAAAAAAATTTACGCAGAGAAATTCCAATTACGTTTGCGTGTTACGCGCGGTCAACGTCGTTTCATTAATTTTAATTAAATATCCTTGACGAAGTTTTTAAACGACACCGACCAAGAGTGTAACAAAAAAAACTTCGTATGTCGATGAATTCTCTTGCGAATAATACGCGAGTTAGTCGGAATCACGAAAACTCGTGCACACGAAACAAAGGAATGAAAAAAAAAATAAGATTTGATTTTGTTATTCTTATACTATAAGTGAACATTTGAAGAATCGTGTTGGTTATTTATTATTCTAAGGGTGAATTCTCGCTGCGCACGTTCTTAAAATTTTCATTCTAGCTTGGTATCGTACTGCTATTTGAAATATTTTTTTACTTGTTCTTTTTTTGCAGCGAAATGAGAATTTTTCCATGGTTTGCACGTAAATTCATAAAATTTATTTAATCTTTTGAGTTATCCAATATTTATAGTCCATTTGAATTTTGTTGAAATTAAATATGAAAAATACATATACAATTATACGCATCAAAAATGGATATATCGGAAAAAAAATCTATTATTTGGTACGTCATTGTCAAATACAGCATGATTCCAATCTATTGTAAAAAAATAAAAAAACAAAGGAAGATAGAGAGAGATAAAGCCATAAAAGGACTTTTTTAAGAACAAAAAATATCCCGTGATAAAATATGGAATATTAATCAATTCGCATACTCGCGTGTGCGCAACGAACAAAAAGAATGGCAATTTTAAAAAAGCTGGCTAACATTATGATCGCATGTCAGGGAATATTCATCATCCGTGTGATACACATCGTTAAAGTCGCGTTAACTACATATTCGCGAAGTAAATTACTTTTTTTTAAATTGTCTCCCCCCTCCTTCTTTCCGCACGAATCATGCATTTTAATTGCCCACTCGTTCGTTTTTCGCATGAATATTCACAAACATGTTTTTTTTTTCAACTATAGTCAATACACCTGAAAGTAGAAAAAAAATCTGGCAGTTTGTAGACTATACTACGAACCCTTTAAGCCAGACGTTGCCGCCGCCGCCACCACCACCGCTTTTCTACGGTGCTGCTGCAGCTTCTCTCCCCTTTCGCGCAAACACACTGACAATGCACTCCAAGCGAAGAGAGAGAGAGAGAGAGAGAGAGAGAGAGAGAGAAAGAAAGAGAGCCTGATTTTTTCACCAGACCGCCGTCGCGTTTCGATCTTCTCTCTAACACACCAGTGATTCTCAACTTACATTTCTTTCTTTTTTTTTAAGTGCAGGTTGAATGAATATAGATGTCCGTGAGAGAGGAGCGCTAATTGGATGTTCGCTCGCTGGAAATTACGTCTGGCGATGAATGGGCGCTTCGCGCTGATTACCGAGTTTAAATGGGAGACTGTGAATCGCCCCGAGAGAGATAGATATAGATAGAGGTAGAGAGGTTAATGTAGGCAAATAAACTTGCTGCTTCCAAAACAGCTCTCTTCGTAATATTTTTTAATGTGTAAGTTTTTAAATATAAAGAACGTCTTTGTATATGCACACAAAATGATGAAACATGTAACCCAAATGAAAAAATTTCATTAAACAGTGGTTAGCATCCATTACCTGGTGAGAAAAAAAACAAATTATAGTTACAAAATGATGATAAAACGCACATCGGAAGGCTACATCGAGACAGAGCGAGAGCGAGCGAGAGAGAGAGAGAGAGAGAACACCGTGGTAAGCGTATTCGTGAAGGTTGTAAATCAATTTTCAGTATTAATTCGCCACGGCGCCGCCGCCGATGCCTGGCGGCACGAGAAATTGAGGAATCAGACTCGGAGGGCTTAACGACGTTTGCAAATTGCATCTGCAGAGTAGGAGGAAGACTGGCTGGACTCGTTCGGGGGCCGCGTGGAATCTATTTCCCCAGATTGAACGTGTTACTGACTTGTACATTTCTCACTTTCTTCTTTTGTTATTTTTATTATCAAGTTTACATAGATGTATTTTTTTAATTATTTTGAATGACATTCTAAGAGTCTGCGATAATTGTATAAATTGTTTCATCTAATTGTTATCAAATGTTCAATTTTCATTATTAAACATCGTACGATTTGAAAATTAATTTGGACATTTTATCAGGTCGATTTCCCTATTTCAAGTAGAGACGACTTTTTATTTCGAAGGTTTTCGGTTTTTGGCAATACGCCATCTGTCGGCATAATCCACACGCGAGAGGGAAATCGTTCGCAACCAGCAACACGCTCAACCTACGTTTAAAATCCAATTCTAATCGAGCTTAAAAAAAAAGAAAGGTAGAATAACTTAAATTAAGTCAAGAACTCGACAAAATTATTCGATAAATACTCTCGAAGCAAAATTCCAATATTGCCTGTATAAATATATAACTTTCCAAGAATCCAATTCAGCATACATCGAAAAAGAGAGAAATCGTCAGGTTCTTTTAAAGAGTTGGTGCTGCTGCTGTGTATACCCTTGCGCAAAAGGGAGAGAGAGAGAAAGGAGGGAAAAGCAGACACCCCTGCCAACCGTCGACGTCGACGTCATGATCAATATTACGTGGCGGCGGCGGCGCCACGCGGACTCGACCAAGACGCCAGACAGATTCTCTCACCGTTTAGGGATGATGGACTATTCATGGCGCTCTCAGGGTTTTTACAGCTTTCTATTTTTCTCTTTCTCTTTTTTTTCTTTAGGACCTGTCTGCAAGAGATTTTCTTCCGCCTTTTTCAAGTAGGTACGAGGGGCGGGAGGGGGGGGTGAAAGGAGAAAAAGGTAAAAAAAAGAAACTTTAAATGGCTTTTTGATCTTGACTGTTTACGAGAAAAAGAGAAAATAGATTGCAAAAAGTTCAAGAGGGTTTATTTGATCGTTCCGACATGGATATCAGATTGAATTAATTACCGTGCGTAAGGGATGGCAAAAGGACATAATGAAATTACATCTCTTCCGTGCAAAATGATTATTAATATTGTATTCGTTAATTGTAATTTAAAGGTCTTATGATTAATGTTTATAGTCACGAAAGAAAGCATACGTTATACTACCCCGATCAACCACTTAACTCGTGAAAATCTAATATCGTTCAAAAGTTCAAGGCTGGAATTTCAATTTGCAAAGTACAAACGAAATACAGAAAGAAAAATATTGAAACGCCTCGAATTTCTATCGGTAACGCAAGCCAAGCAATGAAAGAAAAATATACGAACGAATGAACGAGTAGTAATACTAGGCTTTGGTCAGGCGAACATGCGAGACTGTAAACTATATCGTGATATTTGGATACACTTTTATACACGTTGAATATGGGTTATTCGTTTGCTCGATTCAAAAATAAACGGACGAGATCCCGAGAGAGAGAGAGAGTAAGTTTTGTTTTACGTAGCGAAAAAAATAACAATTTCTTAACAAATTTAACCTCTTTCCTAAGATTCATTTAACGATGGTAAAAGCTTCCGTGTATCTATTATTCATGACTTGCAAGAGAGTTTGAAAAATTACCATAAAATTACTGCATAATCTCATACCATCGTATAATAGTTATTACTACTTTAAAAACATTTTCGAATTCTAGCAATATTTGTCGTAAAAATTCCAGAGTCCATTCATTCCCACGCGCAAGGGAGTAGCAGCGTCAAAGCACTGGGGTACCCCTTAATTGCGCAGACTAATTAGTTTACATTGCGATGCTAGTAGTAGTATTAGTAGTAACAGTGGTGCACATTACCCTCAAGCTAGTCAACGACCAAGAAATGTTTTTTTTTTAATATTGTCAAAAAGGTGGTTGTCGGTCGCATTCAATATTCCAAATGCGAGCGACACGACGATGAACGTTTACGTGTCACCTGTTGCCAAGCCAAGCTATCTCCTCTATTATATTGTCGATCGAATACTTACCTTTTTTTGTTGGAGGGGAGAAATGTTACGAAAACAAAACTAAATGCGAAATACAATAGTTTTTAATAGTTGTTTCTACGTTGCACAAGAGCAATCACATGTGTATCTTAAAACACAAACAAGAGTTTAATTTAGACTAACCGTGAGCTGTTTACCTATACTCTCGATCTACCGACTATCTCGTTATCGGTCTTTTTTCATTGGTGACCTTCGAACGTGTTCCGAATACGATTCTCTCTTTCTCTCTCTCTCTCTAGAACCTGTTGCCTGCATCTTTTTTTTTGGTTTTCCAGACACGTCTAATAGACTTTTTTTATTTGGCAAACGAAATTCCATCGTGCGTTTTTCGGACGTTATTCATAATATATATTTGTGAATTCATTTATTCTACAAGAATTCACGGAAATTTAATCTTGCTGCGACGCAAGAGAATGAGTCCGTTGGACTAACGGACAATTAAATTAACGCTTTGGTTTATCTTTTTTATTTGTTCTTTGTATTAATTTCGAAGGGGTTCAAAGGTATTCTTTCCCCTTTAAACAAATTTAATCTTTTTTAATAATTCAAGCTTATTCTCGTTCTCATTTAACCAAGAAAAAAATTCTTGTGTTCCATTAGCGTTCGATAATGCAAACTCTCAAAGAGTGAGAGCGAGGGAGAGAGAGAGAGAGAGAGAGAGAGAGAGAAAGAAGGAGAACGAAAGCATGGATTTTCATCCATTCATCGTAAAATAGACTATTTGCCCAAGACACACAACAATCACTTTATCATTCCCTCTTCTCTTGAAGAAAAAAAAAAGAGAGAAAGTCTCTCGCGCAAGTATTATATGACTTCTGCGTCTGCGCGTGCAAAGCATCAGTAGTAGCAGCAGCAGTAGACACACGAAAGAGAGAGAAGGTAAAAGCAAGTTTTCAGTGTCGCTGCAGCCCCCGGCCCTGCCACACACACTTACACACTCACTCACTCTCTCTCCAAACTCTCTTCTCTCTCTCTCACTCTCACTCTCTCTCTCTTTTCACTCACTTACCTCATCTTTCTTTCTCTCTCTCTCTCTCTCACCAATCAACCAAACAAACCAACCAACCACTCTTCTCTTTTTTTTTTACACCTACGAAAATAAAAAATATAGAAACACGGAAACGACTTGTTTGTTACCGTCTGTTAGCCGTAATTGTTGTAGTATAAAAAGACCGCGAGTGGTTTTTTTGTTGTTGTGTTTGTTGTCAAATTCGACAATTATAGTCCAAGCGACAAAAACAAAAAAGTTCAGTAAGCTGCTGAAATAAAGGAGAAGACAAGTTTCATAACCGGCAAGTAGTTTTATTTTCTAATACATATGTGCAAAGCACACAAGCTATATCGATAAAACACGTGTTTACTGGAATAATAATCATAATAATAGATCGTATAGCCGGCGTGTCGTTATACACGTGTGGTGCGTGTGGTGGCTATATTGCTTGACAAAAAAACACGCAAAATATGTTAAATGTACGCGAATGTACCGTCGCTTTTGATAATTTTTTTACACAACTATTTCTTTGTCCGAATCTAATATATACACGTGTGTATTACGTGGATGTATATATATCTATATATACATAAGTACGAATGTGCGCGCGCGCGCGGGGTCGAGGGTCGTTTAGTGCATCTATTATTACGTGAGAGAGAGAGAGACGGAGAGAGAGAGAGAGAGAGAGAGATACGAGGCTTTCGCTACTTTACACTCACTCTCTCGTTGCGCGCACGCGTTCTTCTCTCTTTGCAGATGCTAATAATTCGCACGCTCCGAGAGAGAGAGAGAGAGAGAGAGAGAGTTTTAAAATTAGAACTCGAGCCATGCAATACGCCGAGTATTATAGCAGGCTTTTGTCGTTGTACGTACCGAGGGGATTGTATATGCACGATCATACCCTTCAACGGAAAATTTATATTACAAAGTTTAAGGATGTGGAGGGTAACAAATTGAGGTTATTCAATTATTATCTATACTTTCGTGGATGAATAGCTCGATCGATTTACTCCGAGGGAAGAGATTTTGAATATTTTATTATCTATACGACGACGACAACGAAGACGATCAAGTATGATCGTTAAAATTTCCTTTTTTCTTTAATAATCGCGTGATCTAAATTTTTGCTGACTTTGGGATTTGAAAATTGTACGTTTGACAATAGAGCTTTTACAATTCTCTTTCTATTAATTACGAAAAATTTACTTTGCTACGTATCAAAAATAAATTCGCGCAAACACACGGCGATGACAAAGCCAATATAACTGGCACGGCAAAAAGAAAAATTCTTTTTTTTTTTATTTTTTGTTTTTTTTTTATCTCTGAATGCCTTTATGTCTGAAACGTCC